>SJYT01017527.1:138514-276067 GCA_006410635.1 Cephalophus harveyi
GAAGGAGATCAACCCTGGGATTTCTTTGGAAGGAATGATGCTAAAGCTGAAACTCCAGTACTTTGGCCACCTCATGCGAAGAGTTGACTCATTGGAAAAGACTCTGATGCTGGGAGGGATTGGGGGCAGGAGAAGAAGGGGACGACCGAGGATGAGGTGGCTGGATGGTCCATCACTGACTCGATGGACATGAGTCTGAGTGAACTCCGGGAGATGGTGATGAACAGGGAGGCCTGGCGTGCTGTGATTCATGGGGTCGCAAAGAGTCGGACACGACTGAGCGACTGAACTGAACTTCAGCTACTAACATTTTCCTTTTATTAGTGCAAACTTATTAATACCTACATTCTATTTGGAAAATATCTGTAAAATGTACATAGAGTGAAATTGCACAGATACTAAGTATAGCCTGTACAACTGGATAAATGTTATCAATTGTACACACTCTTGTACTCAACATCCCAATCAAGATATAAAATATCTCTATTATCCCCCAAAGTTCTCTTGCTTTCCCTTATAAGTAGTCAGTTTTTAACCTCCGTAGGCAACCACTCTCCTGATCTATTGTCACCCAGATTAGCTTTGCCTATCCCAGAAAGTCATACAAAAGGAATCATACATTATGCTCTGTTCTTTCACATAACATAAAAGTTGCAGAGACATCAATGTTTGAGTGTGCATCAGTACTTCATTTTTCTCTATACCGTTTGCTCACTAGTATTCTATTGTATGAATTTGTTTATCCATTTTCTTGTTGGTGAACATTTGAAATTTTTCCAGTTTATAGCTATTGCAATTAAAGTTACTATATGAACATGTACAACTATTTCTGTATACAAAGCTTTCTATCGGTTGCAAATAAATATCTTGACCTAGCCATACGTATATGTTTAATGATAGTGATAATGGATTCCCACAGCTTTAAATCACAATGTATTATGAATAAGGATTTGCACATCAGTTCTTTGTGAATCTAAAATTATTGTCTTACTTGAAGATAAAATCTGAACACTTATGTCTAATATTACAATTTAGGAGTCATTATGAAAACTACTCCTTTGATGTTCCCAAAGAAGAAACATTTAGTACAAGGAAATTTTAAAAACTCAATTGAATAACAATATCAGTAACTCTTCAAAATCTAGAGGATCAGATTCATACTGCATTTTAATGGGAAAAAAAGAGCTTTGAAGTTATGGGGCAAAATGTACAATGAATGTAGCCTAAAAAGTAGGTGGGAAAAAAAGCCATTTCACTTCCTAAAATCTAAGCCCTTTGGACAATACTTTACCCTCTCCTGAGGTACTTAAGATTACCAAGAAGGCCTTTAGTTTTTGCTTTATATTACAAACTGCAGCTGTGAGTGAGAAATAGTAACTAAAAATCTCTATCCCAGTCATGTGTTAGTTGCCCAGTAGTGTCCAACTCTTTGGGACCCCACAGACGGTAGCCCGTCAGGCTTCTCTATCCATGGAATTCTCCAGGCAAGATTACTGGAGTGGGTGGCTATTCGGTTCTCCAGGGGATCTTCCTGACCCAGAGATGGAACTCACATCTCCAGGTGGATTGCCCATTCAACCTTGCATTGGCAGGTGGATTCTTTACCATTTGAGCTACCAGGGAAGCCTAGTTACAGGTAGGAACAGAACAGAAGAAAAATCCAACTAACATAGTTAAACAAATGGCAATGGAGTAAAAACAGAACAGAAAATGAATCTGAGACACTGTTACCTTCTATGAATTACATTGTGATTACTCCAGACAACTGACCCCAATTAACTGCTAAGAATAGATACTGGATTTACATAAAGGAGGGGTACACTGGCAGATAAAAAGAAAAACACAAGTAGCAACCATAGCAGAAAATAATGGATGGGTATTTGGAGAATGTCTGAAGATAAAAACATACCTTGAAATTTATTATCCACATAGCTAAAAAGAACATTAAATATTAATGATTTCTCAAGTAAATATAAATCTTTAAGATCATCTTTATTATAGTAGAAAAAGAACTATTAGCAAAACCATAAAAAAATTACTTAAATCTCCTAAACAAACTTAAATTAACTTAACGGGAGTCATTTCTTTACTCAGAGCTATTAACACTTAAAAGTATATTTGCTAAATTGGACTCTCTGAAGTAATATTTGAAAGCATGTTCTTTCACACATGTTGAATCTTAAGCTGGGAATAAATATAAACTCTTTTGGCTATCTTTTTATAAATTATATTTTGGAGACTATGAAAAAATTTTCAGATAACACAAAAGTGCATGGGATAGGAAAGCACTGTATTTTCAATTGTAATGAATATAATTTTTTCTATATAATACTTTTACCTTAGCCTAACTTATAATTTCTTCTTCTCATTTAGAAGGCAAAAGTACAAAATCTCTAAACCTAGTTTTTTATTCTTTTCTGTATAAAATACTATGTTAAAGTGCTATGTAGCTAAAGAGAGGTAATTCTGGTAGACATTGTTACATTTTTATCTCAGCCCCACATATGGAAAACCAATTTAAAGTAGGCACGTGGGTTTCTATCTATATATTAGCTGAACTGCTAGCTACTGTGAATTACATTGTGATCATTCCAGACAACTGACCCCAATTAACAGTTAAGTAAAGGGGCCTTGAGTCAAAGTATGACGTGTTGAGAGACAATCCCCCAAATAACCATTTATATCTGAGCTGTCCAATACGGTAGCTACTGGCCACAAGTGTCTATGAAACACTTGGAAAGAGGCTAGTGCAATCCAGGGGCTGAATGTTCTTCATTAATTGAGATGTGCTGTAAGTATAAACTACACATTGGATTTTCAAGATTTAGTATAAAATGCTAAATATCTCACTAACATTTTTTATATTTCTAATAAATTGAAATATTAATATTTTTTATACATTGAGATAAATAAAGTATATAATTCAAAATAATCTCACCAGTTCCTTTTACTTTCTTAATGTTACTACTAGGAAATTTCAAATTACAAACATAACTCACATTAAAGTGAAAGTACAAGTTGCTCAGTCGTGTCCGACTCTTTGCCTCCCTATGGACTATGCGGTCCATGGAATTCTCCAGGCCAGAAACTGGAGTGGGTAGCCTTTCCCTTCTCCAGGGGATCTTCACAACCCAGGGATCAAACCCAGGTCTCCTGCATTGCAGGCGGATTTTTTTACCAGCTGAGCCACAAAGGAAGCCCAAGAATACCGGAGTGGGTAGCCTATCCCTTTTCCAGCAGGTCTCCTGCATCACAGGCGGATTCTTTACCAACTGAGCTATCAGGGAAGCCCTCACATTATATTTCTATTAATAACTCTGGTCTAGATTCTTTAAAAGAAAACAAACCAAAGTAGAGCATCTGGTTCTGACAGGTTTTAAAAGCTATGGATTCATTTTACTTTCTTAAAATGCACAATGATTAAGTCCAACATTTTGGGGGACTAACAGATTGGTTCTTACAGTTCAATGAATAGGCATAGTTCTAGGCTTAGAATTTAGACAGCAGGAATTATCAAACTCAAAACACTTATCCAAGAAAATGTGTCTTCAAGTAAAAGACACAGAATATAAAATGGGATGAAAAAAAATCCAGTTGTCTGCCTTTTAAAAGAAGTACATGAAATATTTAGGAATGTAGATGATGACTAAAGATTTTGGGTTAGCAAAGAAGTTCAGTTACTATTCAGATTAGAAAGAGATTAAATCATAGCACAGCAACAAACTAGAGAGTATTTGATTTAAACAACTCAAATTTAAACAGGATTTCAGGCACTAGCAGAAAGGCTTAATTCAATCAATTTTCCTGTAAAATTAATTAAAAATAATACATACAAATGGAGTCAGACAATTTTATTTAATGAAACAGATAAGGCATTTTATAGTAGTGATTTTTACTATTCTAAAAAAAAAACATTTCAGTAATTTGCACAGCTAAAAAAAGAGGCAAATAATACTATTTGAGCTGTTTTTGACAAAGTAAGTGAAATACATACTTGATAAACTACTAGTAGGTATTACAATTATGAAAAATGAGATACATACTCAAACATATTTACTGACAGATACTGAAAGGAAAAACACACCAGTTTTAAAATATTTAGTTAAAATTTTAATAAAACAAGTTTATGTATTATACATATTTTATTTCAATATATGTTAAGATATTACATTAAACAGATATTTGTGTTTTTGAGCATATGACCATAAATACTAAAAATGCCGCAATGACTCTGAATTCTGTTTTTCAATCTAGTAGGTTTACTTGAATGATTTAAGGGACTATTACACACAAATTTACAAGTTTATGGCAAAGTAAGCACCCAATAGAAGACTCTTGAGAGTTCCTTGGACTACAAGGAGATCAAACCAGTCCATCCTAAAGGAGATCAGTCCTGGGTGTTCATTGGAAGGACTGATGCTGAAGCTGAAACTCCAGTACTTTGGCCACCTCATGCGAAGAGTTGACTCATTGGAAAAGACTCTGATGCTGGGAGGGATTGGGGGCAGGAGGAAAAAGGGACGACAAAGAATGATATGACTGGATGGCATCACCGACTCGATGGATATGAGTTTGGGTGAACTCCAGGAGTTGGTGATGGACAGGGAGGCCTGGCGTGCTGCGACTCATGGGGTCGCAAAGAGTCGGACATGACTGAGCGACTAAACTGAACTGAAGCGTCCAACAATTTACTCCTTTGCTTATACATGTGAAATGCATATAATACTTAAAAATACAAAGGCAAATTCAGATAAATCAATATAGAAAATTAAAACATTAGGCTAACTTAGGGCTTTCCTTTTGATGTCTTTAATTTAGGAAAGACAGGTATGTATCTCTTTTTCTTCTTCTCTCAAAATATTCAATCTATAGGTTTTTCTCCTCATTATACTTTACTGTCATAGTTTCTAAATGATTCTCAAAGTTTTATTTTTTTTTAAGGCACAGGCTTACCCTTGATTAAGATACTTAATAAACAGTATTACAGAAAAACAATATGCTGAATTCAAACATAGTCAGAAGTTCTTCTGCCCAAAGAATGATTCTAGAACTTGGGCCAAAGACAAAAGACAATAAACTAGGGCAAAGTAGCAGGTGGCCATGAGCTCTTCACAAAGCCTGCACGCTGAGATAACGCCAGTCTGGCCATACTTAGATAGGTCCTTCTTCTGTTCTTTCCTTCTTATCCTTATCATCAGTAATTTAACAAAGGTGATTTTTATGTTTATCTACTCTAGGATCACAATAAACTGTGGAAAATTTTGAAAGAGATGGGAATTACCAGACCACTTGACCTGCCTCTTGAGAAACCTATATGCAGGTCAGGAGGCAACAATTAGAACTGGACATGGAACAACAGACTGGTTCCAAATAGGAAAAGGAGTACATCAAGGTTTTATACTGTCACCCTGCTTATTTAACTTATATGCAGAGTACATCATGAGAAACGCTGGGCTGGAAGAAGCACAAGCTGGAATCAAGATTGCTGGGAAAAATATCAATAACCTCAGATATGCAGACGACACCACCCTTATGGCAGAAAGTGAAGAGGAACTAAAAAGCCTCTTGATGAAAGTGAAAGAGGAGAGTGAAAAAGTTGGCTTACAAAACCAATACGGTATTGTAAAGTAAAATAAAGTAAAAATAAAATTTAAAAAAAAAAAAAAAGTTGGCTTAAAGCTCAACATTCAGAAAACGAAGATCACAGCATCTGGTCCCATCAGTTCATGGGAAATAGATGGGGAACCAGTGAAAACAGTGTCAGACTTTATTTTGGGGGGCTCCAAAATCACTGCAGATGGTAACTGCAGCCAGGAAATTAAAAGACGGTTACTCCTTGGAAGGAAAGTTATGACCAACCTAGACAGTATATTTAAAAGGAGAGATATTACTTTGCCAACAAAGGCCCGTCTAGTCAAGGCTATGGTTTTTCCAATAGTCATGTATGGATGTGAGAGTTGGACTGTGAAGAAAGCTGAGCGCTGAGGAATTGATGCTTCTGAACTGTGGTGTTGGAGAAGACTCTTGAGAGTCCCTTGGACTGCAAGGAGAGCCAACCAGTCCATTCTAACGGAGATCAGCCCTGGGTATCTGGAAGGAATGATGCTAAAGCTGAAACTCCAGTACTTTGGCCACCTCATGGGAAGAGTTGACTCATTGGAAAAGACTCTGATGCTGGGAGGGATTGGGGGCAGGAGGAGAAGGGGACAACAGAGGATGAGATGGCTGGATGGCATCACTGACTCAATGGACGTGAGTCTGAGTGAATTCCGGTAGTTGGTGATGGACAGGGAGGCCTGGCGTGCTGCGATTCATGGGGTCACAAAGAGCGGACACAACTGAGCGACTGAACTGACTGACTGACTGACTCTACTTTTAATTCTCTCATATGGTAGAGATTTTTGTTCCCTCTTAAAGAAAAATATGGCCAAAACTATATTTTAATTTCTGACTTCTAAAAGGAAGTATTTTTACTTGAAGTGTAAAATAAGTTATCTTTAATAACTGAGGCATTAACTGAATCCTTAAAATAACCCTCAAAATTTATACATGTTCTCTCATATAATTCTTAGAATATCTCTGCAAATCTTTAAACCTTTCTAAGGAAGTTATTAGTATTCATTCACCTTTTTAACAGATAACAAAATTAATGTTCAAAGTGGTTGTTACTTAATATAGCCCCTAATCACATAGCAACTGTAATCATTAGGTTCTAAGATGGGTTTGTCATTCAAATGCATCCCTGAAATCAGGAGATTACTTACAGTCAATGACATCTTCATTTGATGAAAGTCAGTAACAAGATCATTATGGCAGACATCTGGACCCCAACTGATTCATTCAACCAAACCCTCTTGCTCCTCTCTACAATGGCATTACAGTGGCTAGATGGATCTACACCTAGAGTTCTCCATTTTATTGCACTCCCAGACCCTGTAGATTTCAAAGTGTGATTACATTTGTGTATTCCTATTGACTGGATACTGAAATTAATCCCCAAATATAAAAAAAAAAGAAAATTTAAAATACTCTATATGTATAACACAAAGACATCTCAACTCTCAAATTATATGACTCAACTTCCAAAACCATTAGATCAATACATAAGTATACCTAAGACAAGAGTGGTTATAAAATTTATAAACAACCTTTTATCAGTAACAAGCACCCCTTTCTCGAATAATTTGGCTCTAAGTAACATCCATCATCCCCAACTTGGAGCAATGTTACAGATATGCTCAAACAAACACTACATTGAAAATCAAGATTCTTGACTTCAGACCTCAGCTTTTATGTGACTTAAGTTTTATCACTTCATATTTTTAGACCTAAAACTGTCACATTTTACAATGTAAGGGTTTGAATCATTTTGAAATACTCCAGTTCTAAACCCAAACTATTCATTCTCTAATCCAGACACAAAGAAAGAAAAAGGTGAGAAGAAAGAATGGAATCATCCAACAGAAATTACCCAAGAAGGTTTTTAGCAGAGATAAGCTGGAAGGCAGGGTATGAAGGCACACTTTCTCCTTGATGGAAAGCGTGGCACTAAGGCACAGAGTGCCACTAATGCACCTAGTTTCAATTAAACCTCTCCAAAAAGGTAATGCAGAAGAAGTCCTTTTCCAATATCTGTCCCTCTTTTATGAAAGAGGAACTGAAGCAGTGATGGTTTTCCTGGCAGGTTACATTTCGATCTGTCTCTGAAATGTCTGTACAGCACAGTCCTTATGACACAGATGAGTCACTATATGCCTTGGGTTGAATATTTGTAGAACATCATAAAAACAGTGACTCATGGTACATTTCATGATGCAAATGATGCAGTAATTCATTTTACTGAACACATTAACTGAGGGATTCATTTACAAAAGTGAAAATTGTATGTGTTGAAGAGAAATATGGAAGTTCGCATAAGGGATTAATTTAGATGTGAGAAGTGTTTTAGGTCACTCACTGGGATGAGTTCACTTTATTCAAATAGAAAAAGCCATAAAACAAAGAGGCTTCAATATAAATCTTAGATGTGGAAAAGGGGACAGGTAGGGGCTCAAATTAATCAAAGGTAATTGATGCAAGGAAACCCTGGGGCAGTGAGAAGTGTTTTAGGTCACTCACTGGGATGAGTTCACTTTATTCAAATAGAAAAAGCCATAAAACAAAGAGGCTTCAATATAAATCTTAGATGTGGAAAAGGGGACAGGTAGGGGCTCAAATTAATCAAAGGTAATTGATGCAAGGAAACCCTGGGGCTTGGACTGGGATTTTGCTCAACTGAGAAGGCTCCACAGTCAGGCCAAAGAGAATACTCATAGGTTCAGGAAGGTTGATCTTTCTAGAAACATATGATAAATTCTATCGAATAACTCCACCATTTTTCTTAATTTGTAGACCCATTCTTATTTCTTAACTATGCTTTTCCTAAATGCTATATCCCAACTATAAAGACCTCCGTGTGTTTTTCAAAATTGTTTTGCATTTTTTTCCCTGTGCCTTAGATTTTGCTTATGCTAACTGCTTTGCCTAGAAGGCTTTCATGCCATTTCTTCCTTGACTTTTAACCAAATCCTACCCATCTTTCTCAGGACAGGACAGATCTCATCTATAGCACCATGTAACGTTTCCATTCCCCAAGAATCTACCTTTCTCTTCCCCATGTTCCAAAGCACTTCGTAAACTCTCCCTCAACATGTCTGTCTCTTCCACAAAATCGTGATCTAGTTTCATACAGTGACTAGAATGCTTACTTAATATACATATTTTTATAATATATACTTAATAGCATATACTTAACATATTCGTTCTTTAATGAAATAAACTATTTCCTCCAGGCTTGAAATAACAAAGAAACATCATTTCTGAATAACATCAAGGTGTCATCAAGCATACGGTAATATGCCTGGCAGAGAGGAGGTTCTCAATGGATCCTTGACTGAAAAATGCAGGCCGTGAACTTTATAATACAGCAATAGTGACTCGATGTCCTTAGTTACAGAATGAATGGAAACACGAAAGAGTTTTTTGGGGGGGGAGAGTGAGAGAGAATGTGGATTAGTGAGGTCAGAACCATAAAGCAATGTTCTGTTCTTATCTATTACTATCTCCCCAACCACCTGGAAAAAAAATACCTAAGAGTAGATGTACCAGTTCCTGTGGGTACAATTACATTCTGAGAACTACAATGCATTCCCTATACACCAATACTCCTCCAACAAATACAGAACTAGTTTGTGCATCACTATATTGGGTTATCATACTGTAGTAGTTCACATTATCGCTCAGAAACATTGTTGCTGGAGGATCCTCTATACCCATCATGTTGATATCAGGCTGCAGCATGACTTTCTTTGACCAATGACATGTAGGAAGAATTGACACAGGTGGCCAGAAGCTCTTGGATTTATGATAAGGTTTGCCATGTTGGACTGTAAAGTTGAGTTGGACCATAAAGAAGGCTGAGTGCTGAAGAACTGATGCCTTCGAACTGTGGTATTGGAGAAGACTTTTGAGAGTCCCTTGGACTACCGACGATCAAACCAGTCAATCCTAAAGGAAATCAATCCTCAATATTCATTGGAAGGACTAATGCTGAAATTCCAACACTTTGGCCACCTGATGCGAAGAGCCGACTCACTGGAAAAGACCCTGATGCTGGGAAAGATTGAAGGCAGGAGAAGAAGGGGACGACAGAGGACAAGATGGTTGGAAGGCATCACCAACTCAATGGACATGAGTTTGAGCAAACCCCAGGAGATAGTGAAGGATAGGAAACCTGACATGCTGCAGTTGATGTGGTCGCAAAGAGTCAGACACAGCTGAGCTACTCAATAGCAACAACAACCGCCATGTTATTTTTTCTCTCTCTCTTATGAGATAAGCAATGATCTAGATATAGGCTGACCTGTCAGCCTGACTTCAGAGTAAAATCGAGTAAAGGAGAGCCACAGCTGACTTGCAATATGGACACACAGCATGAGTGACACACTTCTGTGATCTAAAGCAGGGGTCTCCAACCTCTGGGATCTAATGCTTGATGAACTGAGGTGGAGCTGATGTGATAACAATAGAAATAAAGTGAACAATAAATGTAATGCTCTTGAATCATCCCAAAACTATCCCTCCACCCTGGTCTGTAGAAAAACTGTCTTTCATGAAATTGGTCCCTGGCACCAAAAACAGTGGCAGCTATTGGAACTCTTAATATTTGTGGGGTGATTGTTAACACTCCATAGCCTAGGTTACCCCAACCTACTACATGTGTGTATATATGCTGGATTACATAAGCACTGCATTACATCTAAACGCATACATAGACAAAATGTACACATGCATGTGTAAACGTGCTTTTCTTATGTTTTGTCTTTCAGGAGTTTCAGCATCACTAGAGGGGAAAGAAAGGTATGTCAGTGTTGACAGCTTAGTAAGGTTCTTATTCTCCTGCCAATAAGTAAAAGTGCTTTTGCTATCTTTTTCTCCCCCGGAAGTGTCTCCTCTCAATAAAACAATAAACATAACTATCATTTATTCCCCATCACTATGCCCCATCCCCATCACTATCATTTATTCCCCATCAAATCAACTATGTGTATATTCTATCTATATGTAGAATCTATGTGTAGATTCTGATACTGATTATCCACCTTTGCATCGTTTTCTACTCAATTCCACTCTACTTTTATTCTATTCCACTCAACTTTATAAAATGCTGCATAAGAAAACAGGTATTCTAGAGATAGAAACAGCACTCATCATGATTGATTCCAACTGTTAGGATTTATTCTCCCCTAATCCTTACTTGATATGCATCAAAAAGCAGCAGCAAATCTGACAGAGAAGGCAGAGGAGCACACAAGAAAAGAAACTGTTGCTTATTTACCAAATTTATTTTTTGCAATATTTCTTTGCAAGGTTTTACATCTGATCCTTTGCTGGATCACTGCCTCCCACGGTGATAAATTTTATTTACCCACCAAGGCGATAGTTTGCCGTCAAAAATCTGTTCCCCATGTCAAGCATTTGCACTGTATTCATGAAGTACTCTCACCAGTTTGTGTTTATTTCCTTTATCTTGTAGATTTCTCCCTACTCCTTTCCCAAGGTGTTCTTGAGCCAAGATGTGTACATCTGTGAGAAAACACTCTCAATGAATATTTACACAGAATTGTAAGACTAGTAAAAAGAAGAACCTACATGCCAACAGTTAGCTTAGTGCTTGTGCTAAGTCACTTCAGTTGTGTCTGGCTCTTTGTGACCCTATTGACTATAGCCCTCCAAGCTCCTCTGTCCATGGGGATTCTCCAGGCAAGAATACTGGAGTGGGTTGCCATGCCCTCCTCCAGAGAGTTTAGTGCTTAGCAGATATTTAGTAAGTATAGTATCCTTTCCCACAAGAAAATTATCTAATTCAAGACAAAGGAACAGTCAAGAGAATCTATCTAATATAAGACAATAAATTATACAATGCATGACAAAATAAAATCTGAGTCCATTTGTCTAATATATTCGTAATCATGGGGCTCAAATCACTTTACTTTGACAGTAAGTGAATGAGCAATGCAGTTATCAGCTTTGGGAATGCTGTATTGATAACACAGTGGGATCACCTCTTAAAGTTTGTAGGAGGATTTAATGAGAATGAAGTACTTGAGGTAGGTGAGAGTTTCAAGAGTAAATCCCCTAAACATTAGTGATCATGACACTGAATAAAGCCATCATCACAGTTTTAGGGTGTGCTTGGACTCCCCTGGCAGATGGTGACTGCAGCCATGAAATTAAAAGATGCTTACTCCTTGGAAGAAAAGTTATGACCAACCTAGACAGCATATTGAAAAGCAGAGACATTACATTGCCTACAAAGGTCCGTCTAGTCAAGGCTATGGTTTTTCCTGTGGTCATGTATGGATGTGAGAGTTGGACTGTGAAGAAAGCTGAGAGCCGAAGAATTGACGCTTTTGAACTGTGGTGTTGGAGAAGACTCTTGAGAGTCCCTTGGACTGCAAGGAGATCCAACCAGTCCATCCCAAAGGAGATCAGCCCTGGAATTTTTTTGGAAGGAATGATGCTAAAGCTGAAACTCCAGTACTTTAGCCACTTCATGCAAAGAGTTGACTCATTGGAAAAGACTCTGATGCTGGATCCTACCTCTGGATTGGAGGCAGGAGGAGAAGGGGACGACAGAGGATGAGATGGCTGGATGGCATCACTGACTCAATGGACGTGAGTTTGAGTGAACTCTGGGAGATGGTGAGGGACAGGGAGGCCTGGCGTGCTGCAATTCATGGGGTCGCAAAGAGTCAGACACGACTGAGCGACTGAACTGAACTGAACTGGACTCTCCTGGCAGGTGAAAAATAATTTTTTAGGGCAAACCAGTGGCAACACAGTATCTGTTACCAGTTCAGGTCAAAATAAATAATGGACATCATAAACCAAAATTTAGGAAAACTGTACCAGCATGGGCTAGGAATTAGGTGTCAAGATCTAAGATTACTCTAGTCCCAGCTTTATCGTTTCTCTCTGAACCTGCCTTGGCCTTCAACCCAATCTTAAGTATTATAAAGACAAATATTCACTGTTTTTTCCAATGACAGAATGAGAGCCAGAGATTATATTTAGTCCCCAATATGTACACAGATCTCATCACTCCTCATCAACCCAACCCAGGGCATCACTAGAGTATAGCCAATCACCAAAGCTAATGGAGAACCAGAGCTCTATCTGGGGATCGTTTTACAGGTACCTGCTATTTGCTGGTAGGAACTGAGGAGGGTGATGGCCAAGTGACTTAGCCTCTCTTTGCCTTGGTTATTCATCTGCAAAGTGGACATAATAAAGACACTGTCCTTTCAGAGTTTTTATTTTAAAAAACGGGAAAAAATATTTGCAAACCACCTAAGTTAGGGACTTACTTTAGTCTTCAATAAATATTAGTGATATCATTATTACTATCACCATCATCAACATCATCATTATTGACTAAGTCCTTTTTATACGGGCTTTCAGGACTAACAATAGGAAGGATGCCCTTAGGAGGTTCACCCATATAGACAAGTGAGAGTTGATAGAATCTTTGACTGCCTCAAAGCAAAACAAAGAAAAGAAAGAAGTGGGGAGTGAAATGACTAAAATTGCTGTCATTGATAACATCATAACATCCTGAAAGCACAGACTCAGGTTGTTCCTCCCAGGTGAAGAAGATGAGCTAACAGACTCCCTAGGTTGTGAACCACCAGACCAGAGACCTGTAATCCATAGGCATTCTGACTCCTGAAACTACTGTTAAGAAGCATCACAAGATGATGATTAATTCCAATTTCTTTGTTCTTCTTTAAAGACTCCTAACTCAAAAACCAAGTTGGAGTGGATCTGAGGCTTGTCTCTCTGTCCCTTGCTTCAGTTCAGTTCAGTTCAGTCGCTCAGTCGTGTCCGACTCTTTGCGACCCCATGAATCGCAGCACACCAGGCCTCCCTGTCCATCACCAACTCCCGGAGTTCACTCAGACTCACGCCCATCGAGTCCGTGATGCCATCCAGCCATCTCATCCTCGGTTGTCCCCTTCTCCTCCTGCCCCCAATCCTTCCCAGCATCAGAGTCTTTTCCAATGAGTCAACTCTTCGCATGAGGTCCCTTGCTTGGCCCTGCAATAAACCTTGACTTTGCTACAAAAAGAGAAGAAAGGGATGGGGCACAATGCAAATTGATGCTAAACCCATTAGACCCTAGAAGAACTGCAGACAGGAGCAACCAGCAGGAGACTGAGAACAAAGCTGGCTTTGAAAATTGCTGCCATGGCTGAGGTCCTCCTGATGAGTGGTACACCCAAGGGAACCATAACTGTGATAACCAATGGAAGAACTGCCTCGGGGAGCAATCACTGGTAAGAGCAGACGGGGTCAGGTTAGAAGACCTTCAGGCTTTGTGATCGCCGCCTGGGAAGCATGACTCACTCTCTCCAGGGATAGAGGTTCAGTCTGTGTTGTTTTATAACACCTGGAAGTATGTGCAGCAAAAAGATTGATGATATTCCATTTTACTCCTCCTTAAAGACAAAAATCCATGTCTGATTCATCTTTCTATTTCCCCACATCACCCAGAACTTTAATGGTATCTGGTACTTTCTGTACACAGTAGATGCTCCAAAAATCTGTTGAATGAAAAAAAAAAATTAAAACCTGAGCTCCAAGTTTTCTGATTGGTTATAAAACCTAGAGTCTCCAGACGGTAACTGGTTCACCTGTAACTGTAATCAGACCTTAAGATTTTCAAAGAATTTTGCCAAACATCATATCTGAACTCCAGTACCTGCTAACAAAGAAAGAAAGAGAAATTGCTAGATGCCACGGGCTCAAATCTGACTGTGACATTGTTTGTGGTGGTGATGGTTTAGTCTCTAGGTCGTGTCTGACTCTTGCGACCCCATGGACTGTAGCCGCCAGGCTCCTCTGTCCATGAGATTTTCCAGGCAAGAATACTGGAGTGGATTGTCATTTCCTTCTCCAGGGCATCTTCCCTGACCCAGGAATCAAACCCAGGTCTCCTGCAATGCAGGTAGATTCTTTACCCACTGAGCTATGAGGGAAGCCCTCCTTTGTGGTACAATGAGATTATTATAATATATAATATATGTACAGAAGTCTCCTTTATATCTGAAATGATATCATCCAGGCCAATTGCTGTCTTTTAATGGACATGGTTGACAAGTCCAATGTGCAAAACTCATTAACTATTAAAAACACTTTTTCATATTTGAGGCTATAAATAGTATCATTCATCTCAGATTTTAGTTAGCCTAGAGAAGTCTTTGCTTTGGTGGTTACTCCAAACTTGAAAGCTAAACATTATGCCCAGCAACGTACACAGTATCCTTTGGTTCTTTGAAATTATGATCATGCTACATAGCATGTGTGCGGAAAGAGCAAATTGGCCAAGATGGCGTGTTCAGACTCCCTGGCCCCGCGTTTTATAAATAATGACTATGTAACAGCTGAGACCACTTGCAGCACTGCGCATGTGCATCAGGAGGTGCTCCCTCGGTCACCGGCTACTTTGTGCTGTACGCATAAGCTCCACCTAGAAAGCAACGGCATTTACTACTGCATCATGGCTGTGTCCGATGGGTCAGCCACGAGAGGAGAGAACATAGTGTTAAAGCTGCTGCAACAGGCAAGAGAGAATAAGCATGTCTGCAGTTCCTACGGCTCCTGGAGTTTTCTTCCAGCTTCCCGCTTGCGCCTTGCCTACCCTGGTTTCAGCAAACAGTGCTGAACAGCAAGACAACTGGCATCACAAAGAGGATCGGCGATACAGTATGTAAAGTTTAATTGGGTATCTACAATATTCCAAACATTCTACTTGCTACTGGCGTTATAAGACACAGTCTTCCTTCCACTTGCTTATAGTTTTGGGGGAGGCAAAGGAATTTCAGTCAACCACTCTTGATTTATAATAATGCTATGAAAAAGCTAAAACACACACAGGGTTGTGAAAAAACATGAGACCCATCAGAATGGTTAGATAACCTGGAAGGCTTCCTAAAACACGGTGCTAAGTTTTGAAGAACAAGTATGGCATAGTTTGACTTGCCCTGTGACCCTACTTCATAAACATGGCTTAATTTGTTATTTTAAAGGAATGCAGGACTTTCCTGGCAGTTCAGTGGTTAATATTCGTGCCTCCAATGCAGAGGGTATGGGTTTAATCCCTGGTTGGGGAACTAAGATCTCACATGCCTTGTGGCAAAGCCAAAATAAATAAATAAATATAATAAAAAATTTAGAAAACATTTAAAAGAAGAATGTTGCCCTAAGCCTATTCTCTTACACTTGCCTACTAGTCAAAAAACAAAATTAAAAAAATCTAATGAAAATCTAGAAATCATATCTTTAAGAAGGTACTGCTCCATAAAGTATTTACTTATTTGTGTGCAGTCCTATTAACTTTGGCAACCACAGCACACACATGAAACTAAAAAATCGGCAATTCTTCAAGAATGTGGATAACTCTGAGAACTTGGTCCTGCTGGTTTCCAGTAAAGGCCAGAGATGAGTCTGATCTGGAAACTCTTTCTGGTCTATGGCAAAAAAAGGAGCATGTGCTAGAATTTGAATCAATACACTGCTTCCTTCCTTGAGAAAACCTCGCTCTGCAAAAGAAAGTCGGCTAATTTACATTCGGCACAAGCTTCTGACGTTGTCACAGACCAGTGACGACAAATCCTGCAGCCCAGTACTTTGAGTGACACAGATTGAAATGAAAACCACCCAAACAGGATGGTTCTTGGTCCCTCACACCAATACCGAATCCCTCAATGAGTCCTCTGTGTACTGTGTTTTGTGCATAATCCCCAGTGCAGCTTCTTTGACCACTTCTGCCACTAGAGTCATAGTCCAAACAAGATTTATTTCTCACATCCATCAGAGCCACAGCCCACTCAGTGGTTCCTCTTCTTCTGTCTCTGTCCTGTGATTACCCTGCCTCCTTGGCAGCCAGGGTGGAAATTCCAAAATCTTCCGCTAGGTCAGGTCACTCTTGGGCTTCACAAATGACACTAACACGCTCTAAAGACTGCTTTCCTGGTTCTCCTGCTGCCTCACTGGCTGCTGCCCCTCAGGCACCTTGCTTTTCCCTCGTTTGCTTCCCATTCTCTAAATGTTCCTCTACCCTGAGCAGTCCTCAGATTCCTCCTCTCTTTAATCTCAGTACTATTGTTGTTCCTCAACCTCCAGGCTTGTCACACTCTTTCACATTACCCACATTTTATTGACGCATCTTTTCTTCAAATCCTTTACCTCTGCATGTACTTAATGGCTGATTGTTTCCACAAACTAGAATGTGATGTCTGCGAAAGCAGAGATTTCTCTGGATTTATTCACATTATTTTTTCAACGTTTGGCAAAGAATAAGGTGTTGGAGAAGACTCTTGAGAATCCCTTGGACTGCAAGGAGATCCAACCAGTCCATTCTGAAGGAGATCAACCCTGGGATTTCCTTGGAAGGAATGATGCTAAAGCTGAAACTCCAGTACTTTGGCCACCTCATGCGAAGAGTTGACTCATTGGAAAAGACTTTGATGCTGGGAGGGATTGGGGGCAGGAGGAGAAGGGGACGACCGAGGATGAGATGGCTGGATGGCATCACTGACTCGATGGACGTGAATCTGAGTGAACTCCGGGAGTTGGTGATGGACAGGGAGGCCTGGCGTGCTGCAATTCATGGGGTCGCAAAGAGTCGGACATGACTGAGCGACTGAACTGAACTGAACTGAAGCAATCAATTTACATACTAAATGAAAGAATGAATAAATGAGTTGAGAATCCTCAAAATTAATGTGAAATACAAACTACAATCAGTTTATTATACAGTTAGCAGAAGTGTATTACACAAAAATATGTATTTCAAGAGAGTGAATGAAGTCGCTCAGTCGTGTCCAACTCTTTGCGACCCCATGAACTGTAGCCCACCGGGCTCCTCCATCCATGGGATTTTCCAGGCAAGAATACTAGAGTGGGTTGCCATTTCCTTCTCCAAGAGATCTTCCCGACCCAGGGACTGAACCCAGGTCTCCCACATTGTAGGCAGACACTTTACTGTCTGAGCCGCCAGGGAAATTTCAAGAGAGGGGGTTCCTATATATCAGCTCCCATCAGGTGCTCATTCATTCCAGGCTGTAGGGAACATCTGAACTTTCCCTGGACTTCCATCCACCAGACGTGGCTCCTCCGTGATTCATGCTTTTCTGTACTGGAGCAGTCCCTTCCCTGGGTCAGCGTCTGTATTGCAAACAGCAGAGAATGCTCAGGTTTGCTGTCAGCAATTGTACCAAGTACAAGGTTCATACATACAGAGTCGCCACTTGAACTTCCTCAGACCTAGTTCTTTCTCGTTTTAATTTCACAAAACCGAAGGAGGCTCCTTGTCTTCCAACAGACTATTCCTTCCACAAATGAGTCCTCACTGGCCAGGAACGCTGGATCTGCATGGCCCACCTGTCCCTGGGCTGCAGCCTTAGGTCCCGGCCAGCAACCTCCGCAGCCGACACGGGCACAGTCACAGCAGCAGGCGGTGCTCTGTACCTCACTCCTCTCGGCAGAAGAACATGCAGACTGAGGTGCAAATGCACAGGAAACTCCCTGCACTGAAGTGTGCATTCCAGTCACTTCCCAGCATAAGACTGCCAAGCCTCCCTCTAGCTGGAACCAACCCCAGGAGGCTCTGTTCTCTCAGCTCTGTTTTCTTACAGAAATGATAACTGATAAAAAACCAAATACTTGGAGGCAAACCCCAAATTTAGATTTATCTGCTAATTCGTGTTTATTAATCAACCTCCTCTGGATACAAAGGTGAGGACTGTCTTGGTTTTTGTTTATTTTGTTTTTGTCACCAAGGCAATAGTTTATTAAGCCATCAGTTCACTAAGCACAGCACAACAGAGTTTCATTACCTTCATGCTACTTTCTCTTGTGCAGCATTTCTCTTTTGAAAATGTGATGTTTTTCCCCATTAAATTACCTGGGAAGGAGAAATCTATTTTTTTCTATTACAGGAGCACAAGGGATAATAAAAACCTCTGCACATTCTATGAGACCTAATAGAAAACTGGTGTTTGTTGTATTTTCTCTTCTAAATGGAAGACAGTAAGCTAACCAAGATGTTTCTTTACATATTTGGAGACCATTCTGGCCATATCCTGGCAGAAAATTTCCACTTTAGGTTCTGGTCACTGAATAATGATTTACAGAGTACCTCTCCTTCCAGCTTAGGAACCAGGTTCTATTATTAGCTAAAGGGCTTATCTTCTAACCCTTCTTAGCAGAAATTATTATACATGAGACAAGCATCAATGTAACGAGTCTTAATAATGTCTCTGATTCCCCTAGCCTCCTTTAAGCCACGAACAATCCTAATTTATAGATGTTCCATGAATCTTTTCAGAAAGAAACCATGAAAAAAAAAATAAGCCACTAGCAGAAACTTGTGTCAGAAATGTTATTATAGACCCTCTGCTTTCCACTTTAGGTTTTCAGGACACTTGAAGTGCTCTTTTTCATTACCATACTGTTCATTTGTTCTTCCCTGTCTTTAAAAGGAAATGCCTGTAAGAAACCAATACCTGATACCAAATGGAATAAAGCTGTTGCAGAATTGTGCATCCAGAATGACTGACTCATATTTTCTAGCTATTTAACATCCAAACGAGAAATTAAATGTCTTTCATTGCTGAGTTACTAGAAATAGAGGATAATTTGTCTTTTATTATTGTTACTGCTTGTCCCTCTAATCTTGTTATTCATGTTAGAGACCATTAATGGGGCTGTAATATCTTATTTGTTGAACAATGGACCTTAGAATGCCTCATGGTAAAAGCAAATGCATCACAGATAAATGTACCCATGGATTTCAGATGGCAAGCCTGTAACTAGGAATCAGCCAGCTACCATTTAGCTGTGTTTCTTAATACAGAGCAGCACTGTCTCCCATTTCTGTATATAGGAAAGACTAGGAAGCTACTATCTCAGAACTTGGTTTCAAAGACCCAAGGCTATTTGAAGGAAATGGCAACAGGAGGAAGGGCGAGCATATCCTTTGGTCTCCCTTAGAAACTTTCTGGCTCAGGCAATAGAAATTTTCAAAGCCCTCACTCTACACCAAATGACATACTCAGACCTCTCCCTTCCTGCTGCCATTTAAGGAGAGTTTATGGGAAGCATTTATGTTTAATTATTTTATTTAAAAGTAATGGGGACTTTCCTGGGGGTCCAGTGAATAAGACTCTGTGCTCTCAACACGGGAGACCTGGGTTTGATCCCTGGTCAGGGAACTAGATCCCACATGCCGCAACTAAAGATACCCACATGCCACAACTTAGACCCAGCATGCCCAAATAATAAATAAATATTTTAAAAATAAAAGTAACAAAGCCTAGCTTACATTAGCTTAAACAGAAGTAAGAAAATGGGCTCATGACACTGAAATATTCAGGAGTCTTACTGACTTCAGGTGTAGTCAGATCAATAGGCTGACATGTGACTTTTCATCTCATTTGTATTTTCGCTGGACAAGCTTCATTTTTAGGCAGGCTTTCTCCATTCGATAACAAAGATGGCCACCAGCAGCTCTAGATACAATCCTAACAACTCTGTTCCCCCACGAGAAAGATGACATTGTTTCTGTACTCTGTCAAAATCCAAGGGAGTGCTCTCATCATCCTGCCAGCTGGGATCACACACCCATCCTTGAACAAACCACGGTCACTGCAGGTGGGGGCCTGTGGCTGGCTGGGTCACATGTTCACCCTGGGGGAACAGGAGCAAAGGAGGCAGGCTCACTCTGCATCAACTGCAGGACTGAAAAATTGATTCTAAGGGGTGGGGCAGCCCACAAAGGAATTCTGCACAGACATTAGAAAAAAAAAAAAGGACCTTTTCATGGGAGTACATTCTCAAATAAAGGACCCAAAATAGAGAACAAAGCCCTCTGATGTTATGGTTAGGCTGAGGCTCTTGTTGATATCATGCATAAAGATGCCAAACACACAGAAAAAGGATTCTCTGTAACTGCTTTAGTCACCTCCTCTGAATATCCTTGTCTCCAGGTCCTTTCAAAGTCCTTCTTGACAATGTAGAATCCTTAAGAATCCTTCTAGATCTTCTGTGTACTAGGTAAAAAGAACTGGGGCATTAATAATGAGCCACTTAAGTACAGGTGGATGCTGGCCATTTCAGCAGAGGCTGCCTCAGCTTCATGTGAAACCTTGCAGAAATCGCACAGAAGGGGACACACAGATCCTGGTTTGGCAGCTTGAGAGGGAAGAATGTTCTTGCTGTTCACGTCCAATTCTTCCATGTGAATAATACAATCATGTGGTAATTGACTCATCCCCACGGGTAAGTAATATTAAAATGAGGCAAGAGCTGCTCCAATTAACCTCTGGACAAAATGTTGCCATTTCAAAAAGTGTTTACATGCAATAAAAACTGTATTTTACATTCTTACTCATATGATCAAAATATTGCAAGAATTTTTAATTCAGAGTAGTGGTTAAGAAGGCCACAGAGACAACAGTGTTCAAAATTACAAGTCAGTTCCATTCAATTATGGCATTGAAACCTCCAGTCTTTTATAATGAAGTTCAAACAAACAGGTAAACAATGGCAGATAAAATAACAGGCAGATACTTGAGTGATTTTAATAACCCTTTCTTTCAAAGACTGAAGATAAGAGCTTTTGTAATGGAAACTTTATGAAGAAGTCTTCAAAGGCAAATGACAAAGGCAAGTGGTTTAGAATTCCCTTAGTTCAGAACCTCAAAGAAACAAGTAATTTAATCTTGGCACTGAGACCAAAAGCCTGCTACCCAGAAATGAAGGAATACTTGTAATAATGTATATGTATTATGGTATACGTGTCATGTTCCCTGTATTTAAACAGCAAACTTTTCAAGGTGAAAGGCATTCTACTTTTGCTTAATGTCATCTGTTCTTTTGGAAAAGAAATAGTGTTATTTCTGTGTCAATAAGGAATAGTTGATTATGTCAGTCTCTGTTTCAAAGATCAAAATCCTCAGCCTGGCCAAGAAAATCCAGTATTGTCTCATGCTGGCTTCTGTTTCCACCTCCATTTGGTTCCACCCTGACCCCCGACCCAGCTACACTGATCATCTTTCACGTCCTCGTAAGTGCCAAGCTGTTTCTTCCGCTTGGGACACTGCTCTATTCCTGCCCCTACCTCCACCCTCCGGCCTTCAGTTAGAGCGCTCCTCTCTTCTCCAGGTCAGACCCCACTTCTGTACAGCCTCCCACCCCACCTAGCTGTGGTTTCAAGCTCCTTGCTACACCACAGCTGGCAACCTCCCCCCAGCACCCACAGGGGCAGGGGCAAGTCAGCTCTGCCCCTCATTTTATGTATATGGTCATCAGTGTTCAGCGAAGTGCCTAGCATATACTCAGGTCCCAAACATTTGTTAGAAAAATGTTCCATCGCAGCTTACAATAATGTTTCTCAGAAAGTATATTTCAGTCAAAATATACTTTGGGCAGATTTCACAGGGATCTGCAGTCTTTCCACATGTCAGGAAGGTCATAGTAAGAACCCTATAGTAACTTCAGGAAAAATTCCCAGATAACTGTGAGGTTTTGTAGACCAGACTTAGATCAGTGAAAGAAGTTAAACGGAGGCAGATTTTATTCCAAAAGAGGCAAAACCTCCTGTCAGGGTTGTCAAAAATGAAATAAGCTATGCTGCGATAATTTAGACAACCTACTTTCATAATGGATAGGTAAATATTTACATAAACTATAACCCACAGGGAAGCAATCCTCCCATCCCTCAGGGGTCTAAGGGAATCCCCACTTGTCCGCTAACACTGTTGACATTTAAGTCACCCAAGTGGTTCACTCTGGAGTGACAGTATTTATAAGAAAGTTTGAAAGATAATAAAAATCTTGGCAAGGGAGACATGTTCACTAAAATCTTACCTGACCTGCCAGGGAACTGAATCACAAATAGAAAAAGAGCTCTGACCTGCAGCTCTGAGGTTAGATACCAGTCCTCCTAGAATTCACAAACACGAGAGTGAAGTCACCAGGCTGACCCCTGTTACAGCTGCCAGTCCCCCCAGCAAGGGTCCCAGAGGCCCAGAGCCACAGACATGGGGTGGAGTTCTGAGACCAAGGCCCTCTAATAGGCCAGATCAAAAGGCATCACAGCATCTCCTTACTTCTAAGGCTGCACTGGCTCCCACTCTAGGAGAGTCCTCTCAAAGAGGCCACAGAGGATTTACAGATCCTGAAAAACATGTCCACTGCCCTCCCCAACAAACATGAAACCTGCTAGAACCACTGCTTCCTATGGAATGGCACAGCCGGTGTCTGGCATATCAAGCCCATGTGCAGAGTGCAAAAAGACACTCAACAGCTCCAGCTTCCCAGTCCCAGCTATCTGCTGTGAGTCCGAGAAAGGGTCCAGGTTTTTCTGTGATATTACAAATCCCTTTAGGATTCTGTCTGAGCCTATGGCCTCTTCAAAGAATGAGATACATAGGATTATTACAAAGGAAATGAAACACAATGAAACAGTTATCAAATTATAAAAGAATGAATTTGCAACATGTTTCTTTTTCTAATACTCTAAATAAAAAGATCTAACAGCAGATCTAATAATAAACATACTTTCAAAGCAGGAATGAGCACAGATGATTTTTTAAAGTATCTCTACCAACAATTGTAATGAAATACGATATTATCTGTGATTATTTGCTGACAAGGCCACAGGTACTGCCATGCTACTGTGGTTTGTGACCTACACCCATAACGAAGGACAATGGTAAATTCCAGTTAGAGGTTAAGAACAATAAAGATGTCATTTTCTGCACCCAAGTTTGTGCACTAACCGAATTCTATCCATGCCTATGAACTACAGCTTGCTGCTGCTGCTAAGTCACTTCAGTCGTGTCCGACTCTGTGTGACCCCATAGATGGCAGCCCACCAGGCTGTCCTGTCCCTGGGATTCTCCAGGCAAGAACACTGGAGTGGGTTGCCATTTCCTTCTCCAGTACATGAAAGTGAAAGGTGAAAGTGAAGTCGCTCAGTCGTGTCCGACTTTTAGCGACCCCATGGACTGCAGCCCACCAGGCTCCTCCATCCATGGGATTTTCCAGGCAAGAGTACTGGAGTGGGTCGCCATTGCCTTCTCCGGAACTACAGCTTAGGAGCCGCCAGTTCAGAAGATTATCAGATGAATTCTAAAGATCCTTTAACATTGATGAGTCTATGACCAAAGTCCACTGCCCTCCCCAACAAACATGAAACCTGCTAGAACCACTGCTTCCTATGGAATGGCACAGCCGGCGTCTGGCATATCAAGCCCATGTGCAGAGTGCAAAAAGACACTCAACAGCTCCAGCTTCCCAGTCCCAGCTATCTGCTGTGAGTCCGAGAAAGGGTCCAGGTTTTTCTGTGATATTACAAATCCCTTTAGGATTCTGTCTGAGCCTATGGCCTCTTCAAAGAATGAGATACATAGGATTATTACAAAGGAAATGAAACACAATGAAACAGTTATCAAATTATAAAAGAATGAATTTGCAACATGTTTCTTTTTCTAATACTCTAAATAAAAAGATCTAACAGCAGATCTAATAATAAACATACTTTCAAAGCAGGAATGAGCACAGATGATTTTTTAAAGTATCTCTACCAACAATTGTAATGAAATACGATATTATCTGTGATTATTTGCTGACAAGGCCACAGGTACTGCCATGCTACTGTGGTTTGTGACCTACACCCATAACGAAGGACAATGGTAAATTCCAGTTAGAGGTTAAGAACAATAAAGATGTCATTTTCTGCACCCAAGTTTGTGCACTAACCGAATTCTATCCATGCCTATGAACTACAGCTTGCTGCTGCTGCTAAGTCACTTCAGTCGTGTCCGACTCTGTGTGACCCCATAGATGGCAGCCCACCAGGCTGTCCTGTCCCTGGGATTCTCCAGGCAAGAACACTGGAGTGGGTTGCCATTTCCTTCTCCAGTACATGAAAGTGAAAGGTGAAAGTGAAGTCGCTCAGTCGTGTCCGACTTTTAGCGACCCCATGGACTGCAGCCCACCAGGCTCCTCCATCCATGGGATTTTCCAGGCAAGAGTACTGGAGTGGGTCGCCATTGCCTTCTCCGGAACTACAGCTTAGGAGCCGCCAGTTCAGAAGATTATCAGATGAATTCTAAAGATCCTTTAACATTGATGAGTCTATGACCAACTTGATACAAGTTTAGGGTAGGGAAAAAAAAAACTAGATACATTTATAGAGGGCTTTGAGTTTCAAAAATAGAGTAGTTTATACATCAATAGTATTTTATGTGGTAAAACGAAAAAACCTCAGAGCATATACAGGACTGTCTTCTTGCTGAGCAAACTATGACCTCTAAGTCTCTCCTAGTCTCACAATCAGCCCCTCTAATTATCCTGCTTTCTACATAACTGTCTTGATCTACTTTAGAGCCTCTGTATTTTCTAAAGTGCCATGTTTTCCATGAAATATTCATGGCCCTCTCCCTGATGGTTACTCTCCCTAATCACTGGCACAGCAATGAGGTCAGCACATCCCTTCTGTTCCTTTTCATTGTAGAATCCTAGTCTGTGGAATACCACCACAGTTGGTTTATCCATTCCCCAAATGATGGACCTCTGCACAGCTACCAATACTTAGCATTTATGAATGTGGCTGCTATATTTGAGTTCCCTGGGTCTACCCTCACTCTTACACCTTATAAACCTGGACCTTGGGCTGGCTTTTCCTCACCCTTTCTGCCCCACTCTCCTCCCACGGCAGCCAGACTATGCTTCGGATCTGGGGCAGATCTCAGCTTTGTACCAGAGCACCATCCTGAGCCCAGTGGGGTTTCTGCCCCTTCACCAGCAGTGTAAAGTTTTTGTTGGTAAGAGAAGAATGTGGAGGTGCAGGTGGGATTCTACATGTTTCCAGGGGGCAGCCTCGCACTATGCACACACCTGTGAAACCAACACAGTCTCTCTCTGGTTAACTTCCTTGCCCTCAAACTCTTTGGAATGCCCTGAGCAGAAGCCCATGGGAAAGAACTTGTGCACTCACACGTGGAATCTAAAGCATGATGCAAATGAGACTTCCTTGGGTCCAGTGGTTAAGACTTCACACTTCCAAAGCAGGGTTCAACTCCCAGTCGGGGAACTAAGATCTTACATGCCATGCAAGAGAGCCCCCCCAAAAGTTTTTTTTTTTAATTTTAATTTAAAAAAATATATGATACAAGTGAACTTATTTACAAAACAAAACAGAATCACAGACATGCAAAACAAATGTATGATTACCATAGGGGAAAGCAGATGAAAGATAAATTAGGAGTTTGGGATTAGCAGATACAAACTACTATGAATAAAATAGATACACAAGGTCCTACTGTATAGCATACAGAACTGTATTCAATCTTCCTGTAAAAAAATCATAATGGAAAGAAATACATGTATATGTATAAAAGAAGAAACATATGCATGTGCAATGAAAAAGAATATATGTATATATAACTGGATCACTTTGCTGTACACAAGAAACTAACACACATGGTAAATCAATGATACTTCAGCAAAAAAAAAAACTTGTGAGAAAGCACAAATTCCCCTTGTATCTATGCTCTCATGTATTCTCAGCTATCTTGTCAGCCCTCGCTTAACTTTCAAAAACTTTTCAAAATATTTTACATCTTTCTTATTTGCTTTCTAAAATCATTTTTTATTATTAACTTTAGTTGCAGTAAAACACACATAACATAAAATTTATGATCTTCACCACTTTAAGTGTACAGTTGAGTGGCATTAAATCCCCTCACCGTCTTGAGCAACCATCCTTGCTGTCCATCTCCAGAAGGCTTTTCATCATCTTGCAAAGCTGAAACTCTGTATCCATTAACCAAGAGCTTCCCATTTCCTCCTCCCTCCAGTCCCTGACAACTACCATTCTACTTTTTATCTTCATGACTGCCTGAAGTACCTTCAACAGTCAAGGAAGAAAACTATTTGAGGTACCTTAAACAGTCAAGCAAGAAAAGTGGAATCATATAAGAATTTGTCTTTTTGTGACTGCTTTCTTTCACTTACATAATGTCTTCAAGGTTCATCCATGTTACAGCATATATCAGATTTCTCTTCCTTTTTAAGGCCGAATAATATTCTATTGTGTGTGTGTGTATATATATATATATTATATATATATATGCCACATTTTTTTTATTCATTAACCTATCAGTAGACAATTGAGTTGCTTCTACCCCATGTCTACTGTGACTAATGTTATGAACACAGGCATACTCTTATCTACTTTTATGTTGTTCTTCCCGTGCTCTGGCACAGGTGAAAGCATTCATGTCCCATATCTCCTTAGAGGGACTTGTCCTTCTCTGATTTCAGTTCACTTGCTTATCTCGTGAGTTCAGTTCTTGATGGGCCCCCAGACAATTTAAGATTTTGTATATTATTCAGCTTTTTCTCATTGTGATGGTGGGAGTGATTTCTTGGGGCTTTCTCCATTTTAAATGGAAACCAAACTTCTGAACTTTATTTCATTTTAAAAAATAATGAAATAGTGTTGGGAGCAGTGGGAAGATAAAACAATAAGATGGTGGGACATTACTAAAAGAGATATTAATGCACATCTTCTATATTTTCTAATTTAGGAAGTCGTCAGACAAAAGCAAATATCAAGACCTAGAACTCTTAAGTATGTATTTAGGAATATGGCAGTAAACACTGGGGGTAAAACTGGTTGTTTCCTATGAAAAGGAAATGAAGATGGTGAGCACTGGAGGAGGAAACTGTTAGTTATACCATATGCCTTATAGAAAATTTTAACTTTCTAAACATGCACATGTATAAAATTTGTTGAAAAGCTTAAAATTTTTTTCAGTATTATAAGTGATTCCCCGAGGTGGCAAAATGAAAAAAAAAAAAAATCTTTTTCTTTTTGAAGTCTTGGCCCCATGAAATGGAGAAAACAATGGAAAAATAATTATATAAATATGACAGTCATTCTATCAATGTAAGAACCTACCTTGAAAGCCAGAAAAGCAATTTTGAATTGCTTTTTAAATTATTTATATTAATGGGAAGCCAATTACTTTACAATATTGTAGTGGTTTTTGCCATACATTGACATGAATCAGCCATGGGTGTACATGTTTTTTAAAAAAAGAGTTTAGGAATACACAGTATCTAGGCACTGTAAGCAATGCAAAGCCACGTTTATATTCCCAATTTCCCCTTTCTTTGAGCCAACAGGTATCTTGTGAAACAATTCAGGAAGGGAGGACTCTTACACAGAACAGCTCATCCCAGATGTCCAGAGTGCAAAAATGTGCCAGAAAAGCAAGGAAGAAAATCCAGACAATTGAATCATAGGAGAACTTTGACACAGAAATCTCCAAGTCTCAAATATCCATCTATATTACCTTCTTGCTTTTTTAGGTTAGTTTTTTTTTTTTTTAATTTTATTTTTACTTTATTTTACTTTACAATACCGTATTGGTTTTGCCATACATTGACATGAATCCACCATGGGTGTATATTAGCTCCCAATCCTGAATCCTCCTCCCACCTCCCACCCCATATCATCTCTCTGGATCATCCCCGTGCACCAGCCCCAAGCATCCTGTATCCTGTATCGAACATAGGCTTGTGCTTCATTCTTACATGACAGTATACACGTTTCAATGCCATTCTCCCAAAACTCCCACCCTCTCCCTCTCCCACAGAGTCCAAAAGTCCGTTCTATACATCTGTGTCTCTCTTGCTGTCTCGCATACAGGGTACCATTAGAAATTTCACTGTATGAATTTTTAAAGGAAGCTTTGTGTCATTATTTTATTTGGAAACTAGCATGAAAGAAGATATAACAAAATTGAAAAGAAGATACTTTTATTAAACTCTTGAAAGCTTGGCAACTGAAGCCTACTCTATTTGCAAAAGGGAGATAAACATGTATTTGAGACACTAGTTTTAACACTGGCACCGAATTGAAACTTCCTCCTTGCCTTAATAAGGAACACTGAAAGACAACAAACTCAGAATCTTTTCAATTCATTCAGTTCAATACATATCCATACACCTCCCAAAGTCATCTCGTATAGAATCAGTCACACTGTTCCACACTCTGAGAAACACTTCTTTAGCCGAAGTCCCCTCCAGCCTTCACATTAACAGATGAATTTCAGAGGATCAGGGCTACCTCTCTTGGCAAAGACAGCCCAGAGGAGGACAGAGATTAAGGAGAAAAATCATTCCCCACCTCCAACCCTATTTTTAAGATGGTAAAAATGAAACAAAGAGGGGAATCACATATGAACAAGGTAGGTAATCCTGGATGTCAGAAGGCTACAGAGAAACCGTACAACAGAATATGCTGCTGCTGCTGCTGCTGCTGCTAAGTCGCTTCAGTTGTGTCCGACCCTGTGCAACCCCATAGACGGCAGCCCACCAGGCTCCCCTGTCCCTGAGATTCTTCAGGCAAGAACACTGGAGTGGGTCACAGAATATGACAGGGCTGATAATGATGAGGGAAGTACTCCAGGTAAACAACTGGAACATATATTTGTAAAGCAGACGCTGATGAAACAATAAATTCATTCAACAAGTAATTATTGACCTTGTGCTGTGCCAGATACTGTACAGGTTCCTGGTTTGTTATCACCACTGTAGTAGATTAATGAAATATTTATCTATGTAATAACAAGAGTCTATGTGTGCCATGTTCCCTTCTATTTCCACAACATATAATAATGCTTTGGGGATCACGAATGTCCTGTATACTCCTAGAAGAAGACAATCTTAAACATGAAATGTCGGGGCAGCTATCAATCTCATCCGTAACAAATACGAGGAGCTTCTGCTGAATGTTTCCAGAGATAGGGACTCCTGAACCACACTCACATAAGACTGTTCTCTCGTAGAGAAAATCGATTTCTCTGGAATTCCCAACCATAGGTCCTAGTTCTCAAGCAAGCAATAAAGATGAAATCTTTCTTCCTTTTGACATTTGGAAACTCATTTTATATTTATCTTGGACTCCTCTTTGCCAAGTTTATGGTCCATAGTTAAAAAAAATGCTCTTACAAAGCAAACTGTTTTTCCATTAGTTCTCCAGCAGACACATGATCATCTGAAAATGGGTGCCTGAAACCAGGCATGATACTTCAGAGTTTATAACAGAGAATAATAGGATAGTTCCCCTTCCCACTATTTAGACCTCGCTGTGTACATGGCTGTTTATCCTATCCACATTACATTGGCACTAAATTGGACAGTATTCCCTCAAATCTCATGTTCTTCCTGGAATCTCAGAATGTGACCTCATTTGAAATTGGGTCATTACAGATGTAATGAGGTCATAGGGGAACAGTGCAGGTCCTTAATCTGATACCGCTAGTAGCTTTATGAGAAGAGACACAGATTCACCATGGCGGAGGGAGTGGGAAAGAACGCCATGTGACAGTGGGGGCAGAGATTAAGGTGATGTCTCTGTAAACGGAGGAACACCAACGACTACAGGCAGTACCAGGAGCTAAGGGAAAGGCATGGAACAGATTCTCCCCAAAAGGCTTTAAAAAGAGAATGGCCTTGCCAACACCTTGACTACAGGCTTCTGTCTTCTCAAACCGTGAGAAAATAAACTTCTGTTGTTTTAAGTCACCCAGTGGGTGGTAATTTGTTAGAACAGCCTTGGAAAACTGACACAGTAGTTCTGTCTCACACACAAATAACACACTTCATTTTTGTTCTTGTTTTGTTCTCCTTCCAGTAAATGATCATCACTGAAGCAAGCTTTTCCATCAGGAATCCATGTAGTGAATATGAGTATGTCTGTCCAGTATTATCTAGTCCCCTCTTTCCACTAGGGATGGATTACAGATTATGCCTTGGTAGCCCCTTGGGTCCATAAGCACAGGGGTGGTGGACTGCCAGTCATGATGCCCTGTTCTTCCTCTGAACTTGTTCCCAAAATGCACGTCCATGTGCCTGATGCACAGCGAGGCCAAACAATGCAAAACATCAGAGTTCGGAGTAGAGAAAGATTTATTACAGGGCCCTGCAAGGAGATGGGAGGCTCATGCTTTAAGAACCCCAAACTCCCCAAAAGTTTTCAGCAAAGCCCTTTTCTAGGAAAGGAGAGAAGGTTGTGGTTAGCTGCTCCAGACATCTTCTGTCAGATTCCTTTGTTCTTGAGGTCAGGTAATGATGCTCCTGTAAATCTCTACTGAATGAATGTTATTCTCTGTTCTGATTAGGAAGGGTCCGGGTCCCAGGGTATGACTTTCACCCTCCAAGGTCTGGGTCTCAGCTCAGAGGAGATACAGCCCAGTTGGCAGCAGGTCCCTCAGGGCCAAGTTCCCAGACCCTACCCAGCGGTCATCACTGAGGGAGCCAGGTGCCCAACCCAACTGGCTCTCAGGCTCCTCAGGCCGCACAAACTGGGTGGGGGCAGGTCCCACAGGTTGTGACCTGCAGACTCGCTGCTATTAGGTCACAGAGAAGAGGATGGGGGAGCCATTCATGGCTGCCATCAAGGTCTGAGCCAAGGCCAGCGGGCGGCCTTGGTGGGGGCTCTGGAGCCCTACAGAAACAGCCTTCAGCCGATTCCCCAGGCCTTCCAGCTCACCCACTGGCCCAAGGCCTGGTGAGCTAGAGGGTCTTGGGGAGAGGCTGGGATCCACCTCTTATCTCACTCTCTATCTCAGGACACTCCACCAACAGTTGAACGAATCCCCCATCAAAGGTTGCTCCTTGACAGCTGGCTGCTTGTGGGCGGGGCCTGCTTCGGTGCTGACCAATGGCTGAGCAAGACTCATTGCCAGGTAACAGGGAGGGGAGTAATGGCGCACAGGGAAGGCAGTGCCCTGCTACAAACTGACTCTCTTTCTCTCTTTCTGGCTCTCTCAGAATTCTAAGTCTTGAGCACAGAGCTCCACTCATGGAAAACAGCTAGAGTTGACTTATTCCAGAACCAGGTTATCATTTCCAAGGCCTCGTTCTTCATCATGTCCTTGATTCCATAAACTCCTCCAGGACCATACACTGAATCCCTTTCTGTTTACATAATCCAGAATCAGTTTCTATTAAATTCAGTAAAGGCATGCTGATAAATTGCAAGACTGAAATTTTAAATTCAAAGACTGAAGCTTTGAATTTTGTTGTTGTGTTTTACTGCTTATCTGATTTTGACTTACCACTACTAGTAGGTTCCATTGAAATTTCAGCTTCATTTCATTCCCTTCCACAAAATAATCTAATTTGCTCAATACTTTTCCATGTATAATTGTCTGTAATGGATTTATTACTGTGTTTTGCAAGCCTCTATGCCTCTGCCCAAGAAGAGGAAGCTGATGGAAAACTTACAAGAAATGAATGGACAGTTTCCACCTGGACTACTAACAACCTTTTCACTCTCACTCCCATTAACAGTGAACTAGCCACACAGTTCGAGCCCTAAATCAGGTCCAACCAGCAGCCAGGTAGATATACTCCCATGTTTTACTCAGTTACACATTCATGAAGCCTCTCTTTTTATTCCCCTCTCAAGTCACTTAATATCAAGTTTTCTGATTCTTTACAGTGAAAATATATGAACAAATTCAAGTTTAAATAGTTATCTTCAAGGGCATAGCTGAAATATGGTGAATTAGCAGCGTACAAGGACAAAGAAGGGTGCAGGCATCATGCTAAGATCTTTACTTGCTTGTCTTACTGAATCATCACAAGACTCATACCCGTAATCTGGTCAGTGTGATTTGCAAAAGATAGGAGAAGCTGGAAAGTCAAGTTATTTGTCCAAGTTTTCACAGCTAGTGACTAAAACATGGAGATTTGAATTGAAGTTTGAATGATTCAAAAGGGAATGTTTGTTCAAAGTTGCCATCTGTCCTGGCTTTCAATTTTGTCTTTCATTATCACAACTGACAATATATCTTTACCATAAGTTACAAATAAGACAACATACATAAAATAAACTCACAAAGTATTTCCAACACATGCAGATTTTTACATTTTCACTGAATCTGAAACTCTTCAAGGAACCACAATGGCAATAGCACTGATTTAAAGCAAAAACAAAACTATTAACTTTCAATTTTGTTCACTCCAATTAGGAAAAAGTAAAGATATTTTGATCATTTAAGTGAAAAGTTGAGTTGAGCTCTTGTACAAATTCAATTAGAGATACAATGATGCTCTTTTTAATTTGTCTATAAAAGATCTTTATAACAACTGAAGTGAGAGGTTCTTGAGTTGAATAACCATTTTTAAATAAACAGAATAAACATGGCTTTACCCAAGAAAATAAGTGTGCTCTTAAGTGGAGAATGTTGGGATGGAGACTGTGAAAATAGACTCAGCTGATTTGATGTAGCATACCCTTCAGCAAATCACACCATAATCCTGAGTCCCCAAGGCCCCATCAGTCAAAAGAGGACAAGACCGTTTCACCTTCAAAACCCCATCCTAACTATGATCCACTCCCATGTCCTTTTCCACCTCAGTTTGTTCACCAGTGGCCCCACTGCTTCCCCATCCTGGACAGTAACCATTTAAATTTCAGCACTAGAAGGACATATAAGCCCATCACCATCACTACTGACAGGCACTTTGCTTTGAAAATATTTCCTCTAACCCTACAGTGAAGTCTATAGGAGAAAAAAAAATTCTGTTTCAGGAATGAGGAAATTGGAGCACCATGAGGTAATTAAAAAAAAAAAAAACCTTCATCTAAAGTCACAAAACTACTAAGGAAGAGTGCAGATCAACTCCCTGGATTGCTCTACCTGTTTTCTGCTAATGGGTAGTGAGTGTTCTGGCTCATCCACTGGTCTTTTTAAATACATCAAATTGATTCACAAGCCAGGTTGCAATGCTAGTTCAAATCAAAACTGCTGAAATCACGTTTCATAATCCAGAAGACTAAGATCTATGTTTGCTCAGTGGAGTCCCAGACCAATGTCAAGTACCAGGCATGTTTGTGTGTAAAAGCTGCTTCCAGCACCCGTAACTGTGCTCCAAATGACAAACAATATATCTCTTTCACCTCTTTAAAAGGACAGAGACAGCTCTAAACCACAAAATTAGAAGGGATTGTGTCAACCAACTTAGCCCAATATTCAGATTCCAAATGATATCACATAATGAATATTCCAGAGATAGAAGAGACACATTCTTTATAAGGCTGAAAGCCTCGGAAAATCTTCTAGGCTATTTGCTTCTTCAGATGAGTAAGCATTTATGAACGAAGGTAAAACCTTCCACAGGTAGGGTTACCTTGCTAATAAGGTAAAGTGAAATTAAAAACAGAAACTCTCTTTGCCTTTGCTATAGCATAAATTTCAAATTCTTGCTTTTGTTGTTCTCACTCTTGAATTCAGCAAGGGCAACATACACTGTTCAATAAAATTTCCAGTCATTACACTGCCCTTCTTCGAACCTGACAGTAACTGACCTGCCACAGTGACCACCAAGTTTGTTTACAGGTAAGAGAAGCTGCCATATTAGTTCATTCCCCGTTCCCGATACGTATACTCTGAGAGTTCAAAGCATAGGTAGTACCTAGTGCAGCAGAGATGCTCAGCTCTGTAATCCTTGCTGTTAGTTTCATCAAAATGTTAGTTTCATCAAAATAGTGACAGGATACACTCAGTTTTTGAGAGTGAGCCTTTGTTGCAGTTTTATTGATGAAAATGATTTGAAATTCTGCTTCACTCTAACCATCTGTACCAGCCAGCCCACTGCCTCCTACTATGGCACACATCAGCTCAACAAGTGTCTGCGAGAAAAGAAACCATCTCTCCTTGCTCAGATGTCAAACAAAATCAATAACTATTTCCAAAAGAAAGGAAGAGGTAGGCAAGAACTGACCCCTTTCACCTCAAATTGCTCGCTCCCTCCTTGTCTGATCTCTAGAGAAACCCATGCAACTGTTTTCCTCCTATTTTTTTTTTCTCCTTCTGCATTTCACCAAGGGGGTCTGAAGTATCAATATTTTCAAGAAAAGGCTATATATATCTCTATAGCCTCTTCAAATTTAATGAAAATGAATACCCATCTTGTGTTTCTTTGTAGAGACAGACTTTTAGAGACATACATGAAATACATGTTATGCTAAATAAATGTCATTTTGCAAACCAGTTGCAATGCACAATGCAGCTCAGCATTGAGTTCAAGTGGCCAGAAGAGAGCCTGCTCGTGCTGAAATTACACAGGCTCGCTGAATTTACAAAGAGCATTATCATTGGTTCAGATTATCTTCTTGAGGCTTCACAGAGCCCATGAGAAGTGCCCTCGATCAACACCAGCGGGGTTCACAGAGAAGTTCTGTTTTCCTCAGTTCTTTCCCTCTTGTCTTTGGGAAGAGGAAGGCTTCCTAAGATCAAGAATATGCAACTGAACAAACAACTGAATAAGGCAATTCAGGGCTGCAAGCAGAGAAACTGAGGTTGCCTTTGTGGAAAACAAGGGCTCCCCACCCCCCGCAATAATTTTCCAAGAGACAAAGCTCTGTTCCTCTTAGAAGCAGGAAAGAGTTGTTTGTGTTTGTACACACAGGAGTGAAGGAGGGGATACTGACTGCCCCAGAGACTAAGCAGGAGGCTTTTCTGCTGTGTGAATTCCTGAGGGACTGAAGGCTGGTGACGGCCAGCGATGGAGGGAATGGTTATTATAACAAGAAAGGAAGTAAGCAGCCCTAATGAGAATCCCTTTAGAATGAATTCTGAGACCAATCAGCCAACCAACAGAAGCACTGTGCAGGTGGAAGAAGACAGAGGGGAGAGGGTGGAAATGCTGACCAAATCTCTTCAGTGTCATCTTGACCAAGGTTTTATCTAACAGGTGTTCTGAGTTCCTGCACGTGGGCCATCTTCAAACAGCGCCCTGATCTTATTACATCTATGAGTGTAAGCTATTGTTCCTCCTTTCCAGGCAGTGTATTGTACTACAGGCCAGAAAGGTTTGCTTCTCAATACATGCCTTGCTGTTGATTTAAAACTGAAACTAAATCCATGAAAATTATATGGGATTCTTACCTGTGTGGACACCTACAAACTCTAAGGTTTCATCTAGGAACATTTCATGAGGCTTCTAATAAATGTTCAGCTAACATTTTCCTCTGATTCAATTCAATTCCTCACTACATGAAGAATTTATTAAATTTAAAATAAATATTAATTAAAAAGAAAAGCTATGTATTTTTAAAAGCAATTAACAAGTTCAGTGAAAAATACTGCAGTAGAACAGTTTTAACTTATCATCAAAAAAAAAAAAAGGCTACTCCACTCCTATGCATACTATATGTGTCTTTTCAGACATTCCCAACCTATTTTAGGACCTCTTTTTTGAAGGCTGAAAAGAAGTTCTGCTAAAAGAAAATTTCTTTAATTTACTTTAGCAAGTGTTTTTGTAAATGGGGAACAGTTTGCAAAGACAGTCTCTTAATATTAACTACTCTTGATTTTTCAAGGTACACTGCCAATGAAAATATGTGAAAGCATCCTGACAGGAGTAGCTTTTCATTCTAATCACACCTGTTCTAAGCTAGGGTTCCTCATCTTCAGTATTACTGACATTTGTGTGTGTGTGTGCACTCAGTATGACTTTTGTGACCACATGGGCTGTAGCCCACCAGGTTCCTGTGTCCGTGGAATTTCCCAAGCAGAATACTGGAGTGGGTTGCCCACCAGGCTCCTCTGTCTATGGAATTTCCCAGGCAAGAATACTGCAGTGGGTTGCCATCTCCTTCTCCAGCGGATTTTCCTGACCCAGGGATTGAACCAGCATCTCCTGCATTGGCAGGCAAATTCTTTACCACCATACCACCTGGGAAGCCCCAGCTGGATAATTCTTTGTTGCGGGGACAACTCAGTATATTGTAGAGTATTAGCAACTTCCCAGGCCTCTGCACAAACGATGCCAGTAGGACCCCTCCCCACCAAAGTGTGACAATCAAAACACCTCCAGGTACCGCCAGTGTTCTTCGGGGGGCATAACTGCCCCTGTTGAGAACCAAAGTTCTAAACCTATCAATAGTATCTATTCCCTGGAGTAAGAGAAAGTGATTTCTCTTTTCCCAGTTTGGTTAATATTTCTCTCATTCATTATTCTGCTTCTTCAAGCCATTTCACCACTTTTTTTTTTTTTGGTAATGTCTTTACCTTAGGGCTGCAAAGACTCTGTTGATTATTATTTCCTAAAGCAAACCTGAATTTAGGTAACAGTTCTCCAGGAAAATTATTGTCAAGCTAGACTTCTGAAGACTAGGAATGAGTCCAAGGGTACAACCCTTTGTATTTCAAATGCAGGAAGTTTGGAGTTAAGGAGACAAGGGTTTTCTCATTTCATACTGAATTTAGCATTATATAAATGAAGTTTTACCTGCACACTCAGGTAATATCTTCAGATGTCTAAACTCTAACTTTACTTGATATCCTAATCAATTTGCCTAACTCTCCTTCCTCCATGACTCTCCAGCAAAAAACAGACAAACATATTTCCTTACATCTATTTGAACAGCACTCTGGGGAGAATTAACAGGCAAAATAATAGTTTATTTTACCTTTGCCACATGTATTAACAATAATCAATGAAGAAAAAACAGTGGTATAAGCAGAAAATGACAGTATATGTCTTTTTATTCAAACTTCTCACCTTATAGATATCCAGAACCATGGTCATATTTCAAGAGGTATATTGCAGTAGTTACTAGAAACTGGCCTAGCCACTGTCATATGGAATAAGATGATACATCCCTGCCATTAGAAGCTTGTTGCTCTTTCTGCTGTGTCCCTCCAAGGATCAGTGATCACCTACAAGACCACCCATCCTATGGTCCTCATCACTTTTTTAGAGTTCCTCACTTCCCTTCCTCTGAGTTTCTCCCCTGCAATCTGGATGTTCAGAATTATTTCTGATGACTGCACACACCATCTTAGAGCCCAGTCCCCAGAGACATCGGCAGACAGTAGGTACAGCTCTCGCTCCCCCTTCTTTGAGTCCCTCCACAGATGGCACCAGTTTCCAGAGTTGACTTCATCCTCATTTTTCATATTTGGTGAGGCTTTGCTTAAAATATGGCCCTGATGACAGAATACAGCAAGTTGGACGGAGTCTGAAAAGCAGTGCACACGGTGCCCACTCCCGCTCTGCCGCCCCCTTCCCCTCTAATTTCAGATCTGTACATTGCAGAAGCTTCTTCCTTTCTTGAGGTTGGTGGGTAAAATATCTGTCAAAGAGGCGCTTTTACATACAGCTTTTTTGCCCTCAGAGTTGGTTTAGTCTACTAATCTAGTCATTTTTCCTTTTTAAGTTACAATTCAATTACCTGTGGGGAACTCAGGGGAGACCCACCTCCGGAGAACCAGTAAGTGCCACTCACTCGGTCCAGTTTTCTGGACTCTAGCTATTTGGAGCCATCACTTGGGGTCCGCGGGGCAACATCACAGAGTCACCTGCAGGGGCAGCAGAGCGAGCTGCGGAACCCCCGCCCCCGTCCCCCGCGAGTGACGCCCCAGGGAAAGAGCCGGGGGGGGCGGAGGGGGATTCGGGAGCCCCTCTACCCACCGGGATTCCTGGGATTCCCTCTGGCAGAAGGGGGACAGCCGCGTCCTCTGGGTACCGAATCGGAAGACAAGACCTGCATCAGGTGTGGGGGTGTGCAGGAGCCGGGAAGAGGTTAGAGAAGAGCATCTCTGGATGAGCAAAGAATGTGACCCTAGGGAAAGGAGGCAGAAGAGACGCAGGAGAGCACGTTTCCTTTAATCCCCTCCCCGTGCCGCCTGTGGAGCCCTGGATCTCCTCGTCATGGAGACAGACTGCAGTAACACAGACGACCCCGGGCGGGCAACACGCACACTGGCGCGCGCGCACACGAATACTCACACGCCCCGCCGCGACTTGCACACTGCAGACTTCTGCCTGACTTCCCGGCCCCGAACACCGCACCTTCGGGGCGAGACCGCGGGCTCCTGTGGCCTAGAGGAGAACCCCCCACTTCCACACACACACATCCCCCGAAACATACACATTCAGATCCTGCTTTGTACCCCATGGGTGCTGGGAACCACTTAAGGCAAGCACGGACAGCTCCCCTGCAAACGACTACCTTCCCGGTTGCCTGCAAATCTACAAACTCGCCTTTAAGCAAGCCGCCCGGTAACCAAGCCAGGTAGGAGATGAAGGAGGAGCTGGCTTGCAAGTGAACCTCAGAGAACCGCTACTAAGTCACTATTCAGAGGACCACACGTAGCAGCCTCCAAGCCACTCCTGAGCCTTTTGGTCCCAACCCTGGCTCCATTCCTCAGCTCGATCGCTGCACTGTTCCCCTCCTCCCCTTCACTCAAATCCCCCAGCGCTTTTCCAGCTGGCCCTTCCGGGCCACTTTCTGCATCCATCCTCTCTGCCCAGCCAGTTCCCAACATTTGGCCCCGCATATTCGCTTCAAAGACCTTGATCCAAGGCTACCTCTCTCCATCATTATACCGCCCCGATCTGGTACAGATTCCCCAAATTATTAGAGTCCACTCGCTTCCCGAAGCAGACGGCCTCTTCCACCGGCGTCCTTTGCTCTGGTTCAAATCCGCTTTCCCCGCGCCCCACTTTCCATCCACCGTCCCTCCCGCCGCTCCAGCCAGGACGCGCTCACCCTCTCCTATGCCTTCCACACTGGGTTCTCACGTCGCTCCCACCTTATACCCCGGGGACACCCCTCTTTCCTTCTGCGGCTGTTCTCAGCCAGGAGTCCGCATCCCAAACCCAGCCTCCCCCGCCGGCACCAGCCCGCTTCCTGGCAGGGCGGTCCTCCCCTCTCCCCAAGTTGCCCCCCTTAGCCTCCAGCCGGAGTCAGTCCGGCCCTCCCGCTTTGCCGGTCCCCCGACTCCAACATCCCAGGGGTTATCACTTCCAAACTGGCCAAAAGGCTGGCCGAGGCGCGGGGCACCGGGGGCAGCGGGGCCAGCCGGCTCTCCGGAGCACCAGCCGACCTCCCGCCAGGGCTTCCCCGCGGGCGCCGGTCCCTCGCCCCACCGCCCGGCCACCTCACAAACTTACTTGCGGGTCGCCGGGAGGGGGCTGCGGTGAGCGGCGGCGGGCCCGGCGGCGGCGGCGGCGAGTGCGCCCCTCTCGGCGGGGCTGCGCGGCGCGGCGCCGGCGCTGCACTCCTGCGGCCGCGCGGTGGACGGGCTCAGCCTGACGCAGCCCGGTTCTGCCCCCGCCGCCGCCGAGGCCGCCGAGCGCTTCCAGACATGCTCAGTTTCCAGACCTGCCCGCGTGGACGCTACCATGAGCGAGCGGCGGCGGGGGAGACAGAAAGGAGGCGGCCGCCCGCCGGAGGCTACCACGCCGGAGGCCGAGGGGAAGCGGGGGCGACGCGCCGCTAAAAATAGGTCGTGCGGAAGCCGCTGCTCGGGTTTAAACCCCCCTCCCCACGCCCCCACGGCCGCCTTGGCGCTCGCGCGTCCCCGCAACCGGGGACTGGGGACCTGAGCGCGCCCGTCCTACTAGGTCCCTGCCCGCACTGGGAACCCCACCTCGGGGAAAAAACCGAGCTCTGCGCCCCAGCACCCGAGAGTCTTCGCCGGAACTAAGCCCCAAGCTTCCCCGATTTCGGGCTCCAGCCTGTCGGGCAGCCGGAATTTCAGGCTCTCGCCAAAGAAATGAAAGAAAGTTGAGTTAAAGCAATGGAAAAGCTCCGTGACAGCGAAATTAAGACTTCTGAAAGAAAACTGCAAGTTTTGTTTTGGAATGCTTAGTTTTGCTGGAAGGAAAAAGGAAGAAAAGAGGGTAATGATCCACGGCCGGGAGAGGGGGCTCTGGAAAGAGCATGTGAAATACAGAATTAGGGGGCTCTGGAAAGAGCACGTGAAATACAGAATTCTTTTCAGGGCGTCTCTGACTCCTCATTCCACAGGATTTTGCATCGTTCGCTGACCCTCCGTGACCTTAGTGATTTTGTTATTCTTGTAATCTGAACTGTAATTTCTTTCCCGCACGTTTTACCTCCACCCTTCTTCCCCCAAGCCGACTTTACATGCAAAAAAGGAAAGGAAGCACACTGGGGACGGGTAGATTCTGACCTGAACTGGAAACCGGCGGATTGGTAACCCTACGCAGGGCGGGCTCGGTACTGCTGACCCGTTCGGCCAGAAAGCATCCTGAGGTCTCCTGAGCATCCAGCTCTTTCAGACCTCAAGGTCTCAGAGCCGCGGCACCTGCAAATACACCTTTCCCACTCTTCATTTTCAGTCTAGTCTACCTTCATTCCTAGAAATCTACTTTTGAAAATTTTTCTCCCTTGAAGTGAGAGGTACAAAAGTTTCCTGGGTCAAATTCCCGTCTGCATTCCCCCTTCACAACCATCCAATAAGTGAATTAGTATTATTTCTATTCGAAAGATAAGGACGTTGAAGTTCAGGGACGTTCCTCTCTTGTCTGGAATAATAGTGTTGAACCCAGAGTCTACCTGACTAGAAACTCTGATGGCTTCCGTATAACCTATTTCTTTGAATCAATAGCTTTACCTGATAAGGGCTGGTGGGGGGAAAAAATCGATTTTTCTCTGTGGAGTGCTCAGAATGAGAAAATGCCAAATATGAGTTTTGCTTTTCATTGTTTCCCCCCTAATTTCTTTCTCAACATTCACAGCTTAGATTGTGTGTATTCTATTGAAAGTGATGCGTTTCGTTTTTATTCATTGAGAGAAGATGTACTGCGAATCTTCTAAGAACAACGCACCTACTGGCAATGTATTTTATATCCCACTGTTCAGTCTTTGCTACGCCTACTTTCTTTTGCCGTTGTTACAAGTTAGTGAGGTTTCCATAACCCAACTAAGTACTGTAGGTCTACATTGTCACAGAACTGGGTGGCATGTGTCTCTCTGGACTAAGTTGTCCTCGCTCTTACCTCCTCTTCCTCTTCACATTTAGTGCCATGTCTAGCCCCAAATAGATGATTGCTTAACGCTTGACCTTTTACTTGCTAGTCTCCAGCTTCTCCATTCCTTCTTCCTTTAGTGTGTGCATCCCATAGATGTCATCTCCAGAACTAGAGCCACTTGGTAATGACACGAGTTTCCTAATTTTCTATGAGCAATTCACTAGGAAGATCAAAATGGAATCTCTGTTAGAGTATCAGCACAATTCTTTTCCATAGGTGCTGAAAGAAGGTGAAAAATATACTTTATCTTCATCCCAGTTGTGTTTCTTCTTCCTTTCTCAGTAATTAATCCTACAGTGGGTATGATTATCTGGACATCTTTATGCTACAGCATGCATACTAAGCTTAATCATGAAACAGGCAGATTTTGATGTCAAAGTGAAGGCCTGTATGATTTCCTACCCATACGTGTAGTTCAAAAACCTGCTGCCTTCAGGATTCTTATTAGCAAGTGACAGAAATTCAGCTCTAACTTACTCAAGCAAACAAAGGAAACAAACTGGGCTGTGTATCGATAACTCAGCTGTGCTTATTCAAAGCTTAATAGCATCAGCTGGAATGTGTTTCTCTCTCTCTCTCTCTCACTTGCTCTCAGCACTGCTTTCTGTTTGGGCTTCGTTCTCCATCAGACTGTGCCCAGAGTGCAGCTCCAGCCTTACGCACATGACAAAGTTTGCAATCTTACAAAGAGAGCAAACCTTCTGCTCTGATGAGCACATCAATCTTTGTAAAAGGAGTCTGGTTAGCTGTCCTTGTGCATCCTCTAGGGGAAGAAACCTCTCCAAAGGAGATAAAGTATCCAGTCGGTAGAAGAAGGGATAAGGGCTTGAAAGATAGAAATAATAGGCATCCTCCACAGGCATGTTTCCCCATAGAACAAAAGGGACAGCAAGCCCATGGCAGGATATCAGTTGATTTGAGTTATTCAGAAATGAGCAAAAGAATAATGATGCTTGCAAGTGTCTGTCCTCTTTTTAGGAAGAGATACTTTGATTTGCCTGCCTAAGGGTAGCAGTTAGTTCCTCTTTGTTGCCTTTCCATCTATATTTCAGGGCCATAGATACTTACAAGGTGGTGCCACTCATTAAAGCTTTCTAATGAGCCTTCATTCAGCTGAGCCCTCAAGTCTACAATCTGTCTGTATGAGAAAATGACATTTTCCACATTCTTAAAGCCCATTATTTCTTTTTTGATTTAACATACCTGATAATTCTCTAAACCATGTGACAATTAAAAACTGGGCTATTTCTCTTTGGCCTCCAATCCTGACGGGTAAATGCTGCTCTTCCTATAGTAAATATATTATGTCTTTCTTATGGATCACTGCGAGAATTATTGAAATAAGTGATCATCATTCCCTTTCTCTTACCCCAAATCCATGCAATTCACTTGTTCCCTTTTTTAATATTTGTTTATAAATAAATAAATGCAATCCATGAGTCACTTCATTTAAATGGTATTTTATAATTATATTAAAATCATCAAATTCAGATCTTTTCCTTAATCTTCCTCCTCATTGACTTCCTTTTTTTTCTCATTGACTTCTAAGAATCCACACTTCTGATTCTTCCTCTTTCATTTTCCTAGTTCTTTGTACTTCTCTTACACCACTGTCCCATTTGTTTTTGTTATCTGTATACTTGTTTTTCCTCTCCCACCGAAACACAAATTTGTAGAGGATTGGGACTATAGCTAATTTATGTATGTGTGTGTGTTTTATCTTCTTCAGTGTTTGACAGATGTTTGCTGAAGCGTTAGTGGGTTATAAAGGGAAGGTGAATGTTTAGATCTGAAACAATGGGTCTAAGCCTGAAGTTCCCAGTTTCATTAACTGGAGAAAGGCTGGAGAGGGCTGATGCTGGGGGTAGGATGACATGGCATGTAGATTTTTTTTCTTGTCTCTCCATTTTGTCTGGGGATAGCTCAGTATAGCCCCTTCTTCCCTCCCTGACATTTTCTTACCAACCTTCTCGAAGTTGGAATGCTTCAATGTGATCTGTGCCACACTGCCCGCACCTGTAATTTTCCCCGATACTGGCACTGACCACTGAGCATATTCTGCTTCTGTTACATACAGTTTATTTTAGACACCTGAACACTAGGTTGCCTCTCCATTGCACTCTTTTCATACTAAATTTTCTTTTAGAAAATCAGGACTAAATTAAGAATGTGAAATTATTCATAATTGAGTTCCTCAAGAGAAAAGGCAGTATCATGATGGCTTCATTGAAGAGCTATTAAGAGCTTGTCTTTTTGATACCTGTTATTTTCCCACTGTGGAAAAAAAAAATGTATAAAAGGGAGAACTAAATGGGAGCAATTCAAAGACATTAATGCCCAAATTATTCTTTCATTTCATGACCATAGATAAATGCCATAACAGATCAACTAATGATATGCACTAAAGGTATAAATGTTCATTCCCCCCCCACCCCCGCTGCACTTCAAGGCTAAAACTGCTCTAGGTAATAGTCATGGGACATTAAGGATGCTCATAGTATTTGTGAATCAAAGATGCTTCTTGGCTAAAAGACTTAGCTCTGATGGCCCTTTCCTCAGGGAAGAAGAATGTGAGTAATTATGCACTTCAAATATCAAGCTGCTCTTTTCTTGCCTCTAAATCTAACACAAACATGGCTTAGTTATTGAGCAGGCAGCAAGGTTGGGTTACAAACTGCAACTCTTTTCACTTCTCATTGAATCCAGTGCTACAATAACAAACATTCTTAACATGTGATCTCAAATTCTCAAGTTTTATCAAGAAATTCATGATCTTTAAGTTATTTCCATAATACATTTGAATACAGTAGTTCAAAAATCCTATTCTGCATCAGTTAATAATATCCAACACTTATCATTACCTCTGTGTCTCATTCTGCAGTAGGCACTTACTTTGCATATTTTTATCATTTAATTCTAATATCAGTTCAGTGAAGTTGTATGTTACTTAGATCTTTTAAATTGTACTTATAGAAATCCAATCTAAGCTAGTTTAGGTGAAAAGGAAGATTTTCCGGCACAATAGTGCAAAATATAACCTTCAGAAGTCAAGGGGCTTCTCTGAACCTCAGGTTGTGGAAATACTGTTATGATTCTGTTCATTTCTCATCCTCATCTCTCCCTTGTGTCAGCTTTATTACCCCACCTTGCAGACAGACTTTGCCTACAACTGGCATAGTCTAAGGATTTCTCCTTTAAATATAGATTGAATGTGTTACACTTGTTTTAGCTTTAAAACTCTCAGAGAATTAGTTACTTGCTTCCATAAAATAGAATATGGAAAAGGGAAGTAGCAACTTTCCAGCACAGAATCTTGGCAGACACCATCTTAACCAAATGATGAAGGTTAACATCACTAGTGATGTCATGTGGAACTTGTTTACCTCCTGATACAATTATGATAAGAAGGGCACTCATCTGTATAGAATTATTCCCCCAAATTAGAATTCTACAAAATATCAGGCAATCTTAAACAGAGCAGCAGTCTATAAAATACCCGAACAATATTCCTCAAAACTGACAATCATAAAAAAAACAGGGAAATACTAAGAAACTGTCACAAACCAAAGGAGACCAAAGAGAAATGAAAACTAAATCCAGTATTGTGCCATGGATTGGGTCCTGGGAAAGAAAGAGGAAATTAATGAAAAAATTAACAGGATCTAGAGTTTAGTTAATAGCAATGAGCCATGTGCTTAAATAAAACCAAATTTTGCTGTATTAAAATTATGCCATCAAGATCCAGGGGGAGGCGGGGGAGGGAGGGAGAGAGAGAGAGAGAGAGAGTGTGTTCCAATGGTTTGTTCACTTGGTTATCTAAATCCTGGTTTTGTGGAGACTATCCTAAATGGAGTTGAGATGCTAGAAATTCCTGTGTGTAATATAAAGGGGATGTGAGGTTGTGGAAATAGGAATGTTTGAGTGGCATTATCAAGGAGGATTGGCTCGACTATTCCCTACTGGTCCCCAGGAAGGACCAGAAGACTTCTCATCAAGACACTAATTGCTTCATTGACTCTCCTCTTTGGCCACATATGAAGGTAAGAGATGTTGACATTGAAACGGTTTCTAGGATTTAATGGAAATAAGGAAAATCAATTGGAAGAGGTCAAGAACCAACTTAACCACCAGAGTCAATGTGGGTGGTTATCACAGTGGGTAACAAGGCTGAAATGGTCATAGAAAGTGTGACCCAAAAGAGATATTTTGTTGTTGTTTAGTTGCTCACTCATGTCCAACTCTTTGGGACCCCATGAAAGAGTAGTTCGCCATGCTCCTCTGTCCGTGAGATTCTCCAGGCAAGAATACTGGAGCGGGTTGCCATTTCCTTCTACAGGGGATCTTCCCAACCCAGGGATCAAACCCAGATCTCTTGCATTGGCAGGTGGATTCTTTACCATGGAGCCATGAGGGAAGTCCCACGAGGGAAGTCCCACAGAAATCTTTCAGTCCAGTTCAGTCGCTCAGTCGTATCCGACTCTTTGTGACCCCATGAATCACACAGCACACCAGGCCTCCCTGTACATCACCAACTCCCGGAGCTCACTCAGACTCACGTCCATCAAGCCCGTGATGCCATCCAGCCATCTCATCCTCGGTTGTCCCCTACTCCTCCTGCCCCCAATCCCTCCCAGCATCAGAGTCTTTTCCAATGAGTCAACTCTTCACATGAGGTGGCCAAAGTACTGGAGTTTCAGCTTTAGCATCATTCCTTCCAAAGAAATCCCAGGGCTGATCTCCTTCAGAATGGACTGGTTGGATCTCCTTGCAGTCCAAGGGACTCTCAAGAGTCTTCTCCAACTGCATTCTAATTCTAACTGAGAGCACCACTGTGGTCCACTGGCAGAGGATAAGTAGAAATTCTGTTCTTAGTGTCACCAGGGGCTCTGTGCTCTACAAACACATTCTGTACTTAATGTTCCTTCCTGAGTGAAGAGTTGGAATACATATACTCAGCAGCTGTTATGAACTCTGACATTATCATGAAGGTTTTCAAGGCAGAAAATCACACCCCCCACAACACACAAGCAAAGCAAAATACTCCCCAAAGACCTAAGCCTCAACCTCCCTAGCAAAGTAATAGATAGTGAGCCAAAGCAATACCACAGTGCTTCAGGAATCATAGACAAAAAATGTTATCACCGAACTTGGAACTTACGTAAGTTGCAGGGGTAGTGATACACATCCTCCCCACCCTCCCCCATTTAACTTACCTCTTTCATTTAAGCACAAGTGATATGGATACCAGAAAAAGAGGATTCTCAGAAGCTTAATTAGGTGATTGCACCAACTGCAGTTGATTTTTCAAAGGTGACCTCATTGGAGCAAATCAAGACAGCCCCTAACATCTGGTATGCATCTATTTATTGGCCAGATATGTTTTTCATTGTCTCTATAAGCTCAAAACTGTAGAAGGTATTCAGTTTCACCTTTATTTAATACAAAAGCAGAACAATTTACTGTCTTTTTTTCAGGGTGAGGTCAACTCTCTGGTTCTGCATCATAACATACAATCCAGAAGTCCCTTGATTATGTAATCCTTTCCCAGGTTTTATGCTGAGCAACTGATGATACTCTCCTAGGAAGATACAGTGATCAGAAAATCATAGGTGCACTAAGTTGCTTTGGTAAGACATCCAGGAGATGGGGAGATAGATTCAGATAAAAATTTCATATATGTAAGAATATATCTATGGATATATATAATTATTACCCAGTTATTTATTTAATGTTGCCCCTCTTGGTTAGAATGTATGTTCCAAAAGAGCAAGGACTGTGTCTACTTTGTTGACCACCATGTTACCAGCACAATCTCAGCACCTAGAATAAATGAATGTTCAGTGGATAGGTGTGTCATTTAATGCTCATCCTTTCCTAAAGAATGGTGAAATTTTTATAACAGCTATCTTCAGGCAGAGATGAAGTTTTTACTGCTCAGCATTATAATTCAGAAAAGGCTTTGAATTCTGCTAAAACAAGATTTGATGTGTAATCATTTGGAGGAAGAAGCATGGTTTGGAATAAGTAATAAACATTATAAATTTTCTCAGATCTCAATGACTTGTGCTTGAAAGAACTTCCATTTATGAAAAAGGACAGCATAAGTACTTACTTTAAGAGAGGCTAGGAAGATATCAGTCACAAAGGGCAATTATGATATTGTTTTGTGTACTTTTTGCTTTTACCACTTACTGTTGAGCAAACAGTTCATGAAGCACCAAAATGATGCATATTTAGTAGGACAGGAGGTCAAGGGAACAAATGAGAGGAGTAAGCAAGTAAGCAAAAATGAAACATCAGTAAGACATTATTTTATTTCAAATTTTTAACAAAGAAGTCAGTAAGAAGGGAAATATTTGGTGAAAATTTTGTTGTTTACTATTAAAATTGTGCTTTTTTAAAGCTTCTAGGGTAAGAAACTTGTTCATTAACCCATATTTATTTAAAGAGGCTACTTTATGCCTCTCCAATGAGAAGATACTCCTTCCTAAATAACCAGTACACTATGCCAACAGAGAAAAATCTACATAGGGCAGATGAATTTGCTTCATTTACCCACCTCCCATTATCTTTCTAGAATCACTGACACCCCATTCCCACCTCCCAGAGCTGGACTGGATGTTCTTCCTAAAGCGCTTGTTATCATGTTGTATTCATTCCTCTCTAATACTTACTGGTTGCCGTTGACTACTTTCTCATCTGATACTTCAGTTGAGGAAATGGGTATGTCTTGTTTCAGATAATATCTCCCACACTTGCACAGTGGCTAGGCACAAAGTAGCCTCCAATAAATATGGGTTAATGAACGAGGACATGAAAGATGACATGACTCTCTACAGGGCATCATCCCAGATTAGAGGGAAAAGGAACTGATTTTGACATTTTTTAATTCAGAGAAACAAATGTGGAGATGAGGATTGATCATGAGGTTAAAAGGCCCATATCCTGGACTTGCACTTTCTTCTGAAGATCAGCATCATTTTGACCCGTTCAGCACTAAGAGAAAGCCTTGTATTCTGACTGTGTAGTGCAAACTCTTCTGCAATAGAGGAACCAGTGTGGTGAGAGGATTTTTCAAGGCATTCCCTGTTGTAGCTATAGAAGTAATCAAGTTCTTTCTCCCACTTCCAGAGGCTATTAAAAATAAATTGGTTTCCTTTTAGGATTAGTACTTTTTATATCCCGACTGCCCCCAAACTCTAAGGCTGTATGATTTTTTAATGTAAATAGTGAAAGTGTTAGTCTCTGAGTCATGTCCAACTCTTTGTGACCCCATGGACTACAGCCTGCCAGGCTCCTCCATTTATAGAATTTTCCAGGCAAGAATACTGGAGTGGGTAGCCATTCCCTTCTCCAGGGGATCTTCCCAACCCAGGGGTCAAACCCAAGTCTCCTGCATTGCAAGCTGATTTTTTACTGTCAGAGCCACCAGGAATTTTGCTATTTTAATTTCATTTCCAATTGTTTGTTGATAGTATCGGTATATAGAGATACAGTTTCTTTTGTATATTGATCTTGTATCTTATAAATTAATTTATTAGTTCTTATGTATGTATGTATTAGTCGCCTACTCATGTGCGACTCTTTGTGACCCCATGGACTATAGCCCACCAGGCTCCATTGTCTATGGAATTCTCCAGGCAAGAATACTGGAGTGAGCTGCCATTTCCTTCTCCAGGAAATCTTCCTGACCCAAGGATCAAACTTGGGTCTCCTGCATTGCAGGCAAATGCTTTATCATCTGAGCTACTAGGGAAGCCCAAACACATATTAGTTCATAGTAGCTTTTTAATAGATTACTTCGGATTTTATACGTAGAACATCCTACCATCTGCAAAGAAAGACAGATTTAATTCTTTCTTTCCAATAAACAGGCCTTATTTTTTTCTTTCCATATTGCTGTGGCTATAAACTGAATTACAATGATAAATAGAAGACAGTTTTGTTTTTTCTCAATCTTAGATAAAGTATGCTGCTGCTGCTGCTGCTAAGTCGCTTCAGTCATGTCCGACTCTGTGCGACCCCACAGATGGCAGCCCATTGGGCTCCGCCATCCCTAGGATTCTCCAGGCAAGAACACTGGAGTGGGTTGCCATTTCCTTAGGTATATCATTTGTCGTTCAGTTGCTCAGTCATGTCTGACATTTTGCAACTTCATGGACTGTAATGTAGCACATCAGGCTCCCCTGTTCTTCACTATCTCCCAGAGTTTGCTCAGACTCACATCTATTGAATCAGTGATGCCATCCAACCATCTCATCCTCTGTCACCAGCTTCTCCTCCTGTCCTCAATCTTTCCCAGCATCAGCATCTTTTCCAATGGTATATCATTAAACATACCATTAGGTATGATATGAGCTGTAGGTTCTTCATGATGCCCTTTATCACATTAAAATAGTTCCTTCTCTTCTTCAATTTTGATAATGTTTATAATAAACAGTTACTGAATTTTATTGATTTTAAAAATTTTATTCTGAATTGTGAAGTACATTGATTGATCTTTTGAAAGCTAGATCAAGTCTTTATTCCTTGGATGACCTTCACTTGCTAAAGATGTTATTCCTTATTATGTTACTAGTATCAGTTTCTTGTATTTTGTTGGAGGTTTTGGGGATCCAGATATATTTGTCTGTAATATACCTATTGCAATGTCTTTGTCAGGGTATCATAAGTAGGATAGCCTCAAAAAAATGAGTTGGGAATTTTTCGCTCCTTATCTATTTACCAAAAGAATGTGTGTAAGAGTCATATCATTTGAAATGATCTGGGTCTAGAATTTTCCTTGTGGAAATCTTTCTTATTATCAAAGTCAATTAATAGATATAAAGCTATACAGATATTCTATCTATTCCTGAGCTTTGGAAAGTTACATTTATTGAGGAATTTGTTCCTTGTTCCAAATATTGAATGCTAGCTTAAAGGTGTTCATAATCCCTTATTATAGGTTTTTTTTTTTTTTTATTTTTATTTTTACTTTATTTTACTTTACAATACCGTATTGGTTTTGCCATACATTGACATGAATCCACCATGGGTGTATATTAGCTCCCAATCCCGAATCCCCCTCCCACCTCCCACCCCACATCATCTCTCTGGCTCATCCCTGTGCACCAGCCCCAAGCATCCTGTATCCTGTATCGAACATAGGCTTGTGCTTTGTTCTTACATGATAGTTTACATGTTTCAATGCCATTCTCCCAAATCATCCCACCCTCTTCCTCTCCCATAGAGTCCAAAAGTCCTTTCTATACATTTGTGTCTCTTTTGCTGTCTCACATACAGGGTCATCACTGCCATCTTTCTAAATTCCATATATATGTGTCAGTATACTGTATTGGTGTTTTTCTTTCTGGCTTACTTCACTCTGTATAATAGGTTCCAGTTTCATCCATCTCATTAGAACTGATTCAAATGAATTCTTTTTAATGGCTGAGTAATACTCCATTGTGTATATGTACCACAGCTTTCTTATCCATTCATCTGCTGATGGACATCTAGGTTGTTTCCATGTCCTGGCTATTATAAACAGTGCTGCAATGAACATTGGGGTACATGTGTCTCTTTCAATTCTGGTTTCCTCGGTGTGTATGCCCAGCAGTGGGATTGCTGGGTCATAAGGCAGTTCTATTTGCAGTTTTTTAAGGAATCTCCACACTGTTCTCCATAGTGGCTGTACTAGTTTGCATTCCCACCAGCAGTGTAAGAGGGTTCCCTTTTCTCCACACCCTCTCCAGCATTTATTGCTTGTAGACTTTTGGATCGCAGCCATTCTGACTGGTGTGAAATGGTACCTCATTGTGGTCTTGATTTGCATTTCTCTGATAATGAGTGATGTTGAGCATCTTTTCATGTGTTTGTTAGCCATCCGTATGTCTTCTTTGGAGAAATGTCTGTTTAGTTCTTTGGCCCATTTTTTGATTGGGTCATTTATTTTTCTGGAGTTGAGCTGCATAAGTTGCTTGTATATTTTTGAGATTAGTTGTTTGTCAGTTGCTTCATTTGCTATTGTTTTCTCCCATTCAGAAGGCTGTCTTTTTACCTTGCTTATAGTTTCCTTTGTTGTGCAGAAGCTTTTAATTTTAATTAGATCCCATTTGTTTATTTTTGCTTTTATTTCCAGTATTCTGGGAGGTGGATCATAGAGGATCCTGCTGTGATTTATGTCGGAAAGTGTTTTGCCTATGTTCTCCTCTAGGAGTTTTATAGTTTCTGGTCTTACGTTTAGATCTTTAATCCATTTTGAGTTTATTTTTGTGTGTGGTGTTAGAAAGTGATCTAGTTTCATTCTTCTACAAGTGGTTGACCAGTTTTCCCAGCACCACTTGTTAAAGAGATTGTCTTTACTCCATTGTATATTCTTGCCTCCTTTGTCGAAGATAAGGTGTCCATAGGTGTGTGGATTTATCTCTGGGCTTTCTATTTTGTTCCATTGATCTATATTTCTGTCTTTGTGCCAGTACCATACTGTCTTGATGACTGTGGCTTTGTAGTAGAGCCTGAAGTCAGGCAGGTTGATTCCTCCAGTTCCATTCTTCTTTCTCAAGATTGCTTTGGCTATTCGAGGTTTTTTGTATTTCCATACAAATCTTGAAATTATTTGTTCTAGTTCTGTGAAAAATACCGCTGGTAGCTTGATAGGGATTGCATTGAATCTGTAGATTGCTTTGGGTAGTATACTCATTTTCACTATATTGATTCTTCCGATCCATGAACACGGTATATTTCTCCATCTATTAGTGTCCTCTTTGATTTCTTTCATCAGTGTTTTATAGTTTTCCATATATAGGTCTTTAGTTTCTTTAGGTAGATATATTCCTAAGTATTTTATTCTTTTCGTTGCAATGGTGAATGGAATTGTTTCCTTAATTTCTTTTTCTACTTTCTCATTATTAGTGTATAGGAATGCAAGGGATTTCTGTGTGTTGATTTTATATCCTGCAACTTTACTATATTCATTGATTAGCTCTAGTAATTTTCTGGTGGAGTCTTTAGGATTTTCTATGTAGAGGATCATGTCATCTGCAAACAGTGAGAGTTTTACTTCTTCTTTTCCAATTTGGATTCCTTTTATTTCTTTTTCTGCCCTGATTGCTGTGGCCAAAACTTCCAGAACTATGTTGAATAGTAGCGGTGAAAGTGGGCACCCTTGTCTTGTTCCTGACTTTAGGGGAAATGCTTTCAGTTTTTCACCATTGAGGATAATGTTTGCTGTGGGTTTGTCATATATAGCTTTTATTATGTTGAGGTATGTTCCTTCTATTCCTACTTTCTGGAGAGTTTTTATCATAAATGGATGTTGAATTTTGTCAAAGGCCTTCTCTGCATCTATTGAGATAATCCTTATTATAGGTTTAATACTTATAAATTTTTTAAATAATATTTGCTTTTTCATTCCAATGTTCTTACTCTATATATTCTTTTACTTGATTAACATTGCTAGGTGTGTTTATGTTTTTGCTCATTTTATTAATCTTTTTAAACAACACCTACCCTTCACAAAATAAGTAACTTAAATGGATCATATAACTATTTGTAAAATGCAAAACTGTAAAACTACTGAAAGATAACGTAAGAAAAAACCTAGATGACCTTGGGTATGGGGTTGTCTTTTTAGATACAACATCAAATGCATGACCTATAAAAGAAATAATTAATAAGCTGGACTTCATTAAAATTAAAAACTTCTGCTCTGTGAAAGACAATGCCAAGAGAATGAAAAGATAAATCACAGGGTGGAAGAATATATTTGCAAAATACACATTGAATAAAGAATTATTATCCAAAATACACAAGATCTCTTAAAATGTAGCAACACAACAAAAACAAACAAATTAACAAAAATTAAAAAATAGGCCAAAGATCTTAACAAACACCTCATCAAAGACATACAGATGGAAAATACGCATATGAAAATAAGCCCCATATCATATTTCATCAGAGAAATCAAAATTAAAGCAATGGCAAGATATCACTACACATCTACAGGAATGGCCAAAATTTGGAACCCTATCAACAGCAAAAGCTAGCAGGGATATGGAGCAACGGGAAATCTCATACATTGTTTGTGAGACTAAAAATATTAATAATATATATCCTATTATTGTTTTGTTTTAAACAAAGCAGTCTTTTTTTAAGAAAAATAAGGTAGCAAAACAGTTACCAACTTCCCATTCATTTCATGTGGGTTCAGTTTTCTGTCTGACATCATCTGTGTTTGGCCTAAAAGGCATCTATTCCATACATAGCCTAAAAGTACATTTCTGTCTACAAGATCATCTATGTCAAATACCCAAGAAAGACAATATGCTTGATCCAACTAGCTGTTGTTGGATCCATTGTTTTTATTATTTCATATCAGCATATGGATTAACTGCCATTATGTACAGAATCCACACTTGACTTAATGAGCTATAGATGAAGTCTGAGGGTAACATAGGACCAAATTGTGCTGACTAGGACTAACTCTTCAACATAGCCTATAATGGAATACTTTCTCCTGGAATAGTACCAACTACTATTCAATAAACTATGGAAAATTCTTAAAGAGATGGGAATACCAGACCATCTTACCTGTCTCTTGAGAAACCCATATGCAGGTTAAGAAGTAAACTGGAACAATGGAACAGACATGGAACAATGGATTGGTTCAAAATTTGGAAATGAGTATATCAAGGCTGTATATTGTCACCCTGCTTATTTAACTTATATGCAGGGTACATCATGTGAAAGGCAGGGCTGGATGACTCACAAGTTGGAATCAAGATTGCTGGGAGAAATAGCAACAACCTCAGATATGCAGATGAGACCACTTTAATGGCAGAAAGCGAATAGGAACTAAAGAGCCTCTTGATGTAGTTGAAAGAGGAGAATGAAAAAGCTGGCCTAAAATTCAACATTCAAAAAACTAAGATCATGGCATCTGGTTCCGTCACTTCATGGCAAATAGATGGCAAAAAATTTTGAAACAGTGGCTAATTTTATTTTCCTGGGCTCCAAAATCACTGCAGTGACTGCAGCCATGAAATTGAAAGATGCTTGCTCCTTGGAAGAAAAGCTATGACAAACCTAGACAGCATATTAAAAAGGAGAGACATCACTTTTTTGACAAACGTCTGTGTAGTCAAAGTTATGTTTTTCCCAGTAGTCATGTATGGATGTGAGAGTTGGACCATAAAGAAGGCTGAGTGCTGAAGAATTGATGCTTTTGAACTTGGTGCTGGAGAATACTCTTAAGATTTCCTTCAAGAGCAAGGAGATCAAAACCAGTCAATTCTAAGGGAAATCAACCCTGAATATTCATTGGAAGGACTGATGCTGAAGCGGAAGTTCCAATACTTGGGCCACCTGATGAGAAGAGTCGACTCACTGAAAAAGACCCTGATGCTGGGAAAGACTGAGGGACAAAGGAGAAGGGGACGACAGAGGATGAGATGGTTGGGTGGCATCACTGGATCAATGGAAATGAGTTTGAGCAAACTCTGGGAGATAGTGAATGACAGAAAAGCCTGCGTGCTGCAGTTTATGGGGTCGCAAAGAGAGGAACACCACTTAGTGAGTGAACAATGACTATTCACTGAAAGTTTATGTTTTCAGTACAGTTTATTGGTTAACAGATAAGAGATTGGTTTATCCAATCCTTATCATTACTTTGGCTTCCCTGGTGGCGCAAACAGTAAAGAATCCACCTGCAATGCAGGAGACCTGGATTTGATCCCTGGGTTGGGAAGATCCCCTGGAGGAAGGCATGGCAACCCACTCTAGTATTCTTGCCTGGAGAATCCCCATGGACAGAGAAGCCTGGCAGGCTACAGTCCATAGGGTCACAAAGAGTCGGACACAACTGAGTGACTAAGCACAGTACACCATAGTTACCTTGGTTTCCCTGGTGGTTCAGGCAGTAAAGAATCTGCCTGTAATGCAAGAGACCCAGATTCGATCCCTGAGTGGGGAAGATCCCATGGAGAAGGGAATGGCTACCCACTCCAGTATTCTTGCCTGGAGAATTTCATAGTCAGAGGAGCCTCATGGGCATGATGGAGCAACTATAATTACCTTAGCAGATAGTTATTTTTATGTCTCAGACATGTGAAATAAATTTCCTAAAGTCAGTCACAAGATCATTTATTGTAGAAATTCAAAGCCTAAGCTATATGATCTCAAAAACTATGCATATTTTTAAAAACCACCATGCTGTGCTGCTTCCTATAAAATTAACTGGTTGCCAACAATGCTTACATAATCTGCTTGAAGATGTGCTATAGAACAAAAGAATGATCACTAGGGGAAAAAAAATCCCTCAAGAATGATGAAATTTGAGTCGAAAAGTACTGGCATTAAACTATTTAGATATATAAAGCTAACTCTAGGTAGTTGTTCTATATATGGTTGTGAAGTTAATTTTAAATGTGTTTTTTTAACCAGGAAGATACAACATGTAGTAGAAATAGATGACAGTGATTACGATTATATAAATGTTCCATTTTCCATGAAAGAGCATTTAGAAATTTAGAAAATTTTAGTCTAGTAGATAGATAATAGAAAGAATGAAAGAAAAATAAACCAGAATTCTGACACGGTGATCTCTGGATTGTGAAATTATGTCTTATTTATTTCATTATACTTTTCTGTAGTTTTTGAAATAATAAGAAAAACTTTACTAAAAAACATTTCCTAACATTTCTTAAAACATTACTAAATTTCCTTTTTGATCTCGTGAAAGACTCAAAACACTTGAAATATGTAATAGCTGATATTTATTCCCAAAATACATCTGTGCAGGAAATTTTTCCTTTGAGTCAACTTAATCCAACCAAAGCTCCCACTCTGTAGGCTAACAAGAAATGGAGCCATAGATACTCCTTGAACTCTGCCTACAGGAGAATTCTGCAACAGTCCTGAATGTTGCATGTTTTGGGTTGTCCAAAAACTTCATACAGAAAAGCCCAAATGAACTTTTTGACTAACACAGTACAATACAGAATTTGAAGGTTGTTACTTTTCACTGATCTATACTGGTTACTATTCAGCGAATCAGTGTCCAGGAAGACCTGGGTCCTTGAAGGCCAGGATCTTTATCTTGCCACCTGGAATGAAAGAAACTTTCTCATTTTCTTGAGATCCTGGTCTTCATAGCATTTGCGGTCCTCTTGTGCTTCCTGGGTTAGAGCAACTCAAACTCTCTCAGCTACTTTTCTCAACTCCTTCACAGCACTTACCTCTCTTCCGTTTCCTTTGGGTAATAATTCTCTTTTCAGTTACAGCTTTCACAAAAGATTGGAAGAGATCTTTTCTTTGGTCATTAAAAAAATATATCTCCATTTTGTTCTTTGTGATGAGTAGACAGCCAAAGATTTTTGGCAGTTAGTGCAGAGAAAAGCTTTTAGCTAGGTGCTGGAGTTGAAAGGAACTCACAACCCAGTTGGGAAGATGGGCTACCCATATGGATAAATAATCAGCCAGAGAGCACCATTGCACAAAGTGTAAGTACAAACTGGTGGTCATGATTTAAGTGTCATCTCTTTCCAATGTCTTTAAATCTTTCCTTCATCTTTTTTTTACTTCTTTTATCTGGGTTTTTTTTCCCCCATCATGTCCTTAATCAGGATCCTCAATCTTTTCCCCCAAATGGAAGCAGACAGATTTCTTCCTTCCTACACAGTTTACTCAGTGGGTATGTCAGAGTGATTTTGTTTTTCTCCCAAAGTAAATGAGAATTTTGAAATGTCAGGTAGACAGATGTGTTAAAAGTTCTTTCAGGTAGAGGAAGAGAGATGATTCAACATCTTTGCATACAGGAAACACAACAGAATTTAGTTATATTATGTTCTAGTGCATATAAATCTCATACATTGCAGGTTCTGAATTATTTCAACAAAACTCTGCCCTTTCAAAGGTTTCCCAAGAACACCTCCTTGTTAAAAAAGTAAAGTGATACCACAACACAGTTGGCTGCCTCTCTCCTTTCATCCTCTGAGTTGTCAATTTCATAAGTACTTCTTTCTTCTCTAAATGTGCCTTCTTTACTAAAAGGAACCAGAAGTGAAGTGAAGTCGCTCAGTCGTGTCCGACTCTTTGTGACCCCATGGACTGTAGCCCACCATGCTCCTCCATCCATGGAATTTTCTAGGCAAGAGTACTGGAGTGGGTTGCCATTTCCTTTTCCAGGGGATCTTCCCAACCCAGGGGTCAAACCCAGTTCTCTTGCACTGTGAAAGGTTTTCCTAAATGAGCTAGTCTGTCCACTACAGTATAATCTCACCTAGCTTTCCTGATCATCTCAGTGTTGGTCTATTTAATCTATCAGAGAAAAGAAATAAATGGAAGGAGGAAGAAAAATAATAAGGAAATATGTATAATATTTTCTGTTTGTATAATATTAGAAGATTGAAATAAAACACAGAAAAAAACATTTAATTCTTAACTCTCCGCCAAATATTCCCTTAAGCTCATCTTTCTTATGACTCTGTACTATAATTTTTGAAACAGAGATTGATTCTTAACATTCTCCATTTTCAAGATCTTAAGAACACATGAATAGTGTACCCTAAATGCATATTAAAATATGCTGTTGTTCTGATTTGAAAGAAGTTTTCTCCTTGGATATCACGATTTTAATATCAAAAGACTTGTGTTCTAATCCTTGCTTCTCTTCCTAGAGAAGTGATGTTATAGAAGAGACAGCTACCCTGTATTTCAGTTGCCTCATTAATAAGATGAGAAAAAGAATCAAGTTCCTAGGATTGTTGGGAGGGATATAACAGGTACTTCAATGGTTGAAGAGCCTGTAACATAGAAAGCACACATTTGGAATTTTAAAAAATATTTCTATTTATTTTTGGCTGCAGTGGGTCTTCAGTGCCACATGCAGGCTTCCTCTGGTTGTGGTGAGCAGGGGCTACCCTCTAGTTGTGGTGCGTGGGCTTCTCATTGCAGTGGCTTCTGTTGTTGTGGAGCACGGGCTGTACAGGGCATGGACTACAATAGTTATGGCACATGGGCTTAGTTGCCCTGTGGCACGTGGGATTTTCCCAGACAAGGGACTGAACCTGTGTCTTTTAGATTGGCAGGTGATTCTTAACCACTGAACCACCAGTGAAGTCCTATATTTGGAATTTTTAAATGCTTTATTGAATATAAAGTACAAGAGAAACTAGTTTATGAGTTATACTTAGAAGTTTGGGATTGGTCAATATATTTCGCTTTCTTTGGATATATACCAGATGCCACTAGGCAAGACCCACAGAGTTTTGGGGAGAGCCTTTTAAAACCAGCAAAGTTCTAGTAAGTGCTCCCTGTCAAATATATGAGTTGCATCTACTGTTTCTTGACTTTGACTTCTGCTCATAACCTACCTGTGATATCTGTTGGTGTTTTCCATTCAATTCCAAAGGGTCAGCTGTCCTTTGCTACCCTCTATTTTCTCCTCCTGACTTTGCCCGTGCTTGTCCAGGACAAAAGGCTTTGCTCTTCTTGCCTTTAGAAATTCCCCTGACAGGGACATCTGGCTGAGTTCAGGATTGTGCTCTCCAAAGGAGCTTGGGAAGTAATTTAAAAGCTATTTTGGAGTCAGAGCTCAGGGAAAAAGCATTAGTAAGGCAATAATATTAAGGGCTGCTGCTAAGTCGCTTCAGTCATGTCTGACTCTGTGCGACTCCATAGATGGCAGCCCACCAGGCTCCCCGTCCCTGGGATTCTCCAGGCAAGAACACTGGAGTGGGCCGCCATTTCCCTCTCCGATGCATGAAAGTGAGAAGTGAAAGTGAAGTTGCTGGCTAGTACTTTATAACTAGTTTTTGTATTTGTTTACTTATCAGGTTCATTTAGCTCTTTTCCATAAAAGAAAGCAAGTTTCTGAAACTTGTTCACTCCTAAAATGAAAAAGAAACCTTATTTGAATTTCAATAGACAAAATAGTCTTAGAGTGATATCTAAGATAGTGTTTGTAACTGACTACATTTGATTGTTTATTCTTCCGATTTTAGGTTAGAATTTAATAAAGGAAAGGCATCGGATGCTGGGTGGGTACAAAATCAAACCAGATGTAGCCTATGTCTTAAGAAGCTTTACGTGTTGAATAAAGAGCAAAAAGTTTAGAATAGAAGTGAAATATTAGAGGAATAAAGTCTCAGGGGAATTTAAAGGAAGGGAAGATTATTCCTAGCTACAAAAATCCAGGACAGGACTTTATGTAGGAGGTAGTTGTTTATTTCTTTTCTCATTGTAAATTGGTATTTTGTCTTGGAAAAAATGCAGGGAAGGAAGGCTAAGAAATGAAGGCATGCCAAAGGATAAGGGCAAGGAAACATATGTAATGAAATAAAATTTTTACCTCCAAAGTCTAGCAATGGATAGGTGAATTGGCTAAGTTTGTGGTGAGCACCAGAAGCCCAGCTGTAGCTTAATAAAGGCAACACACTAGGCCAGATAACTGTAAAACCCAGAGGAATGTTAATTTCATGCATAACTAGATCCAGGTGCTCAAACAATGTCATCAGGCTCACCTGAGGTCATCTCGCTCAGCCCGTTGGCTATGCTTTCTTTTGTAAATTCTGAGAAGTTCTTTGCCTGTAATGACTGCTGATTATTCTAGGCTATATGCTGCCAGGTCAACTTCAGTGGAAAAAGTGTTGGGGCTGATAGTTTAGGCTCTATTTGGAAAAAGGGGGGTTTCACGCCTATCCCTAAAGCAACTGCTATAGCCAGGGGAGGGGGTTCTTTGGTTGACCAAGTCTGCATTGTGTGTGAGCCCTTAGAGCCTGAGAATGGAATCAGCCTCGAGATAAGTCTGAGAATCAAGAGAGGTAGTTCACCAGGAAAAGCCAGGATGATGTGATTAGCAGAAGGATGACAGAATGGAGAGGCTGTAGAAGCAAACGGTACTCTATAAGGAAGGAAAACTCCAGGTCTGGGAGGAGGAGGAGCGGCTGACTAAGCGATCTCCTGATCACTGCTGTCATCCTTCCGGCTGTGCATGGATTCTTCTATAACACTCTGCTTGAAGTATAGTTTTTAAAAAGCAAGCAAATCTCCATAGGGTCTCGTTAGCACAGCTATAGCCAACTGAGTGTTTTAAAAAATAAGAACTATTGTGAAAAGATAAACTGAGGCATATTAAAATGTTTGTTTATTTGAGCAAAGCTCAAATTGGTTGTCCTTGGATTTCAGTTTCTAACCTTGAAGCATTTGCAAGCTTAGATTTTGGTTTATTTTTGTGAACCACCACGGCATGAGAGCCATCTCAGTCTAACAGTTCTCCTTTTTAAACTGATTTAACAATACGAAGGACTCTAAGTACTATATTGCTGCTGCTGCTGCTGCTAAGTTGCTTCAGTCGGGTCCGACTCTGTGCGACCCCAGACGGCAGCCCACCAGGCTCCCCCGTCCCTGGGATTCTCCAGGCAAGAACACTGGAGTGGGTTGCCATTTCCTTCTCCAATGCAGGAAAGTGAAAAGTGAAAGGGAAGTCGCTCAGTCGTGTCCGACCCTCAGCGACCCCATGGACTGCAGCCCACTAGGCTCCGCCGTCCATGGGATTTTCCAGGCAAGAATAGCGGAGTGGGGTGCCATTGCCTTCTCCAAAGTACTGTATTACCAAATAACGATTTCTCCCACTCCAGTGTTATTGCCTAGAGAATCCCAGGGACGGGGGAGCGTGGTGGGCTGCCGTCGATGGGGTCGCACAGAGTCGGACACGACTGAAAAGACTTACCAGCAGCAGCAGCAGCAGCTTTTGAGAAAATCATAGAGTAGGGAAAAGGGAAAATCACTTTTCTGCTTCTTTTTCTTTCCTGATAATGCCAAGAATTTTGTTCTCATAGGCTCATCTCCTCAAGAGTGTCCTGGAACCTCCACGGAAGCTGACTGCTTCCTTGGCAACAAAGGAACTGACAAAAATGTATTCGCCGAAAGGCATGAGACCTTACCGAGATGTGAGGAAGGGTTTCCTGGGTTTTCCCCAGTTTAAGAAGAATCCTCCAGAAGAAACACTTTCTTTTTAGAACATGGTAGGTAGACATTAGGGGCTTCCCAGGTGGCTGAGTAGTAATCCACCTGCCAATGCAGAAGACACAAGAGACACGAATTTGATCCCTGGGTTGGGAAGATCTCCTGGAGGAGGAAACGGCAGACTGCTCCAATATTCTTGCCTGGAAAACCTCATGGACAGAGGAGCCTGATGGCCTACGATCCATGGAGTTGCAAAGAGTCAGATATGATTGAATGCATGTGTGCGCACACGCACACACACGTGCAGACACTGAAACTTGGTTTTGTTACTATTAGTTTTCTACCAGAAGGGAAACCTCCTCTCTCTCCATCCCTCTTCCTCCTCTTCCTCTTCTTCCTTGTCCTTCTCCTCCCTTCCCCCACATCTCTCTCTCCTGCTCTTTCCACCTCTCTTCCTCCTCCTCTGTTCTCCTCCTCCTCCTCCCCTCCTCTCTTCCTTCTCTTTTTGCTTCTTCTCATTTCCTATTCCTTCTTTTCCTCCTCAAAGAACAACAACAACAAAGTCAATGGAGACTTACTGTCTAAAAACTTACCAACTTTTGGTGCAAAGAGATAGGTTCCTCTAGTTTTGAGGGCTACCTGAAAAAGGAGCAGCATCAAAGCGTGCAGCAAAACAGAAACCTAGGTGCTTATTCCCCCTGCTACCAGGTCACGTGATTTTATATCTAGATCTCAATCGATGAGAGCTGATTGTTTCATGACTGATTAGATTTGGGCTATTCATTCACACGGATCTCCAAATTCCTTTGGTTAAAATATTTATCATGACTTAACTTCACTTGGTATGACAGTCTTTAAGTCCAGCCACGTCTCTACAACTGATACAATTTCTTTACGTCTATGGCTAAGTAATATTCCATTGTGTATGCGGACCACATCTTCATCCAGAAAAGAGGGGATATATGTACATGCATAGCTAATTCACTTTGCTGTATAGTAGAAGCTAACACAATATGGTAAAGCAACTTTACTCCAAGAAGAATTAATTTTAAAAAATTATCATGGACACATCCATTTCTGCATGTATTTCTCCCTTCAATTAGATTAATTACCCAATTACCCAAATTAAAACAATTATCTACCTTTTATATATGTAGTTTAATAATTGATATTCTTTAGGACTGTAGTCTGAAGAATACCTTGCTTCCTTTGGCTTTCTCTTCTGTTAAGTCACTGCAGACAGCCACAGTCAATTTCTGTATCTGTTGGGATGTTCAGAGCCTGACTGATATCAAGGTAGTGGAGAAGGGAACAGAGTATGAAAGGTCAGGTCAAAGTTAATCTTGCTCTGTAATGATGAAGGGTCAAGACCGTTGGGAGTGATTGATTGCTCACTTCTTTCGGTTAATACGGGCTGTGATATGTATTTTTCCACTAGTATGAAAATTTGTCAAAGGCTTGATGAGAATAAATAGGATCGAGCAAATCTGATACCTAGAAAGAAAACATTCCTCTACACTAGAGCCATTCTTTGTACCTATGAAAATCACATAGTATGAAACCCATTTATATGAAAATGTATATATGAAATATGCTTATATGAAAATGTATGTGAGGCACATATTAAGCCCATAGCAAGGTTTCATGCTGACAGTGTCATTTTTAGTAATGAATCAAGATAAGCCCATTTAGAATAGCTGTTATATTTTTTTTTCATATTTTGGACTTTTCTTTCCAAAAAGTATAAATATTTTTGTACATGATGTCATGCAAATATTTGAACCATTTGTGGCTCTTAAATGAAGTTTGTTTTATTGTGGTTTTGACCCTTTTTTGACCTTATTAAGATTTTTGTTTGTTTGTTTTTTGTGGTTGTCCGTGTTGCAGTCTTCAAATTAAACCCAGTAATGGATAATTTCGTGTCAACTGGAGTGAGCCACAAGAATGTCCAGATAAACATTGTTGTAAGTGTATCTGTGAGGTGTTTCTGGATGAGGTTAGAATCTGAATCCTAGGATTCAGTAAAGTAGGCTGCCCTTCCCAAAGTGGTTGAGCATCCTCCAGTCCAGTAAGGCCTGAACAGAACAAAAGATGGAGGGAGGAATTCAGCCCTTTTCTCCATCTTACCTGTCTCCTTCCTTTGCGTTTCCTGACTCACCCCAACTGAACCAGAACATCTCAGATTCTCCTGACCTTAGACTGGGATTTACATCATGGGCTCCTTTGTTTCTGAGGCCTTTGGACTTTGACTGAATTACACCACTGACTTTCTTGGATCTCATGCTTGCATATGGCAGATCACAGGACTTCTCAGCCTTCATAACTACATAGGCCACTCATAAACCTCAATTTCTGTCTCTTTCTGTGTATGTATAAATATGTGTGCATGCGTGTTAAGTCACTTCAGTAGTGTCCAGCTCTGTGCCAACCTGACTGTAGCCCACCAGGTCCCTTGTCCATGGGATTCTCCAGGCAAGTCATTTGCCATGCCCTCCTCCAGGGCATTTTCCTGACCCAGGGGTCGAATCCACGTCTCATATCTCCTGCATTGGGAGGCAGGTTCTTCACCACTAGCATCACATGGGAAGCCCCATGTATATGTATAAGTACATAATATGTACACATTATACATATAAATATATATATAATATGTACACACTTTTTAAATATATATTCTCTGGAGAGGGCTTCCCTGGTGGCTCAGCTGGTAGAATTTGCCTGCAATATAGGAGAGCCTGGTTCAATTCCTGGGTTGGGAAGATCTGCTAGAGAAGGAATAGGCTACCCACTCCAGTATTCTTGGGCTTCCCTGGTGGCTCAGCTGTTAAAGAATCTGCCTGCAATGTGGGAGACCTGGGTTCCATCCCTGGGTTTGGAAGATCCCCTGGAGAAGGGAATGGCTACCCACTCCAGTATTCTGGCCTGGAGAATTCCATGGACTACAGTCCATGGGGTCACAAAGAGTTGTACACAACTGAGCGAATTTCACTTTCACATTTTCTGGCGGCCCCCACTAACAACAATTTTTCAAAGTCTGTTCCTTGGAGTCTGAAATCTGAAGGAAACTACTAAACTCTTTCTGAAAGAGGAAAGGTTTTCAATGTCTAATATGTTTAGGAAACACCAGGCATTACGAGACAAAGAAGCTTCTTTATTTCAGCACTCTTTGGAGCTTGCACTAAGTTAGCATGAATGAAAACTCCCAAGGGTCTCTATGAGGGTGGATTTAATAAGAAGCATTTCCCCAAGTTATTTTATCACCAAAGTTTTAGATGGACCTCTTACAGGAGTATTGTTCCTTAGAACACACTGTGGTAGCAGACTACTGTAAGGCCTTCAGGGAGTGAGAAGAACTATGGATGGCCACGTGTTGCTTTCCTTTTGGCTTGGACCTTTAGAGTCTCTAGTAAGTAGGTAAATTCTGCAGCTCCAAATTCATCTACTCCTTTTTTTTGTTTCCCTCCAGCTCAAAGTTCCATATTAAAAAGTCATTATCAAAATGCCACATTCTAATAATGCAGAGCAATTTAGAGAAAGTCTTGTAAAAAATACATATTTTAGAAGTTTGAAAGAATTTTTAAAGAGAAAGGAATAAAAATTTCAAAAAAGACTTATGAATTCTAGAAACAAAGTACTTTAATTACTTGCAAACATTTGAAATCATGAAGATGATATCTATGGTAACATCATGGTCTCTCAAATGTGTTCTGAATAATTGGACAATAATTTCTGCAAAGAGCAGAAGTGATGGCACTTATATTTCTATTTCTACTAACAATGTGTGAAGAGAGAGTGAACTGACACTTTAAACTTCTAATGATCTCTGAAATAGATAAATATTCTGAAAGAATACTTACCAGATAATTTTTAAGAGATTTTTTTTCTAAGTTAAGATTATTTTAGCATTTTGCAAATTTAGACCTGGTGCCAGATAGTTGTACTTTCTGGGAATTTTACTTCACACTTCATTTATTTATATGTTCATTATTCATATGGAATGACATATGTATGAGATAAATTTTTATTAGCATACCTTTTTGAGGATTCAAAAATAATCACTTCTATATATTAGTTCTAGCATAATTTCCTCTTCCTCCCTCGAGATGAAAATATCTGAACTCTAGTACAGGCACTTAAAATCTTCTTGCAGCCTTATTCCTATGTTTAAAATTTTTTTAACACATAAAATAATATTTTTAAAAGTTTTAAGTCAATTGATGATATACAGAAGACAAAAGACCTAGAGAAGGAAATGGCAACCTACTCCAGTATTCTTGCCTGGAAAATTCCATGAACAGAGGAGTCTGGCAGGCCACGGCCTATGGTGTTGCAAAGAGTTGGACACGACTGAGTGACTAAACAACAAAAGACAAAAGAAAACTCCAAATTGTTCCTATCCTTAACATCCGAGTTCAGGGAGCTCCTCCCTTGCTTCACAACAGCCCAAGAGGGAAAGAGCATTGCCCATCCTGTGTCCTGTTCAATCTGCTAGCCAGCATCTTTATGCATCACTGATACATTACTCTGCGTTGTTATCTCTGGGATTTCCTCCTGGTCTCCAGCAGATACTCACAGATAGTCCTATCAGTTGAGACATGGTCTTAGTAATCATTGGGTCCCCTGGATTACGCTAAAATCTGCTGAACATGTAATTTTAGTTTCAGCAGAAATGAGAAGAAAAGTCATAGCTGCTTTCTCTCCAAATCACCATGTCAGCTTCTAAATTTCAGCGTCTTTATTCCTTCCCATTGTGTTGCCTTCCTCTCTGACAATCTGCAATGACCAATGTGTAGTCACCTCTGTTCTTCAGAGGTATGATGGGTTAGTGGAAAGAGCTGTCTTGGAATCAAATGGACCTGGATTTGAATTCTTTTTAGCTAGCTAATCTTAAAAATTAACTTAGACTTTGGGTCTGCAGTGGCAGAATAATGATAATCTTTTAAGTTGATGAAAGAGTCAGGTGAGATAAGTATCTATTAGAACCTTGGGACAAAACAGACATTCCATAAATATCCAGCCCAGATGGAAAATACTGTCTTCCTGTACTATCTCTACAGACTTTTCTGCAATGTCTCCTATTCCCAGTGAAAGCAGCAGAGTCATAGCATTGGACTCTTCAGTGCAATAAAATAATTGGAATTCATTTATTTATCAAGTGTTTATCATGCAATCCATGCACATTGCACAGAGATAAGGATAGTATAAGAGAGTGAAGAAACAGCCTCTACTTTCTAGAGGAAGCATACATCTATTTGGGTAGGTGAGAAATGAAACAGCAAAATATCAATTCAAATTACCTATGTATATTATTAATTGAAAAAAATGAATGCTACAGTAAGTGTTGGAGAGTATTTTTAAAAACTGGAGATCTTAGTGTAGGGATATTTGGAGACACCTTTTTGAAACTAACTAAAATCTAACCTTCTACAAAAGAATGCTTTCGGTAAGGCTATTTCTCTTTTAAGCTTGATGTTTTGAAGTATTGCATGTTTGATATTCTGAATATTTTATTCAATTTCCTTTGTGAAAAAAGTCAAAGGATTGTTTCAGAGTTAAGATGGCTTTTTGTTCTGTGGGAAAATGATCACCACTTTAACAATAAAGAGATAATTTTTACAAATTATATCCAAATTACAAAAAAGAGCAAGCAGCTATTGTATTTAGACACAAAATAAGTTTTTCAGTAGCATTTTTGGGATAACTTTAAAAATGAGGTTATTTCTATCATAAACTCTGACCATCCCACTTCTAGGTATCTATCCAGAGGAAAGAATATTTGTCAAAGAGATATATCAGTCCTGTGTTTATTGTAACATTATTCACAATGGTCAAGTAACGAAAACACCCTAACTGTCCATCAGTTGACGAAAGTATGATGAAGATATCCTGCCATTTGTGACAAAATAGATGGACCTGTGCTGCGATTCGTGGGGTCACAAAGAGTCGGACACGACTGAGCGACTGAACTGAAAACTGAAAGGATATGATGTTAAGTGAGATAAGTCAGACAGAGAAAAACTAATATTGCATATCCCTTATATGTGGAGTTAAAAAAAAACAAAAAAACAAGCTTGAAAAGACAGAATAGATGATAATTACTGGAAGCTGGCTGGTAGGGGAATGGAAGAGATGTTTAAGGGTACATACTCACAGCTAGTATATATTCTAGAGATCTAATGCAAAATAGCATGATTATAGACAATAAAACTGTACTGTAAACAGTAAACTTTCTGCACTACTAGATCTTAAATTGTTCCTATCATTAGAAAAAATGATAATTATGTGACATGATAGAGGTGCTAATTGTTGCTACAATGGCAGTCATATTGTAATGTAAATGTATCAAATCTATATGTTTTATGACTTAATCTTTTAAGCCAATCATATCTCAATAATGAAAAAACAATCCAACAGTACCAGTCTGGAGAAAAGCCACCAAATCAGATGAAAGAGTTATTTAATATTATATTGATAGTTTAGAAGTTACTGTGCTTCAACACACAACTTAGTGACTGAACAACATCAGTGATGCTTCAACACTATAAATGTAACTCCTTGTTTGGTGTATTAATTCATTCACTCAATAAATACAGTAAGTATCTTTCACAAATTAGAGGTGGTCCCTGCCCTCCAGAGCCTCTGAGTTAGTGAAGGAGATAGGTATTAAATACAAATATATGGGGCTTCCCAGGTGTCTCAGTTGTGGGAAATCCAGCTGCCAGTGCAGAAGAAGCAGGTTCGATCCCTGGTCCGGGAGCATCCTACATGCCATGAAACAACTAAGCCCACGAGCCACAACTATTGAGCCTGTGCTCTAGAGCCTGGGAACCACAACTATGGAAGCCTGTGTGCCCTAGAGCCTGTGCTTCACAACAAGAGAAGCCACCACAATGAGAAGCCTGCACACCACAGCTAGAGAGCAGCCACAGCTCGCAACAAATAGAGAAAAACTTGTGAAGCAATGAATACCCAGCACAGCCAAAAATAAATGAATGAAATTATTTGAAAAAAAGAATATGTAACTAAATAGATAATCACAAATTTTAATGAATGATAATGGAGGACAAGAATGGATGCTGTATGAAAAAGAATATAAAGAGGGACCAAATTTAGATTTGGGAAGGTATCAGGGAATGGCTCTCAAGAGAGCTGACTGGTAAACTGAAAGGTAAAGAATGAGCAAGAGTTTGCTAGTGAAGAACATGGCAGGAGAATTCCAGGCACAGGGGATCGTGTAGACAAAGGCCCTGGAGTTAGAAAGAGCCTTAAAAAGATCACTTAGTTAACAAATGGGGCTTCCCCAGTGGCTCAGAGGTAAAGAATCCACCTGCAATGCAGGAGATACTGGGGACGTAGGTTCAATCCCTGTGCAGGGAAGATCCTCTGGAGGAGGGCATGGCAACCCAGTCCAGTATTCTTGCCTGGAGAATCCCACAGACTGAAGAGCTTGCTAGGCTACTGTCCATAGGGTTGCAGAGAGTCAGACATGATTGAAGCGATTGGGCACACATGCACACAGTTAACAAATAAAGATCAAGAGAAGGGTGGCATGAGCTGAGATTGAGGAGGGTCTAGGAGATCATGGGTTTTATTCTAAAAGAAGAATCCATTAAAATCTAAAGGTAGCTTTTATAGTGATTGTTGTACAATAGCATTAACAAAATGGCACACATTGTCTGATTCTTAGCAAGTGCAAATAAATGGTGACATTACCATTAGCAACATGAAAATAAATTCAATTCTAAGATGAATTTCTTAAAATTTTTATTGCTGTTCCTTGAGCCTCTTGATTCTACATGTTAATATAATAGATTATGACCTAGTTAGTATTTAAGTTTTAGAAACTAGTTCTTAGGGCTTCCCAGGTGGCGCTGGGTGGTAAAGAATCTGCCGTGCCAATGCAGGAGACTTAACTCTGGGCTGAGAAGATCCCCTGGAAGAGGGCACAGCAACCAGTATTCCTGCCTGGAGAACGCTGGACAGAGGAGCCTGGTTAGCTACAGTCCGTAGGGTTGCAGAGTCAGACACAAGTGAAATGAATGAGCACAGCACAACAGCACATTTCTTATGAGATTCTAGTGTCCTGAAGACTCAATGCTATAAAAATATCCGGATATTTTTTTCCTACAGTCAGAGACATTGCAGGAACTCAGGGAGTTATCACCAAGAATGGAAGCAGTCTGAACTTTCCTTTCTACTGTAGCAGCTGAAATTCAGATTAGAACTGAAGGCAACCTTTCCAAACAATACATTTAGAATGTCCCTTTAGATACACATGATATTATTTCAATGTCAGATATTAAAATATTGGTGCCAAATGCATTATTCAGAGAAATGAAACTCTTCTTCCTACATTTCTTGTTAGTGAGAAAATCTACAATTGGGGAAAATCACTCAAATCTGATTAATTAACAGATATTCCACACTTTAATTTTAAGCAGCAGCAAACATGAGAATATCTATTTTGGACCCAATTTTGCCACTAGTAAAGACAGACTCTTTCAAAATAAGACTTCTTTTCTTTTTAAAAGGGAACAGTGATGAGATTGCTTCATTAAATCATAGTGTTTAGTTTATAGCCACAGAATTTTACAGGTTTAATTTTGCTTAACTCTGTACAACTAATGTTAAATTCAAAAAAGATTTTATTTTAATTTCCTAGATAGTAATTTTAATAATTTTAACTTCTACTTTGATATTACTTCATATAAAAAAGAATACTTTCCTTTTAATTTTTTTCAAGGGAAGTGTCCTTATCTAGGCTCTGGTGCCCAAAGTGGCATCTCCTTTATTCATTCCCCACAGCATTTGCTCCAAACAAATCTAAGGGAAAGGTATGGTAGTCCTTCCTAATCTGCAGGTTCATGTACCATGGTTTTAGTTACCCATGATAAACTGGCCTGAAAATATTAAATGGAAAATTCTAGAAATAAGCAACTCAGAAGTTTTAAACTCACAGCTTTCTGAGTAGACTGATATCCCGCCATCCTGCTCCATCCTGCCTGGGAGGTCAATCACCCTTTTATTCAGGGTATCCCACCGTTAGTTAGTCGCTTAGCAGTCTTCTCAGTTGGACTTCCCAGGGGGCGCTAGTGGTAAGGAGTCTACCTACCAATGCAGGAAATGCAAGAGGCGTAGGTTTGATCCCTGGGTCTGAAAGATACCCTGGAGTAGGACATGGCAACCCATTCCAGTATTCTTGACTGCAAAATTCCATGGACAGAGGAGCCTGGCAGGCTACAATCCACTGGGTGGCAGAGTCAGACGTGACTGAGAGACTAAATAACAAACAAAAGCCTCCTCACTTATCCGATCTACAATTGTGATATGTCATGCTTATTCTACTAAATGTTGGCTCTACAGAGCAACAGTTGTGATGGCGGTTATTTGGATATGCCAAAGAGAAACTGTAAAGTGCTTCCTTAAGTGAAAAGGTGAACGTTCTCCACTTAATAAGGAAAGAGAAGAATGCTGAGGTGGCTAAGATCAATGGGAAGAATGAATCTTCAGTCTGTGAAACTGCAGAGAAAGAAACAGAAATTTACACTAGTTTTGCAGTTGCACCTCAAGCTGCAAAAGTTAAAGCCACAGTGCATGGTAAGTGCCCAGTTAAGATAGAAAAGGCATTAAGTTTGTACAGTAAGATAATTTGAGAGAAAAAGAGAGACCACATTCACATTACTTTTATTATTATATAATATTGTTATATTATATAACAATTATATAATCGTATATTGTTATAATTATTCTATTTTATTATCAATTATTATTGTTAACCTATTATTGCACCTAATTTATCCATCAAACTTCATCATATAAAACACTATATATATATATATATACACACACACACACACATATATATATTTGGTTCATGTACTATTGAAGCCTAGCTTAGAGAATTTTGAGCATTACTTTGCTAGCGTGTGAGATGAGTGCAATTGTGTGGTACTTTGAGCATTCTTTGGCATTGCCTTTCTTTGGGATTGGAATGAAAACTGACTTTTTCCAGTCCTGTGGCCACTGCTGGGTTTTCCAAATTTGCTGGCATATTGAGTGCAGCACTTTAACAGCATCATATTTTAGGTTTTAAAAGCTCAGCTGGAATTCCATCACCTCCACAATCTTTGTTCATTGTCCAAGCTAGGCTTCAACAGTACATGAACCGAGAACTTACAGATGTTCAAGCTGGATTTAGAAAGGCAGAGGAACCAGAGATAAAATTGCCAACATCCATTGGATCATAGAAAAAGCAATAGAATCCCAGAAAAACATCTACTTCTGCTTCATTGGCTACACTAAAGCCTTTGATTGTGTAGATCAAAACAAACTGTGGAAAATTCTTCAAGAGATGGGAGTACCAGATCACCTGACCTGCCCCCTGAGAAATCTGTATGCAGGTCAAGAAGTGACAGTTAAAACTGGACATGGAACAACAGACTGGTTCAAAATTTGAAAAGGAGTACATCAAGGCTGTATATTGTCACCCTGTTTATTTGGCTTATATGCAAAGTACAATTGTGAAATGTGGAGCTGGATGAAGCACAAACTAGAATCAAGATTGCCAGAAAACAATAACCTCAGATATGCAGATTGACACCACCCTTATGGCAGAAAGTGAAGAACTAAAAAGCCTCTTGATGAAAGTGAAAGAGGAGAGTGAAAAGGTTGGCTTCAAACTCAACATTCAGAAAATGAAGATCATGGCATCCGGTCCCTTCACTTCATGGCAAATAAATGGAGAAACAATGGCAAGAGAGACAGACTTTATCTGGGGGGGCTCCAAAATCACTGCAGACTGTGACTGCAGCCATGAAATTAAAAGGCACTTGCTCCTTGGGAGTAAAGCTATGACCAACCTAGATAGTACATGAAAAAGCAGAGACACTGCTTTGCTGACAATGGTCAGTCTAGTCAAAGCTATAGTTTTTCCAATTGTCATGTATGGATATGAGAGTTGGACCATAAAGAAAGCTGAGCATTGAAGAATTGATTCTATTGTACTGTGGTGTTGAAGAAGACTCTTGAGAATCCCTTGGACTGCAAGGAGATTCAACCAGTCCATCCTAAAGGAAATCAACCCTGAATATTTACTGGAAGGACTGATGTTGAAGCTGAAACTCCAATACTTTGGCCACCTGATGTGTGGAATTATTGGAAAAGACCCTGATGCTGGGAAAGATTGAAGACGGGAGGAGAAGGGGACAACAGAGGATAAGATGGTTGGATGGCATCACTGATTCAATGCACACGAGTTTGAGTAAGCTCTGGGAGTTGATGATGGACAGGGAGGCCTGGTGTGCTGCAGTCCATGGGGTCACAAAGAGTCAAACAAGACTGAGTGACTGAACTGGACTGAAAGAAATAATAAAATTGACTATGGGAAACATTGAACTGACCTTTTAAGAAACAGACTTAGAGATTATAAGAGTCAAGCCAGGTAACTCAGTGGTAAAGAATCCACCTGCCAATGCAGGAGACACAGGTTGTTCCCTGGGTGGGGAAGATCCCCTGGAGAAGGAAATGCAACCCTCTCCAGTATTCATGCCTGGAAAATCCCATGGACAGAGGAGCATGGTGGGATACAGCCCATGGGGTCGGATGCAATTTTCATTCCGTATTTTAAAACTGATAAACTTAATTTTTAAAAGCTGTTTAGGTTTATATAAAATTGAGCAGAAAATACAGAAAATTCCCATTTATCTTCACATCCTTTCTTTCTCCCCACTCACAGTTTCCCCTATTAAGTTTTTGCATTAGTGGTACATTTGCTACAATTGATGAGCCAATATTGTTACATTATTATTAACTAAAGTCCATAGTTTGTACTGTGTAGTCTATGGATTTTGGCAAATGTATAATGACATGTATCCACTATTATGGTATTGTACAGAATAGTTTCTCTGCCATATACATCACCCACTGTGTTCCACATATTCATGCTTCCTTCCTTCCCTCAAACCCTGGCAGCCACTAACCTTTTGTCTACTTGACTTTTCCAGAACGTCATGCTGTTGGCATTGTACAATATGTAGCCTTTTCAGATTGATTTCTTTCACTCAGCAAGAGGCATTTAAGTTTCCTCCAAGTTTTTTCATGATCAGATAGCTCAGTTCTTTGTATCACTAATATTTCATTTTATGAATGTACCACAGTTTATTCATCCATTTACCTACTGAAAGAACATGTTAATTGTTTCCAAGTTTTAGCAATTAGCAATAAAACTGCTATAAAAAATGTGTGTTCAGGTTTATGTGCAGACATAAATTATATATATACACACACACAGATATGTATATTCTCCAGGCAAGAATACTGGAGTGGGTAGCCATTCCCTTCTCCAGGGGTTCTTCCTGACCCAGGGATTGAACCTGAGTCTCCTGCATTGTAGGCAGATTCTTTACCATCTGAGCCATATATATAGATATGGATATAACAAGGTCTAGCATATAGTATTGAAGAAGGAAATGGCAACCCACTCCAGTGTTCTTGCCTGGAGAATCCCAGGGACAGGGGAGCCTAGTGGGCTGCCATCTATGGGGTTGCACAGAGTTGGACACGACTGAAGCAACTTAGCAGCAGCAGCATATAGTAGGTTCTCTGTAAGTGCTAACTCATCGTAATTCAGCTCACAGTTGATTATTTCATACACATGTATCAAGAAAACATATAAGGGAACCAGTATCTGGAGCTAAATGAACTTTGGGTTCAGGCAGAAGTTGCCTAGATCGTCCGCAAAATTAATTTTCTCTTTTCCTAGGCACACAACGAATCTATGTTTCCCAGCCTTCTTTGTAATTGAGTATGGACAAGTGCCTGCATTGCAGCCAGCAGAATGTGAGCAGAATTGATGAGTGAGTAAGATTTGCCCCATAAAAATCGCTTCCATGTGTCCCTACCCGCTATAACAGAGATGGCAACCACCAAAGCAATCTCAAAACTCTTGAAGATAGCAGAGTAGCCAACAGCCTGTGCCCTAGACTCTGTGTGCAGATTTCATCACACCAAGCAGACCATTTGAATTGGGCTGTTCTGTGAGCAACAAATAGACTTCTATTATACTTGAGCTAGTATAAATCTGGGGGACAAATTTGTTACAGCAGCTTGTATTACTCTAATATTGCGGCTTATTGTATTATCACCACTGGAAAAAATTGGTTGCAATTTTGTAAAAATGGTGCAAAACCAAAAATAAATAAATAAATAAATGAATATACCTGAAACTTACATATTATTTAACTTGAGGTTTTACAAAATGTCATTTAAGGGACAGTAGGATTAAACATCGGAGAAGGCAATAGCAAGCCACTCCAGTACTCTTGCCTAGAAAATCCCATGGATGGAGGAGCCTGGTAGGCTGCAGTCCATGGGGTCGCTAGGAGTCGGTCGCGAGTGAGCAACTTCACTTTCACTTTTCGCTTTCACACAATGGAGAAGGAAATGGCAACCCACTCCAGTGTTCTTGCCTGGAGAATCCCAGGGACGGGGGAGCCTGTTGGGCTGCCGTCTATGGGGTCGCACAGAGTCGGACACGACTGAAGCGACTTAGCAGCAGCAGCAGCAGCAGGATTAAACATATAATTATTGAGCATATTAATGATAAACAACTATATTTGCACTTTTCTTTTTGCCTTTTGATTTGGGCTACATATCAAATTTTAAATAATATGCATCACAGTGAGTTGACCTTTTTGTATTCTGGCTTTGCCACCTAACAGAAACATTACTCATATTCATATATATTATTTTAATGAGTGGAGAACACTTCATTTAATTGAAATGCCACAATTTTCTTAATCATTCCCTATTTTTATATTTTCAGGTGGTTTCTAGTTTTTATAATAAATAAATGGTACAATAAACATCTCCTGAGCATTTTTCCCTTAGAAAAATCCTTAAATACAAACCACTAGGTCAAATTATACAAACATTTCATGATTCTTGATATTTTTTCCAAATTATTAAAAAATTGCTTCAAATGACTGTTTCACAAAACTAAGTGGTTCGTTAGACTATGCTCCAAGTCACTTCCCCAAAATTAGGACTTAAAATTTCAAAATCAGTGAGATACATTGATCTTATGGTAAAAAATCATGAAAATGAAGTCACATTTTCTGTATATTCATAGCAATCAAAACTCACCTAGCTCAGTGTCTGGTGTATTAAAGTGTTTAATGAATACTTGCTGAGCAAATGAGTGTATGAATGAATAATAAATATGCAAATGAATAAATAAATAAAGGAGTATTTGGGATCATTTGTTCTAGGTTGGTATATTTCAGTATAGTAAATATACTGAGGTAGTTTTAAAAATTGTTCATCATGAGGAATGAACGTGTTATCAACCAAGATACTGATCAGGCGAGTGAATCTGAATCTCCAGCAATCATGTCTGAGGCTGTTTATATCACTGAGGCGGAAACAGGAAGAAACAGAAAAGAGTATCTTGGATAAAGTCCTTTAAAAAGAGCCAGGAGGGAAGCTGGAAGGCCAGGTGTAAACAGGAGTCCAAAGGCAGCAGTGGTTGTGTTATTTATCTGTGGGATATCTCCTCAGCTTTATCTGGGGCTATGACCCCTTGTTAGTCACGCGGTTCCATGGAAATATCTACCTATCTGTCTGTCTATGTACCTATCTATCAATCAGTCCTGACTCTCATCCCTTCCTCATCCCTGGGCACTGGTGATGGGTTTATGAGTGGTCACAGGAGTCAAGCTGGATGAATGAATCCTTTCCAAGGGACTTGAAAGAAAATATAAGATCAATTTCTTCCCTGGAAGTTGTAGTACTGATAGTAAAGTCCAGAAGTTGTGATTGTGCAAATATTTTGTCAGGGGGAGTATCATATAAAGGGTTGTTTAAAATGGAGGAGCTGGTATTTGTTTCTTCGGAGGCTTCGTACTAATTTCTAAGTTATTCCAATAAGGAAACCAGGGAAAGGTTGAGCATGATAAAAGACAGCTACTGGTCTGACGGGTTTTCCAACCAAGCCCCTTTATTTTCTTCTCAAGTAAAAATATGTAATATTTGTATGTAAAAATATGTAAAATATGTAATGATTTGATTGCTCTTTTATTGGTTTCTCAGGATTCTACTTTGTTTTAAAGATTTAATTAGAATTCAGTTAAAATGTCACATTACCAACTATCTGTTTCAGAGAAGTTGGACCAAAAAGGATCTTTTGTAGTTAACTTCTATGAATAGTTTCCACAGTGACATCTCCTTCTTTAATTTTAATTTTTTCAACACCAAAAACATTTTGTCTTGGCATATAGCCAATTAACAATGTTGTGATAGTTTCAGGTGGACAGCAAAGGGACTCAGCCATACATATACATGTATCCATTCTCTCCCCAAACCCCCTCCCATTCAGGCTGGCACAGAACATTAAAAAAAATTATATAATGCCATTTGCAGCAAACTGGATGGACCTAGAGAGTGCCATACTGAGTGGAGTAAGTCAGACAGAGAAGAAGAAATATCGTATACATCCCTTATATGTGGAATCTAAAAAGAAATGATACAAAGTAACTTACAAAACAGAGACTCAGACACTTAGGAAATGGAATTTATGGTTGCCGAGGAGAAGGGATAGTTAGGGACTTTGGGAAGGTCGTGTACACAGTGCTGTATTTAAAATGGATAACCAACAAAGACCTATTGGAACTCGGCTCAATGTTAGGCCTCTCTTTCTTGGGATAACAGTCTTTGTCTTTTACACACAAGATAATTAATTGACAGTGATGCTGGAAAATTATATTTTCCCCCCAAATATTGGTGAATCTATCAGACCATTGTTCACCGGGCTTCTCACTGATGTTCCTCTCTGGAAGAGGGCACTCTTCTTCCTACCCAGTGGCTGTCATGGCTTGCCGTGACTTCTTCTAAGCCGGCAGAAGGCGAGCACAGGGGATATAAGCCAGCGTGAGCAGAAAACGTAAGAACCATTTGAAGTTTTGTCATCGTTAGTTTCCTTTTGCTATGATAATGGCATATTCCAGGCAGGGGCTGCTCCTTTATTCTAGAACTTTGAACAGGAAAGACACAGAGCAAAAGCGCATCTGACCTCCAGGCCACATGTAATATGGAAAAGAAATAAACTTTGTTACTGTGAGCCAGCCATGTTTGGGGATTATTTATTACTCCAGCGTAATCTAGTTTCAGCTAGCCGCACTGTAACCAGTGACTTTTTCCTTTCTCGTTTGGGGCACTGAGAGGCAGTGTTCTTCTATTCTCTAACAGAGAGAGCCCGAAAGAGCTACATGCAAACATTCTCAGGAGATTGTGCAAGACAAATCCTTAAAAATACCCTATGCTTTTATTTCCCCTGTTGATACTTATATAAATGAGTTCCTGGAGAAAACCTGGATTCAGCACTGTCATCCCATACCCGCTTCATGGTGATTTCCCAATGCCTTAAGTTCAAAACAGAAAGAAAGTCACAAGAAAATAGCTCAAACCTCTCTTAGTCTGATGTGGCAAGAATGTCCAAAAGACCATGGTGTATTCCATATCTTTTTTTTTTTTTTTTCTTATTCTTGTGAACAGATGGGAGCTGTACTATTTGCAGAAGAGTAAATCCTGGTATTTGGCCATTATCCAAAGGTAAATGAAAGAAGTGGGTGGCATCCACAGGGCTCAGTAACAGAAGACAACTAAAAATAGGTGCCCAGCCCGATCACAGCTAGGCTGTGAGCTGCTAGGCAAGAAAGCATTTTTTCTCAGCATTTTAGGGTGCTCCATTCACAAGTTTTAAATTGCCTAGTAATTTATCAACTTTATTTATCTCATCGTTGTGCTCATTTAACACCCATCTTTATGGCCTCTTTATAATAACCTATGATACAGATTAAGATGATTTATACACTGAAGCAGGTCCCTTTTTGCTCACTTGGTCCATTACGTTCAAGAAGGATACCACCGGTGCTCAGAGGTTTCTATTCAAATAAGCTAACTTTATTCTGAAAATTAACATTTCCTGTGGTTATAAAAGTTACACTATTAATTAGGGGCTCTGCAACCTTGAAGGTGTGTTCCTGTGAGGGTTGCTGATGTTAACCCTGGATGCTCTAATTAAGTTGCCCATCATTTCTAGAGTAATTGTTAGAATTGCTAAGTCTTTTCTCATGGAGAGAGAAGTCTTGAATATGTGATAACAACCTCTTAGAACAGAGCCAGATATTCCTGTTTCTACTGCAGTGACTCTGATTGTAGACTCCCCAACCAGAGGAATAAAACAATCCGCTGTGGTTATTGTTGCTTAGTCACTAAGTTGTGTCTGCCTCTTTCTGACCCCATGGACTGTAGCCCACCAGGCTCCTCTGTCCATGGGATTTCCCAGGCAAAAATACTGCAGCCGGTTGCCATTCCCTTCTCCAGGGGATCTTCCCAACCCAAGGATCAGACCCATGTCTCCTGCCTGGCAGGCAGATTCCTTACCACTGAGCCACCAGGGAAGCCTGAAACAACACACCGTGCACTAGTGTGTATATCAGCCTCGTGCTAGCAAAGGGGCAGTTTACCGACTGAAAACCAAAAATGAGCTGGCACTCCCGAGGCTCACACGTGGCTACTGCACCATTCTCAACAAACCTCACTTCTTTACACATTTGAAATGCTATTCTTAAAATTACACCCTAAAATGAACTAAACTCCAAGAACATGAAACAAGAGTCAACAAACAAATATTGAACAAAATGAGCCAGATACAAAAGAATATGTGAATAGCAAAGCTGCTGCTGCTGCTAAGTCGCTTCAGTCGTGTCCAACTCTGTGCGACCCCACAGACGGCAGCCCACTAGGCTCCCCCGTCCCTGGGATTCTCCAGGCAAGAACACTGGAGTGGGTTGCCATTTCCTTCTCCAATGCATGAAGTGAAAAGTGAAAGTGGTCACTCAGAAGTATCCGACTCCCAGCGACCCCATGGACTGCAGCCCACCAGGCTCCTCCGTCCGTGGGATTTTCCAGGCCAGAGTACTGGAGTGGGGTGCCATTGCCTTCTCCGAATAACAAAGCTAGGTGACATTAATCTATAGTGTTAGAAGTTTGTCTTTGCACAGGAGGCAGAGGCTAAAGTTGGAAGGGACATGAGATGGTCTCCAGGGATGGTAGTCATATTTTATTTCTTGACCCAAGTGGTTATTACACAGATGTGTTCTATTCGTGACAACTCTTGTCAACGTATACTTCTTGTTTGTGCTGCTGCTGCTGCTGCTAAGTCACTTCAGTTGTGTCCGACTCTGTGAGACCCCACAAACAGCAGCCCACCAGGCTCCTTTGTCTATGGGATTCTCTAGGCAAGAATACTAGAGTGGGTTGCCATTTCCTTCTCCTAACTATTCTGTAAATAAGTTATACTTTAAATTTAAAAAAAAGGAAAAAAATCATACTCCAGAACTGAAGGCACAGTCTTGGGTGGTGGGGTCTTAATTTATTTTGAGAAACTTTCTATTTCTGCTTTCTTTAAAGCAAGTTCTATTCCTATTTTGTTTTTAACCAATCAAACTCTGCCTCTTGAATGTGGGCAAACTCTGACCCATAATTAAATGTTGACTGAGTCCTGCATTTCAAACTACATTATAGCATTGCTCACTTATTTACACAGTCTCCCTGAAACCAAACTGACTGATTTTTATTTGGGCAGACATTAGCATCATCTGTTTCAATTTGACCTAGATCTTCCATGGAATTTTTAAAGTTTGGATGATGCTAGTGAAATCTCAGCAAGTTTCATATCCAAATATGATTTAGTTCCATGTAGAGTCTTAAAGGAGGTGGCACGGCAACCCACTCCAGTGTTCTTGCTTGGAGAATCTCCATGGACAGAGAAGCCTGGCGGGCTACAGTCATAGGACTGCAAAGAGTTGGACACAACCGAAGCAACTTAGCATGCATGCACGTGGGGTCTTAAAACAACCTAATTTTCTGTACATACCATGCAGGGTCTGATCCTTAATATCCAAGTACTTCTCCATTTGTTGTTTTAATGATATCAGGCTGATTCTTTGATTGAGGTTTTTAAAAATTTATTTTGAGATCTCTACCACTCGGGCTACCAGCACATGCTTCCAGAACATTCTGTTTGTTAATAGAAACATTTATTGTTAGGCTTTGTAAGATAAAATCTAGTGTACTTTTAAACTCAGTCCTGATACCAGGCACCTCACAACTGACTTATGCTTTATGCACACCAGTTATCATTAACATTTGTTTTTCTTCAAAGATTTACTTTCCCAGTAACCATGGTGGATCAGTCTATCCCCTCCCATAAAGCTGCTTATAGATGCCATTCAGGTGTGTGATTAAATGTAATTAATATTTAAGACCTTCTATAGCTGGTCTCTGGTGTGGAAACAGAGTTTTTGGTTTTGTTTCCTTTTTTTGGAGAGCCTCATGAGTGCTTTCCACATATGCTCTAAATAAGGATAGCTTTGCTTCCAGACCTTGTGTGTACTTGTGATCAGGGAATATTTGCTTGCTTAGTTGCTCAGCTGTGTCTGCCTCTGTGTGACCTCATAGACTGTAGCCTGCCAGGCTCCTCTGTCCATGGAGATTCTCCAGGCTAGAATACTGGAGTGAGTTGCCATGCACTCCTCCAGGGGATCTTCTCAACCCAGGGATCAAACACAGGTCTCTCCCATTGCAGGCAGATTCTTTACTGTCTGAGTCACCAGAAAAGCCCAAGAATACAGGAGTGGGTAGCCTATCCCTTCTCCAGGGGAAGGTGGATTCTTCCCTGAGAGAAGAATTAGCTGAGCTACCAGGGAAGCCCCAGGTGATCATGGAAATTTGGGTAAATTAAATCGTAATAACAGTTATGATCAAGAGTAGCTTCTCATCAGAATGAATAGGACTGGGGACCCGGACTGGAAAAGTAAAACTTTTATCAAGCAAAACTTTTTAATATCAAATAAACTGGGGAGGATTTAAAATTATATTTTTCTTATACCTGCTCAGTTCCACAAACAGTTTTTCTTGGGCTCTCAAGGATTACTTCTTTTATAATTAACCCATAACTTGCCTCCTATTTGGCCAAAGGAAGTTGCCATTTTTAATTAACATTTTTGGTGGATCATAAAGTCATAAGTCCTTGATCTAGTTTAATGAGTACCAAATCTCATCTGTTAACAGTATATATTCTAATTGTTAGCTTCTATTTTCATGAACCACATTTTTGTTGTTGTTGTTGTTAAAATTCTGTTAACCAGCAAGATTTATTTTATTTCTTCACTTGGGCTTCAACAAAGAAATGGTCAAGTCTTTTATTTGCAGGACCTTCATGGTGATTATGGGCTTCCCAGGTGGCGCTAGTAAAAAAAACCACCTGCCAAGGCAAGAGACATAAAAGATGTGGGTTTGATTCCTGGGTCAGGAAGATCCCCTGGAGGAAGTCATGGCAACACACTCCAGTATTCTTACCTAGTAAATCCCATGGACAGAGGAACCTGGCGGGATACAGTCCAGTGAGTTGCAAAGAGTTGGACATGACTGAAGCAACTTCATGCACCCATAGTGTTTATGACAAAATATATCTAAAATGGAAAGATGATCTAATGTATTCATCAAATCTATTTCTTCATTTTCTTTCCCCCTGTCTCTTGGTCTTATCTTCTAGGATGCAGATAACCATGGCGATGACCCTATAAGGCCTAGTCCAATGAAACCAGTCTCAGGAGGGAATTTACCAATGATAGACCCCAAACTGCTAACCTTTCAGAGGCGAGAGGACTTTGATCTGGGAGTCAACTAATGTATTTCATAGTTACATTCTATCCATTGCTTGAAGGTGAAAAGAAGGTAAAAGTTTCATTTTATATTGTTGTCTATACCCACCTATAGACAACTCTTGTAAAATGTATTCCTGAAGCATATATTTTGGGACTGCTGCTGCTGCTGCTAAGTCACTTCAGTCTTGTCCTACTCTGTGCGACCCCATAGACGGCAGCTCACCAGGCTCCCCATCCCTGGGATTCTCCAGGAAAGAACACTGGAGTGGGTTGCCATTTCCTTCTCCAATGCATGAAAGTGAAACATGAAAGTGAAGTCGCTCAGTCATGTCTGACTCTTCGCGACCCCATGGATGGTAGCCCACCAGGCTCCTCTGTCCATGGGATTTTCTAGGCTAGGGACCCTGTATTCGTTGTTTAGTTACTAAGTCATGTCCAGCTCTTTTGGGACGCCATAGACTACATTGCCAGGCTCCTCTGTCCATGGGATTTCCCAGGCAAGAATACTGGAGTGGGTTGTCATTTCCTTTTCCAAGGTATCTTCCCGACCCAGGGATCAAATCCATGTCTCCTGCATTGGTAGGTGGATTCTTTACCACTGAGCCACCAGGGATGTCCAGGGATCCTGTATATTTGAACAATACTCTGCACAAGACTACTAATGATGGCTGCATTAGCCAGAAAAGTGATCCTATAACCGGAACGAGAATAATATACAAATTTATTTTTTATCTGGGAGGCATAATATGTCCCACTAATAGACAAATAATATTGCCATACATATGTAAAGATATTAACCATCATTCAAAACAGGAGAAATGGAAATTACAAGCAAACTGATATGCTATGATTCATATACAAGACCAGCAATATCAGAACATTTAATAACATTATGTTAATGAAGGAGTGAGTATAAATTGTCAAAAATGTCTATGAATTGTAATTTGACCATAGCTATCAAAATTACAAATGTACTTATACAATGACCTAGCATTCCTTTTCTAGGAATTTATTTTACAGATGTATTTGCACTGTGCAAAATGATATATACTGAAGAATCTGCATCAAAGCCTTATAACATCAATGGCAAAAGACTGGAAGCAGCTTAAATGTCAGTCAGTCTGAAAGCAGTGAACTATGGTACATTTATACAGTAGAACAACATGCAGCCATTTAAAAATTATGGAGAAGATTTTTATGTGTTGAAATGATTTTCAAGATACCTATTTTATTAAAGCAAGATGCCAAACAGTATGTGTAATATATGACTATTTATGGTTCTGGAAAGGCTTGATATTATATATGTAGAAAAGAAAATCAGACTATTTATGTTTCCCCTTAGACTGATTAGACTATAAATTGAACAGTATAAATTGAAATTAGTTTCCCTTACTTAACATTACCCCTTAAAATTGCAAGGGAGTGCTGGAAGTGTCAATTATTCTACCACTTTTCCTGTTTGTTGGTTACACACACACATGACGTCTAGAAGAATACGCAAGCCTTTAATTCAGGCTCAAAAATCCAATTTCTAAGCCCTATTGCATGCACAGGAACTTGGAGTATTGATGATGGAAAGTATAAAAGTGGCTCCTTTGTTCTTTTCAAATTATTCCCAGTTCACCAGGAGATCAGGGTCTTTTGGAAAAGGCACTGGACACCTCACAAAGCTGTCTCTCACAATTCCTGGGGAACAAATCCACTTCTTTGGACTCTTTCTCCTCTTTCCTTTTTCTTCCATTAATGTTTTGCTTCTCTTCCCCTGATTTCCCCTGTTTTCTCGTCAGCCTCTGGTACAGTTTTCCATCATCTCATCCCATTCCAGTTCTACTCTGGGTGAAGTAGATAGAGTGGCGGCAGGGATCCTAGAATCCTGACAACGGACTATGGGAATAACCAGACCTCCAACACTGGGCCCCAAGATGATCTCAGATGATAATGAAACATACATGTTCTTCCTCTCTCTTGGATTCGATTCCTAAATGATGCGTTTCCCTCCCCTCCTCTGTTTGTAGTAGGTGCTAAGACTGGGGGAAGGGGAGAAAAAATCTCACTCTGCTCTATACTTTTTTTTTAAGGAGAAAGAGGCATCCCACTATTTAGCCCTAGCCTGAAAGCATGCCTGTTTAATCTAGAGTCAAATTAATCAGTCAGCTTAGGCTTTGGCTGCCTCTCAATTCTCCCTGCTCCTTATAGTTCTGCTTTGTTCAAGAGAAGTATCTATCTTCTTTACCAGCTTTTCCTCCGACTCAGCTCTTTACTTAATATGAATAATTAAAACTGTGCAACTAAGAACATCAGAAAGCCTACAGTCAAGCTAATTTGTTTTAATTAAAATTTGATTCACAGCATTCAAACTCATCCCACTAGACAAAAATTTTGCACCAAAATTCAGAAGATGCTTTGGGAGCCTGGAGAAGGTCAGTCAGCATTTCCAAGGACTAATACCAATTTAAGATCATTAAAATGAGCTTAGGGAAAGTAAATAGCAATTAGGAAATAGATATAGATATTAATGTATATTTCAACATTTGGTCTTGTGGGATTGTAGATTCCTCCGGGCTTCTAAGTTGAATAAGTCTGGAAAAATCCTCTATGTATAAATATTTTAAATGCATGTGCACAATTGTAAATTTGGTGGTCCAAAATAACATTAAGGTAATAATGGGTTTCCTGCATTCAAGAGCAGAAATGGGATGCCTGCATTATATGGAAAAGGAATCCCTTATTCTATAATTATAATTTAATTTTAAAAATCTCTGTAGTAATTATATATTAAACAGCATCAGTCTGCTATTGGAGCTTCTTTTAAAATGGGACCGTGTCCTAGATTTTCCATCTATTTCTTTCCAAATCTTCATGGTAACGTTAACCAGTCAGATACTCAATTCTGTAATGTGTACTTGCTTAAAGCAGTTTATGATTATTTTAGGCTATTCAAAATTGTCCATCGTGAGTAGATCATTCTCAGCTAAGATATGTCTTGTTAATTTGCCAGTTGCTGACAAACACTGCATCTTCTCAAAACAGCTGAATCTACCTTCAATTGCCTGGAGTCTCCTAGGACTTTTGATTGGGCCTTACTTTTATCAGGTTGTTAAGGAAGAAGATAAACCAGATGTTGAAAACTTCCCACTCCTGTGGACTTAATTACCACTCCTGGCATACAGAAAACATTAAAATATTCATATTTTTTGAATGAAAGTTGACTGAATATATAATGAGGAGTATTTTTCGATTATGCTCGTGATTTATGGCTTTCATTTGACATTCTTCTGGATGTTGAACAGAGCCTTTGTTTTTATTTGCTTTTCTTCTGTAGGCTGTACAACATAGAGTTATTATACTTTTCATCCAGTGGAGACAGGGAGAGAGAGAGACAGAGAGAGGCAGTTATCACAGCTGCAACGCCAAATGGAGTTACAGAGATTGCCACATTTGTGGAGCCCGCATCTGTATAAACTCAAATGTACTATATTTTACTAATTGCAAAAAATGCAGTTGAGACAAAGAAAAAAAATTATAGAATAAATAGATAGTAGAAGAAGTAAATCAAAAAAGAATTACATTTTCTAAGTATTCTTCAGCATCAGGAATCAGCATCTAAGATTCTTACAGCATCAGGACAAGTTCTGTCTTTAGTTCTGAAAAGCCTTTAGAGATTTGAACAAAATGAAAGTGACGGTCTCTACTGAAATTTTCCATTTAAAAAGACAGCCCAGTGTACAGTTATATAAAAGGAAAAATAGCTAATACAGGCTAAGTTGGTGTATGACCTAATTTGGAGAAGACCCAGTGGATTGCATCACTCCAAGATCATGATCTGCTTGAAGATAATAGGCTTTGTCTATCTACTTTATTTCCTCCCCAGGGTCAACATTATGCCAACATTATGCCTTCTTTGTGGGTCCTTTTCTCTATAAAAATATTAAAAATTATATTTTCAACTGATATAATGACAAATATGTTAATAACATCAAAGAGTTTTCTCTAACCTATGCAGACTTTTTTTTTTTCTTCTTCTTCTTCTGATTCAAGAAGAGATCAAACACTTTGATTTGTGAGCCTCTAAAGGCAATGGCAACCCACTCCAGTATTCTTGCCTGGAAAATCCTATGAACTGAGGATGCTGATAAGCTACAGTCCATGGGGTCGCAAAGAGTCGGACACGACTGAGCAACTTCACTCACTCAAAGGCAGTGTGGCCCCAGGTACAATGCTTTTGCTGCCCTGTGGATGACTGGCACAGAAGGACTCAGTGCTGGAGCTGCAGGGATCTTTATTGGTAACCTTCATTTTTATTTTATTTTTGGCTGTCCTGGGTCTTCCTTGCTGCACTGACTGTCTCTAGTTGCAGTGCAGGCTACTTTTTGCTGTGCTGTGTGGACTTCTCATCATGGTGGTCTCTCTTGTTGCTGAGCACAGACTCTAGAGTACGCAGGCTCAGCCATTGCAGTGAGCAGGCTTAGGGGCTTGTGGCGTGTGGAAGCTTCCCACAGGAGGAATTAAATCCGTGTCCCTACACGGGCAGGTGGATTCTTAAGCCCTGGGCCACTGGGGAAGTCGTGGTGGGATCTTTAAAGTAGAAGTCCAATGTTTTCTTGTACTGGGCCAAATAACATGATCTTGGAATGAAAAGTAAACTATGGGAACATTTCTAACTTGTGCAATTCAAGGATGGATGGTTTTTCTTTAGAAATCTTAACATCTGAATAAAGAGAGCTTTGCAAAGGCCTAGCTGTAGATGGGTACATGCTAATTAAATATTAGCATCTTTTAAAGCAGACTTTGTATGGAGGTAATGGCAGTCCACTCCAGTGTTCTTGCCTGGAGAATCCCAGGGACAGGGGAGCCTGGTGAGCTGCCGTCTATGGGGTTGCACAGAGTCGGACACGACTGAAACGACTTAGCAGCAGTAGCAGAACACACATGCAATGTATCAAAAGTGAACAGCTCAATGGATTATCACAAACAGAACAACGTCGAGTAATCGCAACCAGAAAATGCTATCAACATTTCAACACAAAGAATATGCAAGAAATACTTCAGAAGTGGGGGCTGAAAATATGAAAAGAAACATGGCTTAATATTTACTTTGATTCTAAGAATAAATGACTTACATGTTTGTGCAAGTGTTCTATTTTATTTTGCTGTCATCTTGTTTATAACAGCTACCCCCTTCCTGTCCCTGAATTCTACTCTTGATTCTTGATCCTCAACTCATTCCTCAGCGGCATATCACTCCTGACCTCCCCTCATTTTGTCACCGACATGTCCACTCCCAGCATTACCCTGTCACTCATTTGTTCTCAAATATTTGAGGACCCATCATGTGCCAGACCCTGCCTAGTGATGGGTTACAGCAGTGAGCAAGTCTAGACCATCCTGGAACTTCAAGGTTAGTATAAGAGGTATAGACATTTCATGAGTAACTATTAAGTTTAATTCTACGAAATACTAAAAGGGAAAAGTACAATGTGCCATGAGAGTGAATAATACAGAGGCCTAATATTATTCTGGTGGTAGTTTATTCACTCTTGCCCTTTCTATTAGACTAAAGATGGTAATGGCCATACCAATAACCAGTGACAGCTAAGATAAGTATGAGACTTTGTGTAATAAATAGAGACAGTTTCATGCTATAAAATGAATGATATTGCTGTAAATCCTTACAGTATTTTTGTTAGTGATATTAAAATATTAGGATTTTTATGTTTCAGTATTGCAGCATCAAAACAATAGCACCCATTTCCATGCTCTCCAGATGACTGCACAGGGTCCTTCTGTATCTTCTCCATCTCTCTCTGTCTCTGCTAGTCTGTCTCTCTCTGTCTCTGTCTCTCTCTCTCTCTCTCTCACACACACAAACACACACATATTCCTTTGTTGTTGTCATTGTTCATCTCCAGTCATGTCCGGCTCTTTGTAACTCCATGGACGGCAGCACGCCAGGCCTCCCTGTCCCTCAACATGTCCCAGAGTCTGTCCAAGTTCATGTCCATGTCCACATAGCCCATAGCAGATCCTAAAATCACAATTTTAAGCAACTCTCAGATCTCTCCAATTTTTTCCCCTTTATCTCAAGAAAGACACAAGATTAAAACATCCTGCCACTTAAAAATCCTCATAGGTTTATACCAGAGTGAGGATAGAAACCTAGAGAAGGGCTTGGCTGCCGCTCTCCTGTATCAAGGCAACCCACTCCCTTGCCCACCCTGTCACATAACACCTGGAATCGAATTGCCGCCACTTTGTGATAACTCTCCACTCTTCTATGAGTCTTTTTTTAAAACCCAATCTCTGCTTACAACTTTTCTTAATGTTTATACTTTTAGCCCCCGAGTACGGTTGCCTTCCTGTTCAATTTTCAGGCTTGATCATGGCCACAATTAAGTGAAAGACAGGTACATGGGGTGATGCCTCCTGAGTCCACCATTCTCTGAGGCCTGGCTGAAGTACAGAGAAATACAAACATAAATCCTGAAACGCATGGATGTTTAAGTAGGATTATGTCAGTTTGCTTTTCTCCCCCCAGGTATTAAGTTGACGTCCCTGAACTTCTGGTACCTAGTAGGGACTCAGTAAATGTTTGCCAAATGAATGGATTTGTTTCTATTCTCTCCCCATGTAGTCATTGGCTCACCATGATTTCCTCTTTAGAAACTGGATTGTCTTAGGTAACAAGGCTTAATGTGTGCAGGGGCCCAGCCTTAGGCAACAGTTCCCTGGCTATAGGTTCCACAGCCTCCTGAAGGGGCTTTTCTCATGTTGAGAGTCTCATGGCAAATTCTCCTCCTCTAGCATTACTGTATATATCTAGAAAGGTTTTTTTTTTTTTTCATTTTGCCTAACAATTTCCTCCTTGGCTTAATTTAAAAATTTCAGGTAGCTACCATCTGGTCTCATGGATTTAACTGCATTTGGTTTGTTCATAATTTCCAGAATAGCCTGGGCATTTGCCAATGTTTATTCAAGCACCTCCTACCTGCACACTTCAAAAAGCAATTTGGGAGTGAAAATACTCTTAACAACTTCTTCCCTAAAGATGTTGGCCAATAATTTGTTTACCCTTCTGCTATCTATTCTGTCCATTTAATATGGCCTGCATACTGTGCTCATCATGTGATCATCTATTTCTAAAGACACAGCTTTCACCTTAGAGCCTCTCCATGATACTTTTTTCCTTCATTTCTCATTTATAACATGCCTGGCGCATTCTAAGATGCTAAGTTCTTTTATTTGCCTAGATTCATTTTGTTAACTTATTTATTTTATTTTTGGTTGTCCTGGGTCTTTGTTGCTGTGCGGGCTTTCTAGTTGCAGTGAGCGCAAGCTTCTTATTGTGGTGACATCTCTTGTTTTAGAGCATAGGCTCTAGAGCGTGGTCCTTCAGTAATTGTAGCACACGGCTCAGCAGTTTTAGCTCCCAGGTTCTCGAGCACAGGCTCAGTAGTTGTGGTGCTGGGACTAGTTGCCATGAAGCAAGTAGGATCTTCTTGGAGCAGGAATCGAACCCACGCCTCCTGTACTGGCGAGCAGATTCATGACCGCTGAGCCACCGAGGAAGCTCTTGCCTGATTTATTTTTTTAAGGGAATATTCCTAGGATAATTCCTTCAAATTTTCCAGCTACAGATGGCAAGAGTTTTTGTGTGTGTGTGTGTGTTTGTGTTTAAGTATATAGTAATTTTGATAGCATATTTAATCTCAAGATTTTAATCAGCACCCTTGAAGAACTTCAAGACTTCTTACAGATTAATGAATTTTTATGTAGCTTCATTGAAAATTTCTATATTTTGTTCCCTCATTTATCAAAAATACCTACTTATGGGGAAATAAATATTTAAGTGTAATGAATTCAACAAGACGTAAGACAAACCGTTCGATGGTATAAATGGGCAAAAAAGTACTGGGATTGATGATTATTTAAGTCTTATAACTTGAAGAGTCTGAGGATGGGGGAAAAATGTCCTTAAATGCTTCTAAACATAACAGGCATGAAATGATTAAGAGATTGAGGCAACCTTAAGAAAGGTCTCTGGGGTCAGGCCACAGGGTTCTGAATTGACCTTATGCTGACTGAACAATGGTTCACATGAGGGACTGATGTAATCTTGCTACAAAAATAGTATTTAAAAAGGAATCAGCCTTTATTCTTATCACATCTATAGTGTGTTCTTCTCCCTGAGTATCAGGGGTTTTATTTTTTATTAATTAAAAAGGACACTGTCAAACTGTAGTATAATAGAACAAATATTACTAAATGACATCTAGCTCAAAACAAGGATGAAAAGAAGACAAAATGGCCAAATTCAAACATGAAAGATGACTTCACACATTGGGCGGATGACATGGGCAATAGGGATTTAACCCAATTTAACTAGAAAAAAAATTCCTAGGATCCATGATTAGGACTTAAGAGGTTTCCAACTTCAGTTCAATATAAAAAGTTTTTAAAGGCTGTTCCAACAAATTAGTGATGTTGCCTTGTGAGAGAGTCGGTTCCTTCTTGCCAGCGCTGTGTTAAAACAGATGCTGAATAAAACTCTGTCAGAAATCCCATCAGATTGGGGGTTAAGATAAGCTAATAATTTTCAGCTCCAAACCAAAGATGCTTCCAGTTTGGTTAATTTCATTTTCTACAACTAGAGAAGAAAGGCTGATTTTAAGTGCTGCATTTACCTTTAAAACCCATTTGGAGGAATTGCCCATGCTTAACAGTCACAGCAATTCTAGCTACCCAGATGGCTGTGGGAAAACGTTCCCTGGACTCTAATCTCCAGAGGAAATGTTGAACACACTGGGGCCTGAACTTGAACCTGTGCGGGGCTGTGGGCTGTCCCCTTTCTTTAACAGCAGCAGATGAGAACATCTACTTGTAGATGGCCATTTTTACAACTGCTACCGCTAGGGCGCTGCCACAGACACTTTTGCTTGGCCCACTCACCTTTTATTTTCAACCCTCTTTTCCTGACCTCCTTCTGGGCTGTCATGAAATAGAAGCAGGGTCCTATAGTAAGATTCTTGGAAAAACTTTTGTTTTCCTGATCCAGGCCTTGCCACTTCCTCCTTCTTCAGGGTTGAATCATGAACCCTGAGGACGGAATCACAGGAGCTAATGTACAGTCATGAGGAAAGCACCCTGGAGGATCGTAAAGACAGCAGCTCTGACAAGTCCCTTATAAACCCTTTCTTCCTGTTTGTTTAAACATTTTTGCTCAGAATTTTTTGATGCCAACAGCTGAAAGCATTCCTGACTGAGACATGATCCTTCCTGATTTTCCCCCTTGGGAATGTAGTATTTCCAGTCATGTGATTGCTTAAGCATCTTATACAACTTATTCTTTAGAGCAACCCTCATCTGTAACTGAGCGGCCTGAGGACCATAGTGGATGTTTATGGAACCATAGAATCTTAGAAAGAAACAGAAAAGTGCACGTATATATCAATTTTCTTTTCTAGGATCTCTGGTAAATAGTCAAGCATTTATGCAATATTAATTGAGTGCCTACTAGATTTAAATGCCTTCATTAAGGAATCTCAGTAATTATCAAAGTAACCTTTGAATGGCTCTGGCTGATAGAAATTCTTTTGTTTATGAACCAAAGTATTTTGATTTTATAAAGGATATCCTTTTAAAAAAAAGTCTTAAATGTATAAAGTATATGATCTCTGAAATAGAGAGATCATATAATTTACTGGAAAATGACTTGTCACAGTGGAAAGCACGTGATCTTTGAATTAGATAATGGTTGGTAGAATCTGTGGGCACTGCCTCTTACTAGCCGTGGGACTCTGGGAAAGTTATTTGTGCTAGTGATTCTGTTTACTCCTATCTCCCCTCATCCCACTTATTCCCTCCATGCTGAACGTCTCAGAGCATACCGCCCAGGCTCCCTTTCTTCTGTTACTGGGTGGGTTTGGTCACTGGGAGGCACGTGCAGGAGACTGGAGGATGGGAGGAGAGACAGGAGGAGCCAGGGTCTCTGTTCCCTCAGTAAACTTCCTCCGTCCCCCGTGGTTCTGCCAGTGGCTGCACTCCACTATGGTTCAGCCCCTAGAGGATGGCCTTTCTTCCCTCAAGCCTTCATGTGGCTCTAATGGCATCCATCTCTTCCTTTTTCCTTTGGGTCCTGGTGTGTGAGAGGCAACCTACTGTGGCACTTTCCTGTTGCCACTATGTGTGTCCTTGTCCCGACCTTCGTAGCTTTCCTTATCCATCTCCATCTTTGAAAATGGTCTCTTCTGAATCGGTCATCTGTTTCTTGTGTCAGCTGCTACATGATCAAATCTGTCTGAGTCTCCACTTACTCACTGGCATGGGGCTACTAATAGACACCTCCAAGAGTTCCTGGGAGGGATTAAATGTCATTACCTCTGTACTACAGTTCAGTGTCTGGCACATAGTAAATGTGGCATAAATGTAAGACTATAACTATTACAGGTAAAGAAATGATTAGCGTAGTACTCTTGCCTGGCAAATCCCATGGGCGGAGGAGCCTGGTGGGCTGCAGTCCATGGGGTCGCTAAGAGTTGGACACGACTGAGCGACTTCACTTTCACTTTTCACTTACATGCATTGGAGAAGGAAATGGCAACCCACTCCAGTGTTCTTGCCTGGAGAATCCCAGGGATGGGGGAGCCTGGTGGGCTGCCATCTATGGCGTCGCATAGAGTTGGACAAGACTGAAGCGACTTAGCAGCAGCAGCAGTATAGTTTGCATGGGGAGAGGGAACCAAGAGCAGTCCCGGTTTTACATACTGGCAGGACCCTTTTCCTGACATAAATATAGCCTAACACATAGGAATGGAAAGAATATGCAATTACATCAAAGGCTGCGAATGTCACAAGGAGCAGAGCTTTTCTCAAGATCCTCACTCTCCCCTACCAAACTCATCGATCTTTCTCTCCCTGGGAGGTCTGTTCATTCAAGGATGAGTAATAGGTAACACCTCACAAGCTGAAAGCAGAGCACCACCATTCATTTTATGACCAGTATAATTATCTGACTCAAGACAATTCAACACATGGTATCACTACCATTGTCTGTTTTTCTGTATGGTCAAATTAAATTCTTATTAACATGTACACCTTCCCTTGTAGCTCAGTCGGTAAAGGATCTGCCTGCAGTGCAGGAGACCCGGATTCGATCCCTGGGTTGGGAAGATCCCATGGAGAAGGAAATGGCAACCCACTCCAGTACCCTTGCCTGGAAAATCTCATGGACAGAGGAGCCTGGTGGGCTGCAGTCCATGGGGTCTCAAAGAGTCAGACACGACTGAGCAACTAACACACACACACAACGTGTACATACCTTAAAGAAAGAAAATCTGTTACTTTCTTTCCAAGGTGCATATTCTTCCCTTAGAATCTGCATATACTTCTGTGTATCACTTGTGAAACTGTCTTGTAGTCAGTTGCTTGCTTATTGCTCTTCTCTGTGAGACCTTTTTACCCATAGTACCTTACAGAGCTACCCTTACCACAGTAGGCACTCAGTAAATACTTGTTGAGTGAATGGTGCCTAGGAGTTAGCAGGGACTATTGCTTTTACTTAGGTTCTGGAGTAAGACACAGATGGCTTGGCAGATGGCATGTAAGGTCATGCGATGCCTCCCAGGGAGCCTGAAGTTATTCACAGGAATCCATTGCGTCACCGCTGTGACCAGACTGAGTGCTCCCGTGGTCTGAGCAGACACATTAGTGATGGGGTATTAGTAGGGGAGAGTTTGGCATCCTGCCAACTTCGAAAAGACAGTGCAAAAAAGTAGGAGAAATAATGGCCTGAGGACACCAGCATAGGTCAATGAGAGCTACATCTCAAGTTGAACCACGATCAGGGTCAAGTGCACAAAAAATGATGTAAGGTTTCTCTCTTCCTAACTGAGATCTTTTGGAGTTATATATTAAGCTTGTTAAAGTAATGAATAAACCAAAAAGGTGCTTCTGAACAACTTAAAGTCATGGTTGAATACATCAGAAAACAAATCTGAGGTCTACTGAGAATTCCTTCATTTAGATCACATTGTTTTATATTGACTGCTGTCATCATTCAAAAGATATACAATTATGTACACAGTGTCAGTTCAGTTCAGTCGCTCAGTCCTGTCTGACTCTTTGTGACCCCATGAATCGCAGCACGCCAGGCCTCCCTGTCCATCACCAACTCCCAGAGTTTACCCAAACTCATGTGCATCGAGTCGGTGATGCCATCCAGCTATCTCATCCTCTGTCGTCCGTTTTTCCTCCTGCCCTCAATCTTTCCCAGCATCAGGGTCTTTTCCAGTGAGTCAACTCTTCGCATGAGGTGGCCAAAGTATCAGAGTTTCGGTAGCATCAGTCCTTCCAATGAACACCCAGGGTTGATCTCCTTTAGAATGGACTGGTTGGATCTCCTTGCAGTCCAAGGGACTCTCAAGAGTCTTCTCCACACCAGAGTTCAAAAGCATCAATTCTTCAGCACTCAGCCTTCTTCACAGTCCAACTCTCACATCCATACATGACCACAGGAAAAACCATAGCCTTGACTAGATGGACCTTTGTTGGCAAAGTAATGTCTTTGCTTTTCAATATGCTATCTAGGTTGGTCATAACTTTCCTTCCAAGGAGTATTTGATAGCATATTTAATCTCAAGATTTTAATCAGCACCCTTGAAGAACTTCAAGACTTCTTACAGATTAATGAATTTTTATGTAGCTTCATTGAAAATTTCTATATTTTGTTCCCTCATTTATCAAAAATACCTACTTATGGGGAAATAAATATTTAAGTGTAATGAATTCAACAAGACGTAAGACAAACCGTTCGATGGTATAAATGGGCAAAAAAGTACTGGGATTGATGATTATTTAAGTCTTATAACTTGAAGAGTCTGAGGATGGGGGAAAAATGTCCTTAAATGCTTCTAAACATAACAGGCATGAAATGATTAAGAGATTGAGGCAACCTTAAGAAAGGTCTCTGGGGTCAGGCCACAGGGTTCTGAATTGACCTTATGCTGACTGAACAATGGTTCACATGAGGGACTGATGTAATCTTGCTACAAAAATAGTATTTAAAAAGGAATCAGCCTTTATTCTTATCACATCTATAGTGTGTTCTTCTCCCTGAGTATCAGGGGTTTTATTTTTTATTAATTAAAAAGGACACTGTCAAACTGTAGTATAATAGAACAAATATTACTAAATGACATCTAGCTCAAAACAAGGATGAAAAGAAGACAAAATGGCCAAATTCAAACATGAAAGATGACTTCACACATTGGGCGGATGACATGGGCAATAGGGATTTAACCCAATTTAACTAGAAAAAAAATTCCTAGGATCCATGATTAGGACTTAAGAGGTTTCCAACTTCAGTTCAATATAAAAAGTTTTTAAAGGCTGTTCCAACAAATTAGTGATGTTGCCTTGTGAGAGAGTCGGTTCCTTCTTGCCAGCGCTGTGTTAAAACAGATGCTGAATAAAACTCTGTCAGAAATCCCATCAGATTGGGGGTTAAGATAAGCTAATAATTTTCAGCTCCAAACCAAAGATGCTTCCAGTTTGGTTAATTTCATTTTCTACAACTAGAGAAGAAAGGCTGATTTTAAGTGCTGCATTTACCTTTAAAACCCATTTGGAGGAATTGCCCATGCTTAACAGTCACAGCAATTCTAGCTACCCAGATGGCTGTGGGAAAACGTTCCCTGGACTCTAATCTCCAGAGGAAATGTTGAACACACTGGGGCCTGAACTTGAACCTGTGCGGGGCTGTGGGCTGTCCCCTTTCTTTAACAGCAGCAGATGAGAACATCTACTTGTAGATGGCCATTTTTACAACTGCTACCGCTAGGGCGCTGCCACAGACACTTTTGCTTGGCCCACTCACCTTTTATTTTCAACCCTCTTTTCCTGACCTCCTTCTGGGCTGTCATGAAATAGAAGCAGGGTCCTATAGTAAGATTCTTGGAAAAACTTTTGTTTTCCTGATCCAGGCCTTGCCACTTCCTCCTTCTTCAGGGTTGAATCATGAACCCTGAGGACGGAATCACAGGAGCTAATGTACAGTCATGAGGAAAGCACCCTGGAGGATCGTAAAGACAGCAGCTCTGACAAGTCCCTTATAAACCCTTTCTTCCTGTTTGTTTAAACATTTTTGCTCAGAATTTTTTGATGCCAACAGCTGAAAGCATTCCTGACTGAGACATGATCCTTCCTGATTTTCCCCCTTGGGAATGTAGTATTTCCAGTCATGTGATTGCTTAAGCATCTTATACAACTTATTCTTTAGAGCAACCCTCATCTGTAACTGAGCGGCCTGAGGACCATAGTGGATGTTTATGGAACCATAGAATCTTAGAAAGAAACAGAAAAGTGCACGTATATATCAATTTTCTTTTCTAGGATCTCTGGTAAATAGTCAAGCATTTATGCAATATTAATTGAGTGCCTACTAGATTTAAATGCCTTCATTAAGGAATCTCAGTAATTATCAAAGTAACCTTTGAATGGCTCTGGCTGATAGAAATTCTTTTGTTTATGAACCAAAGTATTTTGATTTTATAAAGGATATCCTTTTAAAAAAAAGTCTTAGATGTATAAAGTATATGATCTCTGAAATAGAGAGATCATATAATTTACTGGAAAATGACTTGTCACAGTGGAAAGCACGTGATCTTTGAATTAGATAATGGTTGGTAGAATCTGTGGGCACTGCCTCTTACTAGCCGTGGGACTCTGGGAAAGTTATTTGTGCTAGTGATTCTGTTTACTCCTATCTCCCCTCATCCCACTTATTCCCTCCATGCTGAACGTCTCAGAGCATACCGCCTAGGCTCCCTTTCTTCTGTTACTGGGTGGGTTTGGTCACTGGGAGGCACGTGCAGGAGACTGGAGGATGGGAGGAGAGACAGGAGGAGCCAGGGTCTCTGTTCCCTCAGTAAACTTCCTCCGTCCCCCGTGGTTCTGCCAGTGGCTGCACTCCACTATGGTTCAGCCCCTAGAGGATGGCCTTTCTTCCCTCAAGCCTTCATGTGGCTCTAATGGCATCCATCTCTTCCTTTTTCCTTTGGGTCCTGGTGTGTGAGAGGCAACCTACTGTGGCACTTTCCTGTTGCCACTATGTGTGTCCTTGTCCCGACCTTCGTAGCTTTCCTTATCCATCTCCATCTTTGAAAATGGTCTCTTCTGAATCGGTCATCTGTTTCTTGTGTCAGCTGCTACATGATCAAATCTGTCTGAGTCTCCACTTACTCACTGGCATGGGGCTACTAATAGACACCTCCAAGAGTTCCTGGGAGGGATTAAATGTCATTACCTCTGTACTACAGTTCAGTGTCTGGCACATAGTAAATGTGGCATAAATGTAAGACTATAACTATTACAGGTAAAGAAATGATTAGCGTAGTACTCTTGCCTGGCAAATCCCATGGGCGGAGGAGCCTGGTGGGCTGCAGTCCATGGGGTCGCTAAGAGTTGGACACGACTGAGCGACTTCACTTTCACTTTTCACTTACATGCATTGGAGAAGGAAATGGCAACCCACTCCAGTGTTCTTGCCTGGAGAATCCCAGGGATGGGGGAGCCTGGTGGGCTGCCATCTATGGCGTCGCATAGAGTTGGACAAGACTGAAGCGACTTAGCAGCAGCAGCAGTATAGTTTGCATGGGGAGAGGGAACCAAGAGCAGTCCCGGTTTTACATACTGGCAGGACCCTTTTCCTGACATAAATATAGCCTAACACATAGGAATGGAAAGAATATGCAATTACATCAAAGGCTGCGAATGTCACAAGGAGCAGAGCTTTTCTCAAGATCCTCACTCTCCCCTACCAAACTCATCGATCTTTCTCTCCCTGGGAGGTCTGTTCATTCAAGGATGAGTAATAGGTAACACCTCACAAGCTGAAAGCAGAGCACCACCATTCATTTTATGACCAGTATAATTATCTGACTCAAGACAATTCAACACATGGTATCACTACCATTGTCTGTTTTTCTGTATGGTCAAATTAAATTCTTATTAACATGTACACCTTCCCTTGTAGCTCAGTCGGTAAAGGATCTGCCTGCAGTGCAGGAGACCCGGATTCGATCCCTGGGTTGGGAAGATCCCATGGAGAAGGAAATGGCAACCCACTCCAGTACCCTTGCCTGGAAAATCTCATGGACAGAGGAGCCTGGTGGGCTGCAGTCCATGGGGTCTCAAAGAGTCAGACACGACTGAGCAACTAACACACACACACAACGTGTACATACCTTAAAGAAAGAAAATCTGTTACTTTCTTTCCAAGGTGCATATTCTTCCCTTAGAATCTGCATATACTTCTGTGTATCACTTGTGAAACTGTCTTGTAGTCAGTTGCTTGCTTATTGCTCTTCTCTGTGAGACCTTTTTACCCATAGTACCTTACAGAGCTACCCTTACCACAGTAGGCACTCAGTAAATACTTGTTGAGTGAATGGTGCCTAGGAGTTAGCAGGGACTATTGCTTTTACTTAGGTTCTGGAGTAAGACACAGATGGCTTGGCAGATGGCATGTAAGGTCATGCGATGCCTCCCAGGGAGCCTGAAGTTATTCACAGGAATCCATTGCGTCACCGCTGTGACCAGACTGAGTGCTCCCGTGGTCTGAGCAGACACATTAGTGATGGGGTATTAGTAGGGGAGAGTTTGGCATCCTGCCAACTTCGAAAAGACAGTGCAAAAAAGTAGGAGAAATAATGGCCTGAGGACACCAGCATAGGTCAATGAGAGCTACATCTCAAGTTGAACCACGATCAGGGTCAAGTGCACAAAAAATGATGTAAGGTTTCTCTCTTCCTAACTGAGATCTTTTGGAGTTATATATTAAGCTTGTTAAAGTAATGAATAAACCAAAAAGGTGCTTCTGAACAACTTAAAGTCATGGTTGAATACATCAGAAAACAAATCTGAGGTCTACTGAGAATTCCTTCATTTAGATCACATTGTTTTATATTGACTGCTGTCATCATTCAAAAGATATACAATTATGTACACAGTGTCAGTTCAGTTCAGTCGCTCAGTCCTGTCTGACTCTTTGTGACCCCATGAATCGCAGCACGCCAGGCCTCCCTGTCCATCACCAACTCCCAGAGTTTACCCAAACTCATGTGCATCGAGTCGGTGATGCCATCCAGCTATCTCATCCTCTGTCGTCCGTTTTTCCTCCTGCCCTCAATCTTTCCCAGCATCAGGGTCTTTTCCAGTGAGTCAACTCTTCGCATGAGGTGGCCAAAGTATCAGAGTTTCGGTAGCATCAGTCCTTCCAATGAACACCCAGGGTTGATCTCCTTTAGAATGGACTGGTTGGATCTCCTTGCAGTCCAAGGGACTCTCAAGAGTCTTCTCCACACCAGAGTTCAAAAGCATCAATTCTTCAGCACTCAGCCTTCTTCACAGTCCAACTCTCACATCCATACATGACCACAGGAAAAACCATAGCCTTGACTAGATGGACCTTTGTTGGCAAAGTAATGTCTTTGCTTTTCAATATGCTATCTAGGTTGGTCATAACTTTCCTTCCAAGGAGTTAAGCATCTTTTATTTTCATGGCTGCAATCACCATCTGCAGTGATTTTAGAGCCCCAAAAAATAAAGTCTGACACTGTTTCCACTGTTTCCCCATCTATTTCCCATGAAGTGATGGGACCAGATGCCATGATCTTCATTTTCTGAATGTTGAGCTTTAAGCCAACTTTTTCACTCTCCTCTTTCACTTTCATCAAGAGGCTTTTTAGTTCCTCTTCACTTTCTGCCATAAGGGTGATGTCATCTGCATATCTAAGGTTATTGATGTTTCTCCTAGCAATCTTGATTCCAGCTTGTGTTTCTTCCAGCCCAGCGTTTCTAATGATGTACTCTGCATAGAAATTAAATAAGCAGGGTGACAATATACAGCCTTGACGTACTCCTTTTCCTATTTGGAACCAGTCTGTTGTTCCATGTCCAGTTCTAACTGTTGCTTCCTGACCTGCATATAGGTTTCTCCAGAGGCAGGTCAGTGTAGGTACTTAATATTTCCTGATTGACAGGTCACAGTGCAAAGGGAACATTACGGTAGTCTTTACTCTCCAAACCTTATCTCTGATGCCAGAAAACTTTAGTATCAAAGGTCTTGCAGTGCCCTGAACATGGCATACCCCATTACTTCAGGCTTTTCCCATGGCTGTACCCCTGCCTAAAATGCTCTCCTCTCTTTTATCTATCTCAGTCCTGCATGTGTAGACTTCCAAAGTTACACTGTTACTGCTGCTGCTAAGTCGCTTCAGTTGTGCCCGACTCTGTGTGACCCCATAGATGGCAGCCCACCAGGCTTCCCTGGGATTCTCCAGGCAAGAACACTGGAGTGGGTTGTCATTTCCTTCTCCAATGCATGAAAGTGAAAAGTGAAAGTGAAGTCGCTCAGTCGTGTTCAACTCTTAGCGACCCCATGGACTGTAGTCTACCAGGGTCCTCTGTCCATGGGATTTTCCAGGCAAGAGTACTGGAGTGGGGTGCCATTGCCTTCTCTGAAAGTTACACTAATGCCAGATAATTAACAATCCCATGTGCTTCCACAATGAAAGTATCTTTGCATAGTAGATTTTGGCAGTAACCGTACTACACAGTATCATCAGGCACAATCGCATATAGGTAGTTAAAATTATTTTGAAATAGTTTAGTCATATGGGGTTCCTCTAGTCTTTCATTCCTTTTTTCCCAATAGTCACAATAGTACCCTCCAAAGGGCATCTGGTTCCATTTATATTTTTCCTTGTTTCCACTATGAAACAGATATCTTCTTGAGATGATTTGATATGGTTTACAGGATGTAAAATATAGATAATTTATTCATTCAACTTCTGGAAGTACTGCTGGGGGCAACCCTCACCTGTCAACCCTCTTCGGAGATGCCTCTGCTGAAGAGTACATCCTGATGAAGCTGGATTTCTGTGCTGACCCAACGTCCTTTCTCCAACTTGGGACAATTCTGAAGGGTTGTTCCTAATAGCTTACAGTGAACGATGTCTGATTCGTGGTCTCTGATGATTTAGCTTCGGGACCAGGGACCAGGCTTGATCACTCAATAGCTTTTGTGTAGCAGAGTTTTATTAAAGTGAAGAAGGGACTGAGAAAGCTTTGACATAGACGTCACCCACGTGCTAGTCTTATTAAGGCCTTATGTACTTTTACCAGGCTTCCTGGTGGCTCAGAGGTTAAAGCGTCTGCCTGCAATGCGGGAGACCTGGGTTCAATTCCCGGGTTGGGAAGATCCTCTGGAAAAGGAAATGGCAACCCACTCCAGTATTCTTGCCTGGAAAATTCCATGGACAGAGGAGTCTGGTGGGTTGCAGTCCACTGGGTCGCAAAGAGTCAGACATGACTAAGCTCCAGTCCCACTCCCCCAACATACATCTTAAATTAACAAGATTAAATCTAACAATGGAAAGGTCTTACCAGACCCACTTCCACAACATATCTTGTCTTAAGATAACAAGATTAGTCAGAAGGTTCTTGTTAAAAAGGAGAAACATGTCCTGGAGCAAGATGTATTGTTGTTACATAACCCTTAGTACAGAGCTTAAGATGTGCTGTTCTGTTGTGTAATTATTAGTTGTGGGCTTAAAGAAAACAATGTGACTAAGACAAAGCAGTGGGGCCCCAGACTCTCTTGTGGCTCAGCTGGTAAAGAATCTGCCTGCAATGTGGGAGACCTGGGTTCGATCCCTGGGTTGGGAAGATCCGCTGGGGAAGGGAAAGGCTACCCTCTCCAGTATTCTGGCCTGAAGAATTCCCACAGTCCATGGGGGTCACAAAGAGTCAGACACAACTGAGCGACTTTCACTTCACTTCACTTCAAGGATTAGCTGTCTCGTTCCACCTTCAGCACTTCCCAGGGGGTTGACTGAAGATTTGGCTGGGGCTCCAAGGCTGCCTTCTTCTTCAGCCCCATTCTGCTTGTTTCCCTCCCTTTCCCTTCAACAGGTGTTAAGCCCACTAGGCCTTCCTAATAAACTTCCTGGATGCACACCGCTGTCTCAGAGTCAAGGAACTCCAATAGTGAGAGTGGGCAGGAGGGAAGCCCACACGGGGATGGGATTTGGGACAGATTCACACAGCTCCATGGTAGGTAGGGAGGACCCCATTAGTGGTGGCAGGCAGAACACGGAGAGTCCCTGGCACATGATAGTGTCATTGCAAAGACTTTTACCTTGGAAAACAGGGATAAACACAGTTAGAAAAGATTGTACCAGCTGGTGTGAGGTGTGAAGTATTTGAGACATAAGGGGAAAATAGTAACTATGAGATCAAATTGCCAACCTCTGCTGGATCATGGAAAAAACAAGAGAGTTCCAGAAAAACATCTACTTCTACCTTATTGACTATGCCAAAGCCTTTGACTGTGTGGATCACAATAAACTGTGGAAAATTCTGAAAAAGATGGGAATACCAGACCACCTAACCTGCCTCTTGAGAAATCTGTATGCAGGTCAGGAAGCAACAGTTAGAACTGGACATGGAACAACAGACTGGTTCCAAATAGGAAAAGGAGTACGTCAAGGCTGTATATTGTCACAAAAAAAAAAAAAAATGGAACCATGATCCTTGGGATGGCATTGAAAATCTTGAATTCCCAGACCTCATTCAGTCCTTTGGGCCTACAAAAAGGCTGGAAAAAAAGTGAAGGTGTTTGTTGCTACAATCGTGTCTAACTCTTTGTGACCCTGTAGACCGTGGCCTGCCAGGCTCCTCTGTCTATGGAAATTCTCAAGGCAAGAATATTGAAGTGAGTAACTATTCCCTTCTACAGGGGATCATCCCCACCCAGGGATTGAACCTGGGTCTCCTGCATTGCAGGCAGATTCTTTACTGTTTAAGTCACCAGGGAAGCTACAACTAAAAGGCTTATTTCTCCTTATTAAACACTAGAAACTGTCCTCCATGAGAAAATAATGTAAAAGCCTCTCCCCTCAAAGATAATATGTGTCTCTCCATTTCCCCATGATCTGCATCAATTCCCTTCTGCCTACTAGGTAAGAAGGACGATTGAGTTATGACATCACTGCAGCTAGGGATGTGCTGGGCCTGCTAAAGGAGGAAAGGGACTTTAACTCCTTTTGCCACAGGACCAGCTAACATGTACCCCTGAGGACCTGCGGGACTACACAGGACCCTGGATTTTGGGAGTGTTTGATCATATTGGGAAAACATAAGGGTTAGACAAGGGAGTGTTTGTTTAATTATTCGGGGTGGCTCTCCTGGGATAGACAATTGAGCATCCTGACAAGACCTTGGGAAAAATAATGAAGACAAATGACTAGTCACGGACCACATATGAGGCATAGATGTCAGAATTCCCAGAATATATAGTGTAAGAAGCGATTAAAAGGCTCAGAGATGTGGGTGTGGCAGAGGGAAAGAAAGGGAAAAAAAGAAAGTGAAGTTGCTCAGTCATGTCTGATTCTTTGCGACCCCATGGATTGTAGCCTGCCAGGCTCCTCCATCTTTCCAGGCAAGAACACTGGCGTGGGTTGCCATTTTCTTCTCCAGGGAATCTTCCTGACCCAGGGACTGGATATACTATAAATACATTATGTATGGCCAGAATTCTCACCAGGGGACCGTGTTCCCTAGAAGAGCCTGGAGGATATACCATTCGCCAAAACAATACAGAATGTTCTGATAAAAGTAGTACCAGTATCAGTTAAAAGGTCAGAGGTGGCCATCTCCTGTAAGCTAGAGTTAATAGCAAGGTTGCAGTGGGGAAGCAACAGAGTTCAGTGGTACCATTTAACTGTTGGAAGGCCGGTAGACACATTTTAAGAAGTGGCAGATTCGGAAGGGCCTCCAGGTAGGGCCTGACTTTCAGAGAGTTATAGAAGTTTTTTATATAGCATGGTGTCCCTGGGCATGTGACATACATGGGCAGCTAATACAGAAGCAGGCGGTAGTACTACTCAAAGTGTGCAATTAAAAGACATTAAGAATGAATCACTGGGAACCTGAGGGCGATTGCCCTCCAAAGAGTTATAATACCTTGCTAGATCTGAGGCAAATGTTGGGCCTGGAAACTGCTTAGTGAAGGAGAGGCCTGCTTACCAGAAGAAAGGACCCTGAAATACCACAGCAAGTGTCCATGTTATGATTCTCTCAGGTTTTCTCCAGTTCTCAGTTTTAAATTGTTAAGTTTGGCGATGATTTGTTACACAGCAGCAGATAACTGATACAGCTACACTGGTTGCTTTATGCATGAACCCATTGAATGAACACTAGGGGAAATCATCTTTCTTCCTAATTATGAAACACCTTTTCCATGGTGGGAATCTTTGGTGAGAATTCACATGACAAGCACCAGTCTTCATACACTGGGTCTGTCCATAACTTTTCCCCAATCTCATTTGTCACTGATTTCTCTTTTTTACCCCCAAGTCCATGACCATCAAGTCAAACCATGTGTTCTTCATAAATTGGTATAGATTTTATTTTAGGACAACTCTCCCAGTCAAAAAGGACAAAGACATCTACTGCTCAAGGTCTTGCCTTAGACCAGCCTTACCCACTGCCTTTTAAGTGATGCTTAGTGGCGATGTAAGTCTAGCTGTCTTCCAGCTGATGCCAGGACACGGAGCAGAATCAGTTCTAAACCACAGCAGCTGTGTGGTGGAGGATGGGGAGATGATGTATTAGAACTAGACATACAGGCCCATGCCTTGAAAAAAGAATTTAAGGTTTGAGTGTCTCATTTGATTTTTGAGTTGATAAGTGCTTATTCTTCACCGTCTTCCCTGAAACCTCATGCCCTTCAAATGCCAACAGTGATACTGACCTTCAAAATTTTGCTTTTGGTGGGAACTTCATTCTAAAGAAACTCAGAATCTAATTTTATTCGATGCTCTGTTTGGTAGGTCCTAGGCTGACAGTTTTCTATCCCTTATGAGCTGACTGGATGTTTTCTAACTCCTAGATTTCTTGGAGGGTCTATGCTGCAGCCACTCTTGGTACCATTTCCTTTAAAGTCAAGATTCTTACCTACCACCAGTAGAGGCTGAGTTTGGCTGAATTACACTAAAATATAATTCATTAAATAGATATTGTGTTACTTGAAGACTTTTTGGCAAAAATAAGGAGTCAGAAAATGGACAACTATAAAAGGTGATGGTGCAGCCAGAACCACAAAAGAAGATCAGTTTTGAGGAGTAGTCTAGCAAGAGGACCGGTTCTAGGCCACCAGGCATGGATATTACCCTGTGCACCCACACTGCTGCTGGTACTGAGCAGCGGCCGTCACCATGGCGACACTGCCAGGCCCACCTCCGGACACTGCATGTTGGTGCTGGTGCTTCTGCCACAAAGATGATACCCCTGCTTCTAGCTCCAGACTCCATATGCAAGTCAGACACATTTGATTGGCTAAGCTTGGATCAAAAATCAGAATATCGGCAGCCTCAGAGACTAGAAAGAGATGCACTGGGCTTTTTGGCTTGTACAGTAGAAGGTAGATTCTTACTAACACCCATGTTCAGAGAATTTCTGAAACACAGGAGGGAGGGAGGATATTAGACAAAGAAGAAAAACCAGAATGCCCTTTAGCTAAGATCTCTCTGCTCTATCTGTCCCCCGTCCACTTCCCCCATTATATGCCAGTCTTCAGGAATCCATCAATGTTTTAGGATGTGGAATAATAAACTTCGTAATCTTGAACTTGCCACCCTGTAGGCTAAACTTCGAATGTGCTCTGAAGAATTACAAAGCTGAATAATCAGGTAAAGAATTACATCTTTTTGGGGGGTGAAAAAATGTGTATAAAAGGGACTCCAGGTGACAGGAATGCACAAATGTTGGAGTTCAAGAGTTATTTGTTTCAATAACTAAAGAGTACAATCAGTTTCACAGAATTAGAAATTGGTACTCATATGAATAAAAATGAGTTATGAAAAAGAACTGCATAAGAAGCATTAGAAATGAAGTTTAAAAATTCAGATGAACAAAACTGAGTGAATATTTTGAAGATATTAGACTCTGAACTTAAAGTCTTTCATAAAAGAGTGAGTCATAATGAATGAAAAATAATTTTACATCTTCTGAGACAACTTCAAATGAGATGTTTAAATATAATTTGGCCTCTGACCTCCTTCTCACGTATGAACCATGCTAAATATGGAGAAGAGATGAATATTGAACACAGACATTGTGGAAGACAGAAATGATGGATCTTTAAAATTCCTGTTACACAAAGCTGATGGCATTAATGGTAAAAGAAAATGGACACAGGTCTATCTTAAGAGCTCACTTGCTTCCCCCTGTTTCAAGCATATGTGTTGATAAAGGCTGTGGTTAAGAAATGTTTTCAGTAGTCATATATGAAGTAAGTGGGTAGTGAGGTGTTGAGCAAACCTGGAAAGGTCATGGTGACCTTCAGGATCACTGCAAACACTGTGTGATATTCCTGAAGCCCAGGTTCTAACACAGGAACTATGTGGGGGGATAACTGATGGGTGTGACAGGTACTAACAGAAACCAGAGAGCTTCTAGGATTGTTCTTCTTAAGGCTAGGCTAGCTGCCCCCACCGAGGTACCTACCAGGTGTTTTCAAGTTCATCTATTCCTATAAAAGTCCCTGTCTCTGTCTTTCTCTTTATCTGACTGCCTATCCATCCATCCCGGAGAAGGCAATGGCAACCCACTCCAGTGTTCTTGCCTGGACAATCCCAGGGACGGGGGAGCCTGGTGGGCTGCCGTCTATGGAATTGCACAGAGTCGGACACGACTGAAGTGACTTAGCAGCAGCAGCAGCAGCATCCATCCATCCATCCATCCATCCATCTATATCTTCCTATCATCATCATCATCACTTATCCATCATTTATTACAGAGAAATTCAGCCACAAACAGAAAAAGAATACAATAAACCTTCAAATACCCATTTTCCAGCTTCAATAAGGATGAATTTGTGGCCACTTCCACCCTTCTCATGACCCTATCGAATGTAGCTTACAAGGTTCCTCTGACCATGAGATTCTCCAGGCAAGAATACTGGAGTAGGTTGCCATTTCCTTCTCCAGGGGATGTTCCTGACTCAGGGATCGAACCCAGGTCTCCTGCGCTGCAGGCAGACTCTTTACTGTCTGAGCCACCAGGGCACATTATTTTGAAGCAAATACCTGACCATATAAAGTCCCACATGGCTCAGTGGTAAAGAATTACTTCTGCCGATGCAGGAGACACGGGAGATGTGGTTTTGATCCCTGGGTCAGGAAGATCCCCTGGAGAAGGAAATGGCAACCCGCTCCAGTATTCTTGCATGGAAAATTCCCTGGATAGGGTAGCCTGAGGGGCTGCAGTTCATGGGGTTGCAAAGAGTTGGACATGACTGAGTGACTAACACACACACTAACACACATCTGACCATATAATTGGATCTTACAAACATTCTAGTAAAGATCTCTAAAAGCTAATAACTTCTAAAAAACATAACCACAAAACCACTATAACAAATAAAATTAACAATGTTTCCTTAGTAGTATCCAATATCCAGAGTGCTAATCCAATAATTCTGTAAATGTCATTAATATTGAGTAAGTTTCTTGAGGGATGGAATAAAAAGTCCAGATAAGGTTTATACATTATGATTGGTTGATATGTTTCTTTAGTCTTTCCCCATCTGTAAATTCCCCTTTTATCTCTCCCTGCTTCCACTACTCTGCAATTTATTTGTCGAAGAAACGAGGTCATTTGTCCTGTAGAGTTTCCTAGTCTGGAGCCGTGAATTTTTGAGAACAAAAAATAGTAATAAGTGAGATGTGAATATTCACAGTCTTGTGCTTCTGACCCTAAGAGAAGTCTGACTTTGCTGTATAAGTTCTTGGGGTTTGGTGCAACAGAACAGAGCTCTAACAGAGCAATGGACTTGGGAAAACCCAGGATGGAGAACTGGCCTCCAAAATTGACAAATATCCTTGCCCTGGTGCAGGGAGGAAAGAATGAAAGTGAAAGACAGAAAGGAAAGAAAAGAAGCACTGCTGCTGCTGCTGCTGCTGCTAAGTCCAACTCTGAGACCCCATAGACGGCAGCCCACCAGGCTCCCCCGTCCCTGGGATTCTCCAGGCAAGAGCACTGGAGTCGGTTGCCATTTCCTTCTCCAATGGAGGAGCTTAATCTGAGGCTGTGAGCAGCTGTAGATGGGCAGTTAAAATTGGGAGAGAAAGCGATCTGGAGGGATAGCTGATATTTTTATGGAAAAGGTTAAGGTCACAGAAATAGAGACTGTAAAATTTTTTAATGTGAATTAGATACATGCTAACCATCTCACCCTGAAACATTTGAGTTGGTGTTATTATTATTTTTTTTTAAAGAAGCAAAGGAAACATTGGACTTTTATTTGTGATGTTTTTCATCATTTTTTAAAATGGAAGAAACTGGACTATGTGGGGTCTCAATCACCTTCTTTTGATTCATTTCCTTAGGGTCGAATACCCAGAAGGAAGGCCAGAATGGTGGGTCCTTTTCATCCACTCAATCCACCCACAGTAGCTGGAAATCAATGCCCTTTAACCTTTTTTCCTGACTCCACCCTATTCAGTTCAGTTGCTCAGTCATGTCCCACTCTTTGAGACCCCATGGACTGCAGCATGCCAGGCTTCCCTGTCCATCACCAAATCCTGGAGCTTACTCAATCTCATGTCCACCGAGTTCGTGATGTCATCCAACCATCTCATCCTCTGTCATCCCCTTCTCCTCCCTTCAATCTTTCCCAGCATCAGAGTCTTTTCCAATGAGTCAGTTCTTCACTTCAGGTGGCCAAAGTATTGAAGTTTCAGCTTCAGCATCAGTTCTTCCAATGAATATTCAGGACTGATTTGCTTTAGGATTGATTGGTTGGATTTCCTTGCAGTCCAAGGGACTCTCAAGAGTCGTCTCCAATACCACAGTTTAAAAACATCAATTCTTCAGAGCTCAGCTTTCTTTATAGTCCATCTCTCACATCCATACATGACTACTGGAAAAACCATAGCTTTGACTAGATGGAACTTTGTTGAAAAAGTAATGTCTCTGCTTTTTAATATGCTGTCTAGGTTGGTCATAACTTTTCTTCCAAGGAGCAAACGCCTTTTAATTTTATGGCTGCAGTCACTATCAGCAGTGATTTTGGAGCCCAAGAAAAGAAAGTCTCTCACTGTTTCCATTGTTTTCCCATCTATTTAAATAAAGTGATGGGACCAGATGCCATGATCTTAGTTTCCTGAATGTTTAGTTTTAAGGCAACTTTTTCACTCTCCTCTTTCACTTTCATCAAGAGGCTTTTTAGTTCCTCTTCACTTTCTGCCATAAGGGTGGGGTCATCTGCATATCTGAGGTTATTGATATTTCGCCCAGCAATCTTGATTCCAGCTTGTGCTTCTTCCAGTCCAGCATTTCACATAATGTTCTCTGCGTATAAGTTAAATAAGCAGAGTGACAATATACAGCCTTGATGTACTCCTTTTCCTATTGGAACAAGTCTGTTGTTCCATGTCCAGTTCTAACTGTTGCTTCTTGACCTGCATACAGATTTCTCAGGAGGCAGGTCAGGTGGTCTGGTATTCCCATCTCTTGAAGAATTGTCCACAGTTTGTTGTGATCCACACAGTCAAAGGCTTTGGTGTAGTCAATAAAGCAGAAGTAGATATTTTTCTGAAACTCTCTTGCTTTTTCTATCATCCAATGGATGTTGGCAATTTGATCTCTGTTTCCTCTGCCTTTTCTAAATCCAGCTTGAACATCTGGAAGTTCATGTTTCACATACTGTTAAAGCCTGGCTTGGAGAATTTTGAGCATTTCTTTGCTAGCTTGTGAGATGAGTGCAATTGTGTGGTAGTTTGAGCTTTCTTTGGCATTACCTTTCTTTGGGATTGGAATGAAAATTGACCTTTTCCAGTCCTGTGGCCACTGCTGATTTTTCCAAATTTTCTGGCATATTGAGTACAACACTTTCACAGCATCATTTTTTAGGATTTGAAATAGCTCAACTGGAATTCCATCACCTCCACTAGCTTTGTTTGTAGTGATGCTTTCTAAGGCCCACTTGACTTCGCATTCCATCAATATCCTGGAATGTTGATGGACCTAACAGAAGCAGAAGATACTAAGAGGTGGCAAGAGTACTCAGAAGAACTATACAAAAAATATCTTAATGAACCAGATAACCATGATTGTGTGATGACTCTATTCAGTAGGGCCCATGTCAGTTGATGAGCTTTTGGCTGCAGACAAAAAGATCCTTAACTCAAGGTTATAAAAATAAAGCAAAGTCATAGTGCCATATAGCAAGGAGGTCTGAGGTAGGGCAGGTTATTTAAGTATCTTCAATCAGTTTTATCCCAAACAGCTCAGGCATACTCTCCTTTACTCCTTTCATGGTCATAAGATGACTGCAACAGTTCAAATAATCGAATTGTCACCAAACCATCCAGAGGCAAGAAATAATGATTTTTCTTTCTTTTGTGTTTCTCCTCATGAACAAAAATTCTTTTTCAAAAAGCATAGCTCCTTTATGCATCTTCTTTTGACTCATTCTCCAGGACTGGGTGCCATGACTCATTCTAAGACAATCACAGGCAAAGGGACATAGAATTACCATGGTTTCACTGGTTTGGACTAATCAAGACCCACACTTTTTTTTTTTTCACTTTATTTATTTATAAGTCTAATTATTAGAAGTCTAATTACTTTACAATATTGTATTGGTTTTGTCATACATTGACATGAATCTGCCACGGGTGTACACATGTTCCCCATCCTGAACCCCCCTCCCACCTCCCTTCCCATACCATCCCTCTGGGTCATCCCAGTGCACAAGCCCCGAGCACCCTGTATCATGCATCAAAACTGGACTGGCGATTCGTTTCACATATGATAATATACAAGTTTCAATCCCATTCCCCCAAATCATCCCACCCTCGCCCTCTCCCACAGAGTCCAAAAGACTGTTCTATACATCTGTGTCTCTTTTGCTGTCTCGCATATAGCGTTATTGTTACCATCTTTCTAAATTCCATATATATGCGTTAGGATACTGTATTGGTGTTTTTCCTTCTGGCTTATTTCACTCTGTATAATAGGCTCCAGTTTCATCCACCTCATTAGAACTGATTCAAATGCATTCTTTTAAATAGCTGAGTAATATTCCATTGTGTATATGTACCACAGCTTTCTTTTCCATTCGTCTGCTGATGGACATCTAGGTTGCTTCCATGTACTGGCTATTATAAACAGTGCTGTGATGAACATTGGGGTACAGGTGTCTCTTTCAATTCTGGTTTCCTTGGTGTGTATGCCCAGCAGTGCGATTGCTGGGTCATATGGAATTTCTATTTCCAGTTTTTTAAGGAATCTCCACACTGTTCTCCATAGTGGCCATACTAGTTTACATTCCCACCAACAGTGTAAGAGGGTTCCGTTTTCTCCACACCCTTTCTAGCATTTATTGCTTATAAACTTTTGGATAGCAGCGATTCTGACTGGTATGAAATGGTACCTCTTTGGGGTTTTGATTTGCATTTCTCTAATAATGAGTGATGTTGAGCATCTTTACATGTGTTTGTTAGCCATGTGTATGTCTTCTTTGAAGAAATGTCTGTTTAGGTCTTTGGACCATTTTTTGATTGGGTCATTTATTTTTCTGGAGTTGCTTGTATATTTTTGAGATGAATTCTTTGTCAGTTGCTTCATTTGCTATTATTTTCTCCCATTCTTAAGGCTGTCTTTTCACCTTGCTTATAGTTTCCTTTGTTGTGCAAAAGCTTTGAATTTTAATTAGGTCCCCTTTGTTGATTTTTGCTTTTATTTCTAATATTCTGGGAAGTGAAGACCCACACTTTTGAGGCTGGGGATTCTAACACCTTCTGTGAGCACAATGTCACGTGGAGAGCAGAAAAGAGGTCTGTCTTTATGGAAGACTGAGGTGGGGGGTTCATTTGTTAAGACATCCAAGAGTATCTGCCATGGGTCTTACAGGCACCAAAGATATAGGAATAAAAATCCATTAGAGAAATAAAAACATTCAGAGAGAAGATAAAGCTTCTTATTAGAGACTTATTAGTATCCTCTTTTCCCCAAAGTTTTGTTTCCAACATCCTCCCAGCTTCGGTAGGTTTAGTTGCTCAGTCATTTCTGACTCTTGTGACCCCAAGGACTGTAGCCCACCAGGCTCCTCTGTCCATGGGATTTCCCAGGCAAGAACACTGGAGTGGGTTGCCGTTTCCTTCTCTAGGGGGTCTCCTTGACCCAGGGATTGAACTCAGGTCTCCTGCATTGCAGGAAGACTCTTCACCGACTGAGCCACCAGGGAAGCCCAGCTTTACATATCTTAAAACTATAAAATCTAAAACATTTTATTTATGGGAATGAAGTGATTGAAGAGATAATGACATGCCTTTCACTTTTATCAGAGCACCACATTGGGTGATATGCCTAGGGAAGGCACATTTTAGCCTGGGAGGTAGGAAGTTTCTGCCTTTTTTTTAGAAAGGCCAGAACTGGGCTCAGAGAAGAGAAGGCAAAGTTAAGATTAAAGAGATCCTTCTCATGACATCATCACGCTCAGCATGGCAGGGATTCAAAATAGTGTGATGAGAAACAGAGGCGGCGTATTTGAGTGAAATGTCTATTCTACTGTATCTTTTAGAATAGCGGCCCCTAACCTTTTCAGCACCAGGGATCAATTTTGTGGAAGACAATTTTTCCATGGACCAGGGGGGAGAGGTGGTTTGGGGATGATTCAAGCACATAACTTTTCTTGTGCACTTTATTTCTATTATTATTTCATCAGCTCCACTTCAGATCATCAGGCATTAGATCCTGGAGGCTGGGGACCTCCACCTTGGCATAATTATTAGCAGTTAGGATAGAGAGCAAGTAGAGAGAAGGAGAAACTGATTCTTCAATGCAGCTGTCCAAACGGTTTCTCAGGGGAGGCGGCAAGGGAGAAGGAAGCAAGTTTTGACAAATAGGGTTGATCACGTAGGCCTCTGGAGTCCAAAAACAAAATTTAACATTTCTCATTCATTCATTCATTCAACATATATCCCAGATTCATCACACTACTCCTTCTCCTCTACCTATGTTCAGTCTTGTTTGCATAAATGAACCCAGGATTATTTCTGCTGGAGCAAGGAGGATACTTATATCTAATTATCCTCTATGTATAGCACTCATTATCTCTTTGGTCCTGGGTGAATCATATTCTGAGACACAGTTCTATTTTCTTTCTTTACTGAAGTACTCAGATGTACTAAATAAGATCATTTCCTCCTCTCTCTCTCTCTCTTTTTCATGCTACAGGCTTTCCCTGGATATATTCACCCAATCCTAGTCTTTAAACTCCCTTTCCTCACTGATGACTTTCACACTGGTATGTTTAATCCAGATTTTTTTCCCGTTTATTAAGCCCTAAAACCACTTGCTAAGTGAACATATATACCTGAAAATCTCATAGGCTTCTCGTAGTCTCCATCTCCAGGCAAAATGGATCTGTCTCTGCCCCCTACTTGATCTTCTCATGTGGACAATATAAAACATTCGTTAACTCATTTAGCCGACCAAACTTCATGCTAGGTGTTTTGAGTAAGCAAATGATGCATATGACATACTTCCCTTAAGATCTTACTCCTGAATTTTCACTTTCTAATGAAAAAAGAAAAGTAAGAGAAATCAGTGATAATAACTCTCTTCCTTGTTTTCTAAAATTCTGTGTTCTTGCCAACATATTTAAAAGGGCATATGTTTTAATTAGTGTAGGTTAAAAAAAAAACAGCTCTGCTTTTATTTTAACAGAAATGGTTTAAGTAAGGAATTGGGGTTATGCCAAATAAATGAAGTAAATTACTTAAAAGATAAAATGGCACGATGAAGCAATGTTATTTTTATCAAGATGACTGGTATGATCAGTGGTGACCTTGAAAACATCCATAAAGGTTTTAAATTGGCATAAATTAGGGAGACAAGATGGTGAAAGCGATGGCTCATCCATGTTAAGCAGAAAAATGTCTTAACGAGAGGAGAATTCAAGTAGGCAAAACATGAATTCAGAAAGAAGACTTTGATCACATAATTGCTTTTAGGGAATCAGCCTGCTTTCTCATCCAACAAAATTTTTCATGATGATATGATATGAAAGGCAGTATTCTCTGCTATTCCTGAGTATAAAAAGTTCCTATAGTATAATTTCTTAATGAAGGTGACTTGCAGATAATGCCTAAATTATGATTTCGGGGAAATGGCTTTACAGATATGGGTTAGTGATAATCACAATGCAGATGAAAGTAAAATGTGTAATGTGACTAAATAATAAAGACTCAGTTAAAGAGCAGAGTTTGCCCTCTAAGCAGGTTAGCAATGAGTAGGGAAATGAGTCATAATTACAAACTACTTCTGTACAAAGTAAATATTAATAAGTTCTTAAAATATAAACAGAGCTATGAGAATTCAAGTGAAGGTAGTTCATATATAACAGTTAACCAAGTAGTCTTCATGGAAAAGAACCAGGTGATTGGGGTCATCAAAGTGAGCTGAGTAACTAGTACAGGCCAGACATGGGCATTTCTGTTAGATCCTGATGCTGGTCCTTGGGGTGCAAGGTGGGATGCAGGAGCAAATGGAAATATGTGGTCTGGACAGTATGCAATACAAGTTGTGAGGTAGCAAATACCAACTGGTTTTGAAGCTAAGGGCTAGGTGATAAATGAGGGTCATGGTACAAGGGAAAAAAAAATTGGAGAAGTGGGCATGAAGTATGAGAGTAAGGTGATTAAAGATCTAAATAGAATTCTCATTGGATCTCTATGTGAGTTTATATAACTGAGCTGTGTTTATTTAAAGAAGTTCACAGAGGATAGGTCAGAGGTCTGTTTTAGAAAGAAAGGCATAAAACAGAATGTAAATTTAGAGAAAGACTTGACCGATGTGGAAAAAAACGAATGGACTTGACTAAAGCAGGTCCATTTTGACTGACATTTAGGGCAGGTTTAGAAAAAGATATTCAGACAGGAACTTGAAGGAATTGCTGCATTTAGATGTTACGAGGAGGAAGAAGAGCCAGAAAAGAATCAAGCAGTGCCCAAATGTTACAGGAACACTAAGAGATAGACAAGTTGGGAAAAATGACTTTTGAACTACCAGCCTCACCAAAGAAAAAAGGTAAATATCAAAGTGGAATTGCTACCATCGGGGATGCACATAAGCATAATAATTAATAACACAATTCTAACTACAGTTATGACTGGAGACACTGTGATATTAGCACATGTTTAACTCTTGACAATTTCAAAAATACAGAGGGAGTTGTGTTTGTGATTAAACTCATTTGTTTTGAAAATGTTTACTTAGAAACTTGGTATCTTAGACAAAAATGACGAGTGCTTTATTTCCCTGGAGCTCTTAGCTTGGTTAGAGTTGTTCAGAATCAATACATGGGGCTGGAAAAGAACCATGGGGGGTAAATTTCAAATTGAGGTCTTTCATTAGGGATCGTGTCCTAGCTGTCTAACGCTGCATAACACCCTTCAAAACTTCATGTTTATAACAACTGCCATTTTATTGTTTCTCATGATTCTGCAGGTTGCCTGGCTTAGCTGGGTAGTTCTTCACGAGATTGGCTGGGGGTACGGTCATCTGAGGAGTCCATTGAATGCAATGTTCAAGATTTCATACTCATGGGACTGGAAGTTAATGCTGGCTCTTAGATGAGTGCTCACTTGGGACTCTCAACTGACACATTTACATTTGCTCTCCCACGAGTCTTGAGCATCCCAGAATATGATGGTGAACTGTCCTAGGAGCCAGCATTCCCAGAAGGAGGAAGCAGAATCAGCTACCTGCCTAAAGAACAGCTTACACCTAGCTCAGTGTGCCATTTCTACCACTTTCTATGGTTGAGCCAGATTCAAACAGAGGAGAAAGCAAGCTCACTGCTCACTAAGGACAATGAGAACGAATTTGCAGCTAACCTGAATACAGCAAGTACAAGAAATTAATGAGGTAGTTAGAGAAAACAGGCAATATGCTGTGAATTTTTTTTTACTGTTTATACACAATGGGCAAAAGGAACAGTATGAGATAACCAAAACATGGAAAACCCCCTTAGCTAAAGAGCAAGTTGTACCTAAACCAAATTTGGTCAAGAAAGGAAAGGGTTCCTACCTAAAAGGACTTTAAACATACCAGGAAAAAAAAATCTTTTTTTTCCACCACTAGAGGGAGGAAATCTCCAAAACAAAGATTCACAGACGAGACTTCATAATAGTTCGCCCGTAGAACACAATGCAACAGACTGTGCTTTAAACCATTTCAAAATTTGCTGTCAAAGTGACTTTCATCGAGAAGTTAAACAGAGCACTTGATGTGATTCTTATGTATATATTTCATTCCTAACTGTGAATTAATATTTTCTGCATGAAAGTAAGGCATTGCTATGACAAAACCACTGAAGAACACTATTCAAAAGAAATTAACCATGAAAAGAATGTTTTGAGTGTAGGAGTAAAATTAATTAAACATTAATTATGTCTCCTTTTACCTTTTGCATTTCATCATTAAAAGTATTCCTGAAATCAGAAGTCAGATAGAATAGGAATTTTTGTTAAAGTGGAAAGCTCTAAACATTTTTAATCTAACATTTTTAATCTTTGAAAATATTTTCAGTAGGATAGATCCAAATTCAAACTTAGAACAGTGGAGTCTTAAGGGCTTCAAATCTCCAGGCTTGAGTATGAGTTCACATAACACATTGCTACAGCATGTTACTACATACATTTATCAGCAAGCAAAGAAGCCATCCATCATCCATCAAGGCATGTCTTTTTTGGGGGCCGCTATAGTCCATGCACTAGACCAGCCCTAGATGTACACTGGTAGGGGCATAATAGAGACATATTTCCTAACTTCATGGAGTGTTTAGGCCATTATATGGATAATAACACAAATAACTATAATTGAAATTTTAATTAAATAGGTCACATCTACATTTAAAAGAAATTGTGCAAGAACAAAATTAATAATAATAAAAAATTATGATTCATTCCTTTTTTGTCCTGTCTCACAATTTGCAGTCTGAGGATATTGTATTTTTGACGGTTGTACTCGCTATAGGGTGCCTAGACACAGCTTTTAAACACTGTGTGTCATCTTTGCTGTGTTTGGAATTCTAACATCTCTTCTGCCTGTCGTTTCCATTATCTAGAGTGCTCATCACTCACCTCAATCTACCTAAGTGCATTTACATCACTCTCTTGGCTAAAGAATCCACTCAGTCTCTTGAGAACATACAAAGCATTATCTATTTCTTTTTAATCATTCATCTATATCATGGTTGAACCCTAAGTCTTTCAGTGCAGTTAGTAAGAGATACATGTTAGGAGTGTCTTCAACTGCACCGAATATTATGTCCAACTCAGATCTCTCCTGTACTCTACTAAAAATCTAGCCGCTTCTTTCACATTTCCATTTGGGTACCTCAAACTCACTATTTTAAAAATGAAGCTGACTTCTCTGCGCTACTTGGAACTGAGATTCATATCCATATTTATCAAATATTCCTTGAGTATCTACTGTAGTCTATGGAGTATGCTAGGCTTTATTTAGATCCTATTGTAACCAGCTTATTACTTGTCAGCCTCCCTCTTTGCATGCTGACATAAACACTACTGATTTTCCAGGTCCTACTGAAAATTAGGACAGCGCTAATATCTATGATTCTTAATGGGAAAAAGAGCATGGATGTTTTTTCCCAGAAGGTTATTCCTCTCAAGGCTCCTTGTAGTTATCATCTTTTCATCCTCTTTCAGTTTCTCCAAACTCTGCCATTTGCAGTTGTCCTCAATTTATCTTTTCCAGAATCCAGAGACATACTCTAGTTCATCTGTTTCTGTAGGGTTAGTAATTACAAATAGTGAAGTTGCTGTTTCTAACACTGTGTGAGTATTTGGCAGTAGCTTCTTGTAGGCTAGATCACAGAAAAAAATCTTTACCTATTATGTATCAAGTAGAGACAGATACTCATAGGTGTCTCTGTAAAAATAGTTTTTTAAAACATACATTTGGAGGGTCCTGCGTTGTGCAGGCCTGGCTGTAGAGATGAAAATGCAAAGATACAATGTCAGAAATAACTGAAAGAATGGCCCTGTTTTCACAATTTAATTCTCAGGTGGTAAAATGTAGAAAAATTGCATCCAGTTGGAATCAATCACAGTTCGGCTCTTAACTTCATGACTTGCATAAAGGTAACTTGTGAACATTCTTATTTAACTTGTTAAGGATTTTATTGAGATGTATTTTCAAGTGAAATTAAAAGAATATTCTTCCCTTTGGTTTATCAGTGCTATGATTTACTTGTTACTATTGAACAATCTTTTACATCCATGTTTGAGGAAGGACAGATTGTTTAAAAAGAACCAGAATTGCTTTGGCTAACTCACAAGATATATGTGGAAGGATGTATAGTATGGTTTAGATCATTTACTCTGATTGTGAAAGAGCTAATTTTCTTAAAACATTATGCTGAAAAAAGTCTCAGATATAATTTAACCTTTTTATTTTACCAAAATTTTTAAAAGGGAAATGAGAGCTTAAACAATTAAGTGACTTACCCAAGATGACTCAGCTTTATTGGATAGGAGACATGTGGTAGATTAAAGCTAGGCTGTAAGTACCGTAAAGCAGATAGGATTCATCTCTCTGTCCTAATTACCACTGTATCTTTAGTGCCTGCCATATTGACTGGCACAGTATGCGTATTTAATACATATTTGTTATATGAATGAAATAATAAAGAGTGTGTGCTTTCAATCTTTTATTTATTTTTCTGAAGTTAAACTAAGTCCATGAAGTTTCTTCAACCTCAAAAATGTATTTGTCTTTGCTGCTGCTGCTGCTAAGTCGCTTCAGTCGTGTCCAATTCTGTGCGACCCCATAGACGGCAGCCCACCAGGCTCCACCATCCCTGGGATTCTCCAGGCAAGAACACTGGAGTGGGTTGCCATTTTCTTCTCCAATGCATAAAAGTGAAAAGTGAAAGTGAAGTCGCTCAGTTGTGTCCAACTCTGAGTGACCTCATGGACTGCAGCCTACCAGGCTCCTCCGTCCATGGAATTTTCCAGGCTTCCTATTATAACTAAGGTGGTTGTTGTCTGTTTTTTCTTAGCAAAACAGTGGATTGAAGGAAGCATGGACAGACCTTGAGACTACTGAGACCATAGAGCCAAGACAGGTGAAGAAATACACCCTACCCTCAGGAGAAGGGGCACTTCCCAGGTGGTGCAGTGGTAAAGAATCCTCCTGCCAATGCCAGACATGCAATCCTTGGGTCGGAAAGATCCTCTGGAGGAGGGCAAGGCAACCCACCCGACTATTCTTGCCTGGAGAATTCCATGGACAGAGGAGCCTGGGAGGATACAGTCCATAGGGTCGCAAAGAGTCAGACATGACTGAGCAACTGAGTCACACATGTACAGGAGGAAGAAATCATTCTGTCTGCATCTAAGAATCCAGCAGTCAAGAATATGTGATTGATGCATAAAAAGGCAGTTCTATAGAAGGCAAGTTTGGAAGTATTTTGGTTGGTAGCATGTAGAACATGATACTAAGGATCTTTGGAGGCAGACAGTAAGCTAAAGGCCGCAAACACAGTTCTTTGCTGGCTATCTGGCACCTTGGTCATTGGTTTGGGGTTCAGGGTCAAGGTTCACATCCTCAAAGAACCATAGAAGTGTCTGTGATTATCAGAGAAGAAAGGAAGTTGAAATTCTAGCTTACCAAGCCAGGGCTATGCGTGCTATGACCCAAATGGAGACCGAAACACTGAAAAAAATAAGTTATGGCTTCTGAACAAACTAAATGTGAACGACGAAAATTATAAGTAGGTTAAAGTTTTCACATAAACTTTGGGCTCTGTTGGAACGTTCTCCTTTTTTGGTAGCACTTAGAACAGAACATGTTCACAGAAAAGTGCCGAGGTGTTACCCTCAGCAGAATATAATATTCAGTAAGTGGGAGCAGATAAAACTGTGGCAGATTGATGACCAGCACTCCTGCTTCCAGCCTCCTCTTGGTCCTCTAATTTATAGTCCACAGTCCTAGCCAGAGAACTGAACGATTCAAACATTTCTCTTTTCTGATACACACAAACTTACAAGTTTTTAAGATGCATTTTTTGCCATAAAATTCGTTGAAAGACACAGTTAGAAAGGAAACTAAATTGCAACTAAATTCCTTAGTTGCAAAGGAATTTCTACAGACAAAATGGAAGACTTAATAAATATAAAATGATGAATTCACTTAAAACTAGTGAAGGATTGGAGTGCAGCATAGACAGTAATAGGAATTGAGTTGTAGAGATGCTCGCTAAGAATAAGCTCAGGCACACAAACCAAGCCCTCAGTTGAAGGGTAGCAGATCAAATAGCCAGAGTTCCCATTTTATTTTGTTGGAAATTGGGGATCTTCCTGTAAATCTCTTAGACATGGATTGTATCTTTGAAATGGATTCCTGTGGAGCTAATTCCTGCAAGCTACAAACACAGCAGTTGACTAATTAATACTGATTATTGATGAAGTAGGTGACAGATGAGGGGGGTGGGGGTGGCTTACTGATCTGATAAGATGCCCAGGAAAGGAAGAAAACAGTAATAGAAATCCAAGATGACCCAAGACAAAATCCCAACATCCCAGTTCCCTGGTTTTCTGGCCATTATTATTTGATAGTTAAGTGACCTGAATGACCTCATTTACCTATTTTTTTCCCCACTCCACTTTGCTGCTAGGACCTGGATTCAGAGTTGTAGGCAGGGGTAGAAGTTTTCAGAGGAGAAACATATAGAGAGGTAGAAAGGTGGGGATTTACCCACCCTTTGCCTTTGTCCCTCCATCTTCACAGACACCCCATTGTTCCCACGGCTGGCTTAGCCCCCAGCAAGATTCTGAGATTATTTCTCTAGGTTTTGTGATTTAAGGAACTCTCACTCAGTATTTTAGTGCAGAAGAATCAAATCAGCCTTGTAGGTGGACCTGCTCTGACACTATCTCCAGGTCTAGAACCTAAGCCTTCAAACAGCCTTTGTGGAAAAGCCCCTACTTCTGCTGCAGCTCTTCAGATACTGGCATATATCTGTTCTGAGGAATAAGAGTCAGGCTCAAGGAGTGGAGTAAAGATCCAGTAACAAGATCTAAGATTTTAGGGAATAAAATGATACTCCAGGCAGTAGAGCTCGACATCAGTTCTGTCTGGGTAGAATCCCTAGCATATCTTACTTAATACTGAGTAAGTGGACTGTTCAAAAGGGTCTAGTTTAGTTCCTTCTGTGTGGGAAATACAGACCTGGGTGATAGAGAGGATCAAGCTGTCTCAGTAATGAGGAAAGTATTCGGGTAGGTAGTCAAGCGTGCACTAGTATATTTCATACACTGTGTATTTTCGATTACTTGTTGAGCTGGAAAGTGGCAAAAAGATCGAAGGAAATATTTCTATTCTGCATCCCTGCTATATAAGTCAGCAAAACATTAGTAAATGATTGAACAGGAAGTGGACTCCACATGCCATCTGTTTAAAAGGCTGCATTAGAAAATTGGCATACCCTTCGCTGCCAGTAACCAAGGGTACAGTTTATGAGAGATGATTTTGGCCCAGATTCTGGTCTAGATTGCTTCTGTATATATGTGCATCAGCATGTGTGTTTCCCCTTGATGGATTTTTTATATCTGAAGAGAGATTTTATTGAAAAACCCTGAAGATTGGAAGATCTTAAATCTCAGTCTTGGTCCTACATCCCTGTGTCTCTGCCTATCACATTCTGCACACGGCATTTCTGGGTGGGCTGACTTCATCTTTTTTCTTTTTCATATTTCATGTATGACTTTTTGGTAATTTAGAGATTCCTAAAATGTGGTTATAGTAAATATTAAGCAGGAAGACCATCCTCGGGTCAAATGCACTTAGGAAACACTGGGCAGAATAAAGTTAAATGGTTTTTTATCGTGGGATTTTGCCAAACCTTAAAACTGCCAATGGTTCCTAATCTCTGAGAAGTGCTGGATCTTTCTTTGAAAACAGAACCCTTCCTATTTTTTTTTTTTTCCATTCATGAGGAACTCTGGAAACTATTTTGTATTGGAGCATATTTTGGAAAAGCTCCTATGGAGCCCACGGGGAAAAGCTTGTATAGGACTTTTTTATCTTGTTGAGTTCTGTCAAGTTGGTTCCTTCTTTGCTGCTCTGAAAAATCAGGAGGTACTGTTCTTGTAAATCAGATTCCTTGGGATGAACAAAAAGCAGACCTTCTTGGAGTTTTAATTTTGCTTCCCTGTCCCTGTGTCTGGCTCTGATTCCTTTCCTTGAAGGCATGAATTTTCCTTTCCTAGAATAGAATAGGTTGCTGTAATCAGTGAAGCAAAATCATGGCTCTGAAAGGATCATTTTTAGACACTGTTTGTATCGTAGACCTGACAGCTATAAGCTAAAATCTACTAGAGATGCTTTCATTAAAAAAAAAACAACCCTAGGCAAGGTAATATTATTGAATGTTTGACATGTTTACTCTAGGTACTAAAAGTGTGTAAAGTAATACGTACGATAAATAACAGCAGGGAGATTAAAGTACGATATGAGCTGTAAATTAATGCTAACCAGTCTTTATGGCCAGGGAGGGCATGTCTTTATAAACTAGCTTAATGTGGAAGTGTATGAAAATTATGGGAAGTTTTTACAGAATTCATAATCAAACTCTTCACATTATTATTATTCTACCCTCTAATCTTGAGTTGATTGTTTTGAAAATCTTATTTTATTTTTTGTCCATGACAAGAGTAATTAAGCTTTCATAGAGCTTTACATAGTAAAAGGTACAAGTCTCAAAACCCAAAATTCTGTGAGGCATGAATAATTAATCCCCTTTCAGGGATTAAAGAGAAGATGCAAACAATTCAGTTGTAGCCAGCTATCTTACTGATGTTATCTTAGAGATATCTAAGATATATTCCTGATGTCTTACAGCCAATATATGAATCCGCCTCTCACAACACCAAATCCAAAAGTCCATATGCCATCATCTGCATTGTGTGAATAGTGTTAGCATTCAATATATATATATATATTTAATGTGTACAATGATTATACACTTAGTACTTTGAGTTTTCATCTTAAAATTTGTGGGTAAAGCATCCAATTATATGACCGGCAATCACATTTCAATTAAGTCGATGGTAAATCTTTTAGATTATAATTATTTAGAATTCCTTCCTCTCTATTCCCCTTGCTTCTACTCTTTTTCCCCCTTCAATGCACTGGAAAGAAGGTAAAGGGTACCTTCCATAGAAGATGATAGAGAAGCCATTCATCTAGGCTATTCACACAGTCTGCTGAATAATTTTGCAGCATGTTAGGGTCACATGCTGGGTCATCCAACATTCCAGAAAACACAGGGGAACCTGACACATACCTCTAGAGCAAATGCCAGAAAATTCCTGGGTATGTAAAGGTGTCATTCTTCTGGACAAGTAAACCATCTGTTATGCATCTGGTCTGAAACCGTTTCTCTCCTTCTTTAAAAGGACCATACCTAACCCTTTAAGCTCAGGTTGCTGCTGCTGCTGCTGCTAAGTCGCTTCAGTCATGTTTGACTCTGTGCGACCCCATAGAGGGCAGCCTACCAGGCTCCCCAGTCCCTGGGATTCTCCAGGCAAGAACACTTAGGGTACTTAAAAACCCAGTAGTGACCATTCACAAATGACTTCTCCCCACTGCTGTTATCAAGATTTATATAAATGAGGAGGAGATGCTTTTCTTCCTAAAAAAATAGATCTCCTTCTGCCAATGACAGCATACCTATAACAGTCCTTAGATCATAAATGTAAAATTTGTTTTGAAATATTTTAAATGGACACATATCAACCAGACCCACTCACATCTACTAATCACACTGTCTTTTTTTAGAGCTTGTACATTGTTTCCTGTCTGGTATAAATTTATTCTCAATACTCTATACAGGCTTGCAGGGGAAATGTCATATATTAGATTCTTCCCAAGATTTATTGATTAATTCTCACTTTTTTTTTTTTTAGGACAAAGGCACATGCCATGCTTCACAGTTTATTTCCATGCTAATCTCTAAACATAATTTTATTAATTTACAAAGCACCTGCATTAAGTGGCAAATAATTTTATGGATGGAAAAGTTGGGCCATGAGGAGTTAAGATTAGCACAAAACTGCATAGCTTGAAGAGATAGGTAGGAACTGAACTTCTATATCCTTGTCTGGTTTTCATGCTCTGATATTCAGCAGAATTGGGAGATCCCCTAGAGGAAGGTATGGCAACCCACTCCAGTATTCTTGCCTAGAAAATCCCATGGACAGAGTGGCCTGGTGGGCTATGGTCCACAGAGCCACAGAGTCTTACACAACTGAAGTGACTTAGCATGCAGCATGCATGGTAAGAAACATGAGTACTGAACTTAGATTTAGGAGCCATGAGTTTGAATCCCAGATCTGCTTGTTGCTAGCTGTGTGAACTAGCTAAATTATATGACTTCTCTGGGCTCAGATTTCATTATCTGGATGCTGCAGAGAATGTAATTAACTTAGAGAGCTCATAGGAGGATTAAGTGAGATCATCTATGTGAATGGACCTGACATTGGTAGATGCCCACTAAGTGTGAAATGATATTTATAAATGTCCAATAAGCAGCTTCAATAAGGGGAAATGACCCTATGGGCCTCATTTCTGTCGCTGGCTTTGGGATAAGTTGTTATTAATAGAAGAGGCATTTCAATTTTAAGACAAGGCTGACGTGCATCCAAGCAGATTAATTCTCTAGTCCAGAGTCCCACAGTGTAAACATGAGGAAATATCCATGCTAAGAACTTGTCTTAATGTGGAAAAGATCATCTGAACAATGAGTCCAAGGAAATGAGGCCAAAGCACTGAGCAATTTAATCATATTCTCAAATAAGAAAGAAGGAAAAGAAGATGGAAGAAAACTCACTGAGGGTCCTAGGAAAAGGAGTGCTTCTTTTTTTGTCCAAGGGAAAGAAATGGATAGAATTGGAAATGGAATTGAGAATAGGGCAGAGTGGCCCCTATCCTAGAGAGGATTCAAAAGGCAATGTCCTTAGACAATAATATCCGAACAGGCTGTGGTGTCAGAGGAGAACAGACCTAACTGTCTCCACTGGGAACCCATGGGAAGCGTCTGGTCTGTACACGCCCTGCTGTTAAGAGTTCTCATTACAAGGAAATGGCCTGGAGTCAGGAGTTTTTATGTTGAGGTTTTACTAACTATATTGTGATCAAAGTGTGTAAAGAGTCTGCAGAAAACTGGTCCAGAAGTATGGTCAGATTCCAGAGCTGGAGCAGAGAGTCAGAAATAATAAAATCAAATAATTCATATTCTCACCATTCAACAAAACGTCCTTCTTCTGAGATTTGGTAATGAAAGCATCTAATTTTATTTATTTTGTTGAACTAACACGACTCATCTCAGGCTTGAATTGTTGACACTTGTAATGAGAAAGTTCTACTCAGCCAAAAACTGTTAAGCAGGGAAATGTCAATTGTGAAAGAGTCCTTCAGATAGAATAGAAAACTGAGACTGAGCGTCAGTTGACATCATTTCAACTATGATGTCACTATGGTGCCATTATGCTGCTGTGGAAAATAAACCTCATTTAAACTGCATTATACTTGATGTTTGAAGATATTAGTAACTGATGTTACTAAGATGTAACTACAGATAATTAGGAAAGACTGATCTGCTATTAAATTTTTAATAAAATCATGCATGGCCTCCTTTTCCTTTCTTGATGTATTTCAATGCTGAATTTAAATTATGAAGAAGTTGGAAAAACAAAACAAAAATCCTACACCTTGAAATACATTTTAAGTAGGCATTTATGCAGTTCTTTATTATGACTGACAATTTATATAATCTCTTGTGAGTCACTAAAGGAAGCTGGCATGATTGACCTCAGTGCTTCTGATGTGTAACTCTTGGAGAGGAAAGTAATAAAAATGTGTCAGGAAGCCCACAATAATGTTTACTATTTGGGAGGCTGGTTCTCTCCTGAGTCTCCTTTGCCAGATTCTCTCAACACCATGTTGATGACATAAATTACTATGAATGAAGATTAGACTTGAATCCCATTTTTCTGTTTCCTCCTGGTGATGTTCAGAAGTGCATTTTATTGAGTGTAATGCAATGATGTGACAAAGATACAAAGAAAGAAATAGAAGATAATGAATCATCCTATTTAAGTTTTCTTCTTGTAATAAGTTTTTTTTTTTTTTTTTTTGGTTTTCACACTTTTTTTTTTTGTCTTTTGTTCTTTGGCCCAGGGTAAAGTAAATATTTTTTAAGAATGCACCAAGTTCCTCATTCTGACAATTTGCAGGATCCTTGGGGATTATTAGTCTGGAAACACAGGCTATAAAACAGTAAGGTTTTAAAATTGTCATGGAGTTCCCCAAAAGTTACAAAAGTTGTAAATGTAAAAATTTACACTAAATTTTTTTTAATTATTAAAATAATTTAGACAATTATTTAAATTATTGTTTAATTTAAAAATAACAAACAATTCTTGTTTTTTGAGTTTTTTTTTTTTTTGATGTGGATGATTGTTAAAGTCTTTATTGAATTTGGTACAATTTTGCTTCTTTTTTTTTTTTTTTAATGTTTTTGTTTTTTGGCCAATAGACAAGTGAGACCTCAGCTCCCGGACCAGGAATTGAACCCACTTCTCCCTGCACTGGAAAGTGATGTCTTAACCATTGGACCAGCAGGGAAGGCCCTAAACAATTCTGAAGTATCCACAGCAAGCAGTGAGAATTTGTCCTTAATTTCCTGTTTTCTCTCATAGTTTGGTGTGCAATTCCAAATGGGAAGAGGCTTTGCACGTGTGCGAAGTCACTCCAGTCATGTCCAACTTTTTGCGACGCTATGGACTGTGGTTCACCATGCTCCCTCTGTCTATGGGATTCTCCAGGCAAGAATACTGGAGTGGATTGCCGTGCCCTTCTCCAGGGGATCTTCCCGACCCAGGGACTGAACCCTCATTTCTTAAATCTCCTGCAATGGCTTGTGGATTCTTTATCACTAGTGCCACCTGGGAAGCCCAGGAAGAGGACTTGGTAGAAATCTATTTTTTCCACTCATGTGGTGTTTGGTTAATACCACCAAGAAGTGTTTGATCAGTGTGTACTTGATCACTTCCAATGATGGAGGATTCATGATCTCAGGAAGCATCCTGTCCCACCTTTCAATACTCTTTCACTGTATGAAAGAGCCAAAAGCTCTCACCCTAGACTTTCTACTCATTAGATAACTCATGAACTTGCAGTGTGAAATCTAACATGTAGATGGTTCCCTCCTGCTCTAGGGATTTCTTCTAGAGGTGCTTTTCCTGATGCTCCTATGCATATCTGTGAATTAACTCAGATTAGTTGCTAGATGGAAATCTTGCTTACATTCTCTGGGATACTGCAGATAACTCAGACTGGAGGGTACATTCTTCTTATACAGTCAAAGGCATTGTCTCTACTTCCTCACCTCCTGGCATTCCTACTGATAGTGGCTTGAAACACTATAATATCAGTGTACACATTTTTTGAAATCAAGAGAATAATCAGAGGCATTGATGGAAAGCCAGGTATTTCTGAAAGATATTGATTGCAGATAATTAGATTTGTTTGTGGGGGAGTGGATAAAAGTTAACTAGACTGGATATGCTATGAAAGATCAAAAGTGATCATTTACAAAAATGAATTCTCATGCTGGATCTAGAGAATAAAGTGGAGTGAAGTCGCTCAGTCGTGTCCGACTCTTTGCGACCCCATGGACCGTAGCCTATCAGGCTCCTCCGTCCATGGGATTTTCCAGGCAAGAGTGCTGGAATGGATTGCCATTTCCTTCTCCAGGGGATCTTCCCAATCCAGGAATCGAACCCGGGTCTCCCACATTGCAGGCAGATGCTTTACCGTCTGAGCCACCAGGGAAGCCCAGAGAATAAAGAGGTGTTTTTTTTTTTTTTTTTTGGCATTTAAATCTCTGCACATTTTTGTGTTGTTACTCCATATATTCAAAATAAGAAATATATATATATATTTTTTAATTTTTACTTTATTTTACTTTACAATACCATTGGTTTTGCCATACATTGACATGAATCCACCATGGGTGTACATGAGATCCCAATCCTGAATCCCCCTCCCACATCCCACCCCATTTCCTCTCTCTGAATCATCCCCATGTACCAGCCCCGAGCATCCTGTATCCAGAATATAGTAAAGTTGCAGGATATAAAATCAACACACAGAAATCCCTTGCATTCCTATACACTAATAATGAGAAAGTAGAAAAAGAAATTAAGGAAACAATTCCATTCACCATTGCAACGAAAAGAATAAAATACTTAGGTATATATCTACCTAAAGAAACTAAAGACCTATATATGGAAAACTATAAAACACTGATGAAAGAAATCAAAGAGGACACTAATAGATGGAGAAATATACCGTGTTCATGGATCGGAAGAATCAATATAGTGAAAATGAGTATACTACCCAAAGCAATCTATAGATTCAATGCAATCCCTATCAAGCTACCAGCGGTATTTTTCACAGAACTAGAACAAATAATTTCAAGATTTGTATGGAAATACAAAAAACCTCGAATAGCCAAAGCAATCTTGAGAAAGAAGAATGGAACTGAAGGAATCAACCTGCCTGACTTCAGGCTCTACTACAAAGCCACAGTCATCAAGACAGTATGGTACTGGCACAAAGACAGAATTATAGATCAATGGAACAAAATAGAAAGCCCAGAGATAAATCCACACACCTATGGAAATATTTTGAATATATGCGTTGTCACAAGAAATGGCATTGTCACCATTTCTTGTTTTTCTACAAACTGAAATTGGATTATTTAAAATATACAAATTTTAGTCTCCATTCCTGGGTCAAAGAAGGAGGACTTCCCTCACTTGGGATGGAGTGGGAAGGAAATATGTGTGGCTCTGGCTTTTCTTCTCTTTCCACTGAAAAGCAGCTACTGGGTATCCAACTTGATAATTATGGATATGACAGTATTTCCTTTTTCTGTTCTTTATTTATATTATACTCCAGGTATATAGAATAGTACTTAGAGAGTCAATTCCTTGGCAGGTTGATAAGAAGTCCAGGTTCCTGAGGAGGAAAAAGGGGTCTGGGGCTCTCAAGGAGGAGGAAAGGACACACATTTTTTCTCTACATTCCTTAGTCTTAGTCACATAAAACGTTTTTTTTTTTTCTTTAAGCCGGGAACTGATAATTACACAACATACAACTCAGTTTAAACTCTGTACTATGGATTATATAACAGCAATGTATCCTGCTTGGGGACAGTTTCTTCTCCTCAAAACATTCTGGCTAATCCTGTTATTTTAAGATGTAAATTATGGGAGTGGGTCTGGTAAAATTTTCACAAACTTGAGACATTCCTTTGATTTATTGTAATAATTAATTAAAAAGTATATAACTCCTTTGCTAACACTATCAAGGGGGGCATTCTCCGTCCCCCTTCTGACGTCTATATCAGAAGCTCAGTCCCTTTTTACATAAAACTCTGCTATACAAAAGCTCTTGAGTGATCAAGCCTGGTCCCTGGTCCCAAAGCTAAATCTTCTTCTTTGGAGATTATGAATCTGACACTGTTCACTGTAAGCTCTCAGGACTATAATTTTGATGTTATGTGAAAAACTTTCAGATTTTGTATTTATTTTTTCTATTTTCAAATTTAATTGCTACATAAGAAGAATCAGGTGGTATGAAAATCAGACTCTTGGGGAAAATTTTAAATTTAACTCAGTACTTCCAAGTTGCTCTCTGACTGTTTGGATCAATCTGTGGAAGGGCTGCTTAAATGAGAGAACAGGTGGCAGAGTTATTGAGATATAATAGAGAAGCAAAGAAAACTATTTCAAGTTTTCTTTTACAGAAAGTAGGTCTGGATTCCATTTCTATTGAAAAAAAAATTTTATATTCATAACAGCAAGGTGCAAAAAGTTCAGTAGAAAAGACTCCTTACTCAATCAAGCTCATCATTTTTAGAAATGTTCCCCCAAAATCACTATTTGAAAATAAAAGAATCTTACACACTATACTCAGTGGTTAGTACTACAGATTTGTGAGAAAGTTTCAAGTAAAATTCCAATCCAAATATGATTACAGACAATTTCAGAGGAAGAGAGATATAGGTAAATACTCAAGCTCTGTCATTTATTGACTGTGTAACTTTGGATAAGTCATTTAATTACTCTCAGCCTCAGTTCCCTCATCCATTTGATGGAGATAATTGTAGCACTTGCTTCATTAATTTTTCTAGGGCTTGTGAGGAGTAAATGATATGGGTTATGAAGACAAATGAGATAACTAATTAAAAAATAATTTTGATCAAGTTATATCACTTCTCAAAGCATTCCAGAAGTTTCCAATATAATTAGATTAAAATTCAGATACTTTATCTTGGCTTGTAAAGTCTTGTGTGATTTAGACCAAGTGCAGTTTTCCAATTTTTCTTCTACGATATTTGCTCACATGTCTTACCCTGCCACCATACTGGGATTTTTTTTTTTTTCCCCTGACAGTTTCTTTAACTTGAAAAATGTGTTTCTACCTTAGAGTTTCTGAATATACTTTCCCTCTATCTGGAATGTCCTTTCCCCAAATATTCCAGGATTGATTGCATTCAGGGAGTGACTTAAATTTCATTTCCTTGGAGGAATGTCTCCAATCTGTGCTTCCAGTTGGGAGAATGGTAACTATACCAGAAGTCTCTGTAATCCTAAATGAAAGTAGCTGCTTACCTATATTCTATATCCACTGGAAATATTTGTCAAAAATGAAGGTAAGGGACGTCCCTGGTAGTTCCGTGCCTGAGACTCTGTGTTCCCAATGCAGGGGGCCAGGTTTGATACCTGGTCAGGGAAGTAGGTTCCATTGTCACAATTAAAGGTTGCACATATCACAACTAAGACCCAGTGCAGCCAAATAAATAAATAAATAAAATAAAGCATAGATAAAAGGTGACAATGCCCTAGAGAAAAATAATGCATGTATTGAGGGATACAAGCAGCAAAACTCCGAATGAGGAAAATGGCAAAGCAATTGAATTTAAAGAAAACAATGTAGGTAAAATATTTTCAGATAAACCAATGAGATAATTTGTCACCAGAAACAAAATTTAAAAGAAAAAAACAATGTTCTAATGAAAAAGTTTCAATTGGAAGGAAAATAATCACAAACAGAAAAATGAAGTTTCAGAAAGGGCATGTTTATGTGTAAACGTAAATGAATATTGACTATATAAAACATTAACCAAAATGTTTTATACAGTTTATGTACAACAAAATGTTTTATACAGTCTATGTACAATAAAGAAAATATGTGTAAAAATACAAAAGACAGGAGCAGGTAAATTATATTTAAAGTCTTAAAAATACATGATGTAATTGAAAGAAGAAAATAACTCCAGAATTGAATTTTGAGATTTTAAAATTACTTTTCTCTGTAACTGATAGAACAACTGAACAAAAGCTCAGCAGCAGCAACACTGATCCAAACAACCCTATCAAACACTTTGATATTTAAACAATACCACATTCAACAATTCCGAAACAACAAAAAAAATTTTAGTGCACACAGACCATTTCTTGTTCTCTCAAGATGGATCAGGCACTGGCCCAAAAAACAAATCATAATACAGGTTAGAAGATTGAATAATTCTGGGTATCTTGGGTGGGGGGGGGGGGGAGAAAGTGTACATCAATAATAATATCTAAGAAATAGCAACATACTTGGAAATTAAGTAACATACTACTAAATAATACATTATGAAAAAGGAAATAAGTCACTAGAATATAGTTTGAACTGAAGGATAATGAAAATACAGCATATCAACATTTGACAGATGCAACTGAAACAGTTCTAAGAGAGAAGGTTATAGATTTAAATGCTTACATGAGAGAAGAAGAAAGATCTAAAGGCAATGACTGAAGGTTCTGTATTAAGAAGCTAGCAAAGAGGAGCAGAATAAATGTAAACAGCTAGAGAGAAATAAAGATAGAACACATAAGCAATGAAATAGAAAGCCAAGAATAGATTTTGAAAAGGTTAATGGAATTATTTCCTAGCTAGACTGATCAAGAATAAGTGAATGAAGACTTCTTTTAACTTTAGAAAATCAACCAATTTAATTCACATTATTAACAGAATAGAAAATAAAAACTATGTGATTATCTCAATAAATGTACATAAAGCATTTGACAAACTCCAATATCCACTTATGATAAAAACTCTTAATAATTAAGAATAGAAGGGAACTTCTTCAACCTGATACCATCTACAAAAAGCATATAGCCTACATAATACTTAATAATAAAATATTTCTAATATTTCTCTAATATTTAGAACAATTAAGAATGCTCACTCTCTTCACTTCTATTCAAAGATGTACTGTTTTTGAGTAAGTGATTAATTTATATGCAATGTTGGCCATATAGTAATCATATAGTACATGTTACCTATTCTTATTTTTTTTTTTATACTACTTACTGGATCATGCTGTATGAATTAGTATAAGGGTACCAATTCACCTGTTTTATTGGTCATGTTCTGCCTGATTAAGTGAGAACTTCAAAAGCACAGACCATGCCGCAAAAAGCATACCTCTCATCCTAGCCAACATCTTAACCACCTTGGAGATGGAAGGCAAAAATATGAACTTACATTCTGACAGAAATCCACTGCCCCTTGCAGGAAAAGCAGCTCTATGTCAATAATGAGTGTTCTGCCGGTTTTTATTTACCAAGAGGCAAATATTTGTGAAGTATTAGGTTAATTTTGCTTGCATCCCTGCTGGGCTGGATAAAAATGTTTATTTCAGACAAGAAGGAAAATGTCACAGCATTCGAGGTATAAGGAGCATAACACTTCTAAATTGTTATAGCATCTCTCAGCAAAATTGTATTTACCTGGCTACCTCAAGTCTGGTGCAAACTGACAATGATAATGCCTGCGTGAAATCTGCCTTTAGAAGTGATAGTGCCTTGCAGAACAATGGTGAGAGGCTGCCACATGTTACAAGATGGGACAGATGTCAGATCCAACTATTCAGTTGTTTTGGAGCTTCCTGTATTTACCAGGTCTAGGATTGGAGCTACAAAAAATATCGGATTTTGGAGAAAAGTATTTCTTTTCATAAGTTTGCGTAGGAGGCACCTGCAAACAGTCAAAGAATATTTCCAGATGAAAATTGTGTTATGAAATATATAATAATAACAATACAGTATTGTTTTGTTCCTCTATTTCCTTTTCTTCCCCCTGCACCTCAGATAACAGAAAAGACTTATTTCTGCTATTAAGGTGGCTTAAGGCATCTATTTATACCCTCACAAACATTGTTATTAATCTAGCCGAAGCTGGAAGCCAAGATTTGGGGCACCACCTACAAATAGGTTATGTTATTTGATATTTGACTGCTGCAAACCTGAGTTTCTCTTTTGTTTCACTAGAAACATTTCAAGTGAAGGCCCTCAGGTTTCTAAGCTCTCTGTTAAATTCAGTTTTCTCCAGAAATAAATGCACCAAATTAAGAATGGAGACCAGTCTGGGGAAGTATCTCTCTCTTCTCTGCTTTGCTGTTTACTTGCCCTCAACTCTTTCCCGCTTTAGCCTCTGCTTTCTAGACACTAGATTACAAGGAAAAGGCTTCTGGTAACAAAAATGATTTGCGTAAATTCCTATCACACTGGTATCAGTTTCAGTGACATCAAGAATGAAAAAGAGAGAAAGTAGTAGAGTGGAAAAAGGATACAGGGTCTTTCCATAAATGGAGTTTCCTCGTGGTCCACCCCTGAAAGCAAATCTAGAAACTCCATCAATATTTCAGTCCTGGGATAGACCTTATAGTAATATTTCCTTCTTAAGTCTGACACTGATTGAAGTAACTTCATAAATATTTATAAATACCACCAAAACTTGGGGCTGATTTAAAGATGGGTGATTTAAAGAAGCTCAATACTTTGGCCACCTGATGTGAATAGCTGACTCATTGGAAAAGTCTCTGATGCTAGAAAAGCCAGGAGGAGAGGAGGGGAACTGAAGATGAGGTGGTTGGATGGCATCATCAAATCAATGGACATGGATTTGAGTAAACTCTAGGAGATCGTGAAGGACAAAGAAGCCTGGTGAGTTTCGGTTCATGGGGCTGCAAAGAGTTGGACACAGCTTTGTGACTGAAGAGCAACAACAAAAGATGGGTGAGTAGTCTTTTTTAACCAGTTGATTAGCTGAAGTCGGAGTGGGAAGGAAGCAGAGGCAATTTCTCATGGGTTTGAAATAACAGAATGAATCAATAAGAATTGGATGACGATGATGTGCGGATGATGATGACAGCATCTAAAATTCATTTATCAGTGGCCCGACTTCCCTGGTGGCTCAGACGGTAAAGAGTCTGCCTACTATGCAGCAGGCCCGGGGATGGATCCCTGGGTCAGGAAGATCCTCTGGAGAAGGAAATAGCAACCCGCTCTGGTACTCTTGCCTGGAAAATCCCATGGATGGAGGAGCCTAGGAGGCTGCAGTCCATGGGGCCGCAAAGAGTCGGACAGGACTGAGCGACTTTACTCTCACTTTCCTTTCATGCCTACCCTCAGTGCTGTGCTTGGAGGGAACTAAGAATGAGAAAGTTGAAGTAACTTAGTAACAAGCAGCAAAGTAACATGATCATACAAAGACTAAAAGATGGCTTAAACCCAGGTCTTTCTGACTACAGTGCCCAACATTTGGTCAACCAACCGCATATTTATACTGCCTCTTGTGAAGCAGAAAAAAATGAGGACACCACTCCAGAATGGGGCAATAGCATAACCAGTGACAAGGAGAAAATAATACACAGTACATATAGGAATGCTCAAACTTGCCTGATTAAAAAATCAATTGTTTATTGGGATTTTGAGAAGCCCAAGGTGGAATTTTCTTATTAAATTCTCTTTAAGTGGTCTCACATACCTGAAAATGTTATCTGAAAAAGTTGCATGCAGTGGGAAATGTTCTATCAACCTATATAGACTTTAAGAAGGAAAATAAAAAGCTTGAGCTGAGAACTCCTGTAAAATTCCCCGTCCTTTAAATTTCCTCAAATTTTATTTTCTTCACCAAAGGGGAGACACATAGTTTCTTTTAGGGCAGAGCTTCTCTTATGACATTAAACTGAGGTTCTTCTAATAACCAATTATTGCCCATTGTTTGCATATATGGATTCCAGTTGTACAATTAGAAGACATTATTAATTTGAAAGTACAAATTATTATACACTCGCTTGATTTTTTTTTTTTACATAATTAGGGAATGGGGCATCTAAATGAAAATTCCCTAATGACTATCAGATTTGTAGAAATAGACCATGAAAGACAGATCAGTAATGAAGATTTATATTTGAGAATCAAAAATTAACGGCATTTCATTGCTTGAAGGGATCTTAGCATCTGGCACAAACTTCTCATTTTACAGATTATGAAATGGAACCTCCATAGCTTAAATAACATGCCCAAAGTCACAAAGCAATTTAGTGTAAGAACTGAAACTGGCTCCCAAATTTTCTGACCAATTAGTCTAATATTCTTATCATACCATCTAAATATTATCAGTATAATAATGATTACCTAGTCTATGAAAGAAGTGAATTGGAGTGGAAAAAGGAAAATAAACTAAGAGACATGGAAATGAATGCCAATCCCAGGGTTTGGGGGGACATTTATAATTAAGTTATGTATTGAGTTGGGCTCCAAAATCACTGCTGATGGTGACTGCAGCCATGAAATTAAAAGATGCTTGCTCCTTGGAAGAAAAGGTATGACCAATATAGACAACACATTAAAAAGCAGAGACATTACTTTGCCAACAAAGATCTGTCTAGTCAAAGCTATGGTTTTTCCAGTAGTCATGTATGGATGTGAGAGCTGGACCATAAAGAAAGCTGAGCACCAAAGAACTGATGCTTTTAAACTGTGGTGTTGGAGAAGACTCTTGAGAGTCCCTTGGACTGCAAGGGGATCAAACCAGTCCATCCTAAGGAGATCAGTCCTGAATATTCATTGGAAGGACTGATGCTGAAGCTGAAACTCCAATACTTTGGCCACCTGATGCAAAGAACTGACTCATTGGAAAAGACCCTGATGCTGGGAAAGATTGAAGGCAGGAAGAAAAGGGGATGACAGAGGATGAGATGGTTGGATGGCATCACCAACTCAATGGACATGAGTCTGAATAAGCTCCAGGAGTTGGTGTTGGACAGGGAGGCCTGGCGTGCTGCCACCATGGGGTTGCAAAGAGTCAGACACAACTGAGCGACTGAACTGAACTTACTGAACTGGATTCTTCATTAAATAATTAAACTAGTTTCTAGGCGATGGCACCCCACTCCAGTACTCTTGCCTGGAAAATCCCATGGACGGAGAAGCCTGGTAGGCTGCAGTCCATGGGGTCACGAAGAGTCAGACACGACTGAGCGACTTCACTTTCACTTTTCACTTTCATGCATTGGAGAAGGAAATGGCAACCCACTCCAGTGTTCTTGCCTGGAGAATCCCAGGGACGGGGGAGCCCGGTGGGCTGCCGTCTATCGGGTCGCACAGAGTCAGACACGACTGAAGCGACTTAGCAGCAGCAGCTAGTTAGATCAATAACTTGTTAAAAATAGCAACTTGCACACTAACTTCAAAAGTTAATGTAGGTTATCTGCAGCTGTATCAATAATTTGAGTTAGGGACTATTCTAAAATTAAACTAGCATAGCAAGAAATAATTCATTGGTAAATAATTGTTTTAAAGAAGTGACGTGATATAAATATAAATATATATATATACTATATCTGTTATAAATATATATATATAGTGTTATAAATATAAATATGTATATATATATTGTGTCTGTTAAATTATGAATAATCTATTACTTGAATGCTTTCACATGTAAAATAAAGAAATCTTCCTCTAGAGATTGTTATGACATCTGGATTGAAGAAGAGTACTCATAGTATTAAGATCCAATTTTCATGTCACTAATGCTTTACACATTTTGAAAAAATATGCTATCCAAAAATGTTTTGACTTTCATTTTTAATACTAATAACATTTGAAAGCTGATTATTTAGAATTGTCTTTATATATGAAGCTGAAGTTAAATGGTTCTATGAAGACCTACAAGACCTTTTAGAACTAACACCCAAAAAAGATGTCCTTTTCATTATAGGGGACTGGAATGCTAAAGTAGGAAGTCAAGAAACACCTGGAGTAACAGGCAAATTTGGCCTTGGAATGCGGAATGAAGCAGGGCAAAGACTAATAGAGTTTTGCCAAGA
>SJYT01017530.1:2884-39639 GCA_006410635.1 Cephalophus harveyi
ATACTGTATTGGTGTTTTTCTTTCTGGCTTACTTCACTCTGTATAATAGGTTCCAGTTTCATCCATCTCATTAGAACTGGTTCAAATGAATTCTTTTTAAAGGCTGAGTAATACTCCATTGTGTATATGTACCACAGCTTTCTTATCCATTCATCTGCTGATGGACATCTAGGTTGTTTCCATGTCCTGGCTATTATAAACAGTGCTGCAATGAACATTGGGGCACATGTGTCTCTTTCAATTCTGGTTTCCTCGGTGTGTATGCCCAGCAGTGGGATTGCTGGGGCATAAGGCAGTTCTATAAGAGATGGGAATACCAGACCACCTGACCTGCCTCCTGAGAAATCTGTATGCAGGTCAAGATGCAACAGTTAGAATTGGACATGGGAAAACAGGCTTGTTACTAATTGGGAAGGGAGTATGTCAAGGCTGTATATTGTCACCCTGCTTATTTAACTTATGTGCAGAGTACATCATGCAAAATGCTGGCTGGATAAAGTACAAGCTGGAATCAAGATTGCTGGGAGAAATATCAGTAACCTCAGATATGCAGATGACACCACCGTTATGGCAGAAAGTGAAGAAGAACTAAAGAGTGTCTTGATGAAAGTTAAAGAGGAGAGTGAAAAAGTTGGCTTAAAGCTCAACATTCAGAAAACTAAGATCATGACATCCAGTCCCATCACTTCATGGCAAATAGATGGGGAAACAATAGAAACAGTGGCTGACTTTATTTTTGGGGGCTCCAAAATCACTGCAGATGGAGACTGCAGCCATGAAATTAAAAGACGCTTGCTCCTTAGAAGAAAAGCTCTGAACAAACTAAACAGCATATTAAAAAGCAGAGACATTTCTTTGCCAACAAAGGTCTGTCTAGTCAAAGGTATGGTTTTTCCAGTAGTCATGTATCGATGTAAGAGTTGGACTATAAAGAAAGCTGAGTGCCGAAGAACTGATGCTTTTGAACTGTGGTGTTGCAGAAGACGCTTTGAGAGTCCCTTGGACTGCAAGGAGATCCAACCAGTCCATCGTAAAGGAAATCAGTCCTGAATATTCATTGGAAGGACTGATGCTGAAGCTGAAACTCCAATACTTTTGGGCACCTGATGCGAAGAACTGACTCATTGGGAAAGACCTTGATGCTGGGCAAGATTGAAGGCAGGAGGAAAAGGGGATGACAGAGGATGAGATGATTGGTTGGCATCACTGACTCTATGGACATGAGTTTGAGTAAGCTCCGGGAGTTGGAAGCCTGGCATTTTGCACTCCATGGGCTCGCAAAGAGTCAGACACAACTGAGCGACTGAACTGAATTGAACTGATATCAATTAATTCACAAAGCAAAGGCCAGAGAACTGTCATATGGAAAATACTGCTTTATAAATACTGATAGTGGCAACCCACTCCAGTATTACTACCTGGAGAATCCCATGAACAAAGAAACCTGGTGGGCTACAGTCCATAGAGTTGCAAAGGGTCAGACACTGCTGAAGCGTTTGAGCATACATGCAGTGACAAAGAAGGCTATTTTTGTAGAGACAGTAATTTGGAACCCATAGGATAAAGTAAACATGTTCTATTGTAATAACAATATCTAATAAAATCATTTAATTATCTTAGGGATATCTATTACTCCTTCAGAGAAATAATATGTTTTTTTTTTTCTATAACCTTTAACTCTATCAGACCCATAGAGCATAAGCCCAATTCACAGGTATATTTTTGTAGCATTATGTTCCAGATAACCTAAAATATTTTTAGTTAGCAGTTGATTTCCAGGAAAGCTGGTTGTGAAATTCAGTATGAGGACAGGAGCAAATATACAATAGATTATAAAAGGTCGTTGCATCCAGTAGATCATCTGGCTTCTTTTAGACTAGTGACTATATGAGAGCTTTAAAACACAAAATATATGTATTTAGTTTATATGTGTATATATATGAAAAGACACTTGCTTCTTGGAAGGAAAGCTATAACAAACTGAGACAGGATGTTAAAAAGCAGAGGCATCACTTTGCCAACAAAGATCCCAATTATCAAAGCTATGGTTTTTTCCAGTATTCATGTACAGATATGAGAAGAAGGCTGAGCACTGAAGTATTGATGCTTTCAAACTGTGGTACTGGAGAAGACTCTTGTGAGTCCCTTGGACTACAAGAAGTTCAATTAATCAATCCTAAAGGAAATCAACCTTTATATATTGGAAGGACTGATGCTGAAGCAAAGAGCTGACTTATCGGAAAGACCCTGATGCTGGGACTGTTTGAAGGCAAAAGGAGAAGGGGGCAGCAGAGGATGAGATGGTTGGATAGCATGACTGACTCAATGAACATGAATTTGAGCAAACTCTGGACGATACTGGAAGGCAGAGGAGGTTGGCACACTACAGTTCATGGGGTTGCAAAGAGTTGGATACAACATAGTTACCGAACAACAACAGCAGCAAAATGTGTGTGTGTGTGTGTGTGTGTGTGTGTGTGTGTGTGCGTGCCTGTGTTAGTCACTCAATCTTGTCCAACTCTTTGCAATCCCATGGGCTGTAGCTCACCAGGCTTCTCTGTCCATGGAATTCTCCAGGCAAGAATACTGGAGTAGGTTGTCATTCCTTTCTCCAGGGGATCTTCCCAACCCAGGGATCAAACCCAGGTCTCCTTCATTGCAGGCAGATAACATACCATCTGAGCCACCAGGGAAGCCCCCAAAATATATATAATTTATATAAGTATATGAATAATTTGCTAAATCTTATCATAAATAATTTAATCAATAAATAATCTTTATATAATTTATTATATACCACATCTAATTATATAAATATATGTTTTACACCTTACAAATTATTTAAGTAGATATATTTTGTATATACATATATCAGCATTAAGCTGATTGCTAAGAATTTAGCTGCAGATGGAGATGGCAACCCATTCCAGCATTCTTGCCTGAGAAATCCCATGGACAGAGGACCCAGGCAGGCTACAGTCCATGGGGGTCACAAAATAGTTGGATACAACTTGGTGACTGAACAACAACAACAAGAATTCAGCAGTGAAGAAGTCAGATATAAATTTATGGTGAAGCTACTAAAGATTAGACTTTACGATCCATCACCTACTAGTTTGTGAGTACCAGTAATGGGAAAGGAAAGCTAGGTTGCAATAAGGATGCATTTCTATGCAAGCATCTCTAGTAAATTGTCGAAAGAAGTCTCAGAAGAGAGGGATCATAAATTCTAAAGCCTCAGTAATCTGTTGTGATTTCTCTTCTCTTTCTAAATAATACACATGTTTATACATAATTCTGCATATTTTGTGCTTATAATTTATATCCTTCTCTTAAAGAAGGCTCCCTAAATTGTATTAGATTAAGAATCCACAAAATTTGGACCTTTCTTGGCTGCTGTTCTCTTGCAGTTTTACAGGGAACGTGCATAATATGACAGCTAGTTTGACAGAAGAAAGTACTAGACCCAGACATGGATGGGGAGATAGTGAAAAGCAGGGATACTAGGACCTGAAGGGTGTAAGAATTAGTAGATACAAAAACAAGGAGAGGTACAGATCCCTGAGTAAAAACAGTGACGTCGCAGTGTCTTTGGGCCAAGCAGAAATTTAGCAGCTACAGGTTGCCATGGAAATCGACTGTGATCATGATTTTGAAGAAAATTATGAATTTGGACCAGACGAAAGGGGCAAAAAAATCTTTTACGGCTTTCCTCCATCTGTTCTGCCTATAACAAGAAAAGATCAAAGAATTAAGTAAAAACTTGCCAGGAAGTAACAGAAGGCAGTCCCAGATAAAGTTGGTAGGGAAAGCACTTAATTAAAGTCAACGCCTTGAGAGAATAGGTCAGATAAACAGATTGGATTTTACCTTTATTATGTAGCATGCTTTGAAGTATAGATATATATCTTTAGTATTCCTCAGTATTTAATATTCCCAAGAATATAAGCCTCTAGGTCCCTATAGCATGGAAGATATTAGTTCTTAATATAATTATTTTCTTTATTTTTTCGAACTTAACAGATGTTAGTAAAAGTTCAAACCTTATTGCAGTATATCGAGCAAGATGTGCTCCTCCACTCATTCCTCCTAATTCTGGGGGTTATCTGTCAGTTTCGTGGGCCTCTGTTCAGACCTTTATCTGTGGTAATGCAAATATATATACTCATGAACATATGGAGAGCTTTAAAAATCCCCAAGGGGAGATAAACTCATTGTTTATTTATTTATTATTATTTGCACTTGACAGTGTATCATAGCTCTATTTCTGAGTATAGATCAACCAATTAATTGTTTCTAGCATTACATTATATTCATAGTAGGTTTATCCCTTAATTTGAAAAAAATTTTATGGAAAAATGTAAACATACACAGAAAAGCAAAGATAATTGTATAATAAAACTGTCACTCAATTTCAACAAGGAACAGCTCATGGCAATTTTGTTGCATCTGTATACTCACCCAGGCTTCCCTAGTGGCTCAGTGGTAAAGAATCTGGCCTGCAATGCAGGAGACCTGGCTTTGATCCTTGTGTTGGGAAGATCCCCTGGAGGAGGGCATGGCAGCTCACTCCAGTATTCTTTCCTGGAAAATCCCATGGACAAAGGAGCCTGGCGGGCTGTAGTGCATAGGGTTGCACAGAGTCAGACACAGCTGAAGCAACTGAGCAGCAGCAGCATGTACTTACCCACTCTCCTACCCACTTATGAATTGACATTGTTGTATCTAAGATTTTACTAAATAAATGAGACTATAATGTATATATTTATAATTGTATCTATGCATGCATATTATCAGAACTTTGAGCCCCAGAGCACTGGAGTGAGTGAATGTCATTTGGGGTATTCTCTGATGGAAGAGTCACCTCGGAAGGTAGATGTTTAGACTGTACTCAGTTGCCTGAGAAAAACTAAGCAGAAAACTAAAATCTGGAAGTTAGCTGTTTTGCATAGCTGGGGGCTTGGAATGGAAACCAGTCATTACAGATAAATGTTTTCAGTTAAGATAAGCTCTAGCTTGCATGTTAAGCTAGTAAACTAGAACTTCAGAGCTATGTAACTAGGACACTAATTGGAGATTATCAAGACTGGAACTTTATGGCAACTTTGAAGGGCTCTCTAAATGTAATAATGGGAATATAAGTTTTTATGTAGAGAATGTAAAATTAGGAAAATGTGAGCTATATTTGAGAGGGCCCAGATTGCACTCAGATTTTGTTAGTGTGATTTCTCTGAAGGTTATCAGATGTTTGCATTATTCAGACCTAGTTATAAAATAACATGTTTTACCAATAAAGAGAACTTTATCTGACTCAGAAAAAGGATTTATATCTTTTAAAATTCTCCTAAGTGTTAGTTGAAGGACTCTTGAGGTATGATTGACTTCTAGAAGAGTTCAGAATTCTGATTTCTTAATTCAGCATTATATGCTAGAAATCATATGTGATTGACCACGTGAGCTATTGCATTAATTAGGTTGTAAGTTGCAATGTTTCCAGTTAATGGAGTTGGGTAAAGTGTGGAGAAATGAAAGAATTATTTCTAAGTAGGAATCACTCTTCCTTGGAATTGAATTGAACATAGGAGTTAAGGATTTAAAAAATGGAATGATGGGGCTTTTAGGACACAATAACCAGGAGAGTGATGGTACCATCAACAGAAAGAGGATTTCTGGGAGGGAAAAGGGAGTTTGCAGGGAATAGTAATGAGTTCAGAAGATTCTTGGAGTCAGAGAACTGTGGACTGTGGATGTTGGTTTTAGAATGGCTCATATATAGAGCTTTGACGGAAGTCATTTAAATAAGTCATCTATTGGAACTTGTAAAAGAACTTAAGGCTGAGGAGTAGTTCTTAGAATATCTTCCCATTTAGTATGCAGAAAGTAAAATGAAGCTGAGGAAAACATGTCAGAGATGAGAGAGCCTAGACAGAGCAGTGACCCAGAAGAGGGGAGTCAACCCTTTCCTGTGTCTTCCACAGTGGCTTAGTTATTAAAGGAAAATCAAAAGTGTTTTTTATTTTCTCATCAACAAACTTGAATAAGCTATTGTATAGAGTTGAGCAACTCCTCACTTAGGCTACCAAAAGTTATTTTATTACTTTTATGATTAAGCACTCTCACCAAGACGTAAAGAACTTCATCACTTTTCTATGTGTGTTAGTTGGTCAGTTGTATCTGATGCTTTCCGATCCCTTGGACCATAGCCCTCCAGGCTCCTCTGTCTATAGGATTTTCCAGGCAAGAATACTGGAGTGGGTTGCCATTTCCTTCTCCAGGGGATCTTCCCAACCCAGGGATCAAACCCAGGTCTCCTGCATTACAGGCTGTTTCTTTACCATCTGGGCCAGACAGTTATTGTATTGGAAACTTAATTAGGTATATATGTCCCACCCAGATAGGATATAAAGGAACAATGAAGAAATGTCAAGAAAATATTCCAAGTAAAACTTGAGAGTTGTCACATTAGCGACATGGAATTCATTGTGTTATCAGCACAGCACTGCTGGGATCAGTCATACCATATGAAGGGTGCAAGCAAGTGAACTAAGTTATCGAGTGCCTGCTATGTAAACAGAGTGCATTCTTTAAACTTAACAGCAACTTTGAGAGAAAGGTGTTGATACTCATGAAGAAGAACTGAGGGTTAGAGCAAAAAGTTGCACGTGAATTTGGATGGAAATTGAAGTGTTAGATGCCCGATTTAAAGCATGAGATTTTCAGATCATGGAGCCAATAGGTGGAGAGTAGGTGGAGGTTTGGTGCATGCTTAATCGCTCGGTCGTGCCTGACTCTTTGAGACCTCATGGACCATAGCCCTCCAGTCTCCTCTGTCCATGGGATTCTCCAGGCAAGAATATTATGTATCTACCTGCTCCCCTCCTATTTCCCCCATGATATGAGAATCTAATAGCTGTGCTGTTACATAGTATGCATTCAGTAACTTAGTTCACTTGCTCGCACTCTTCATATGGTATGACTGAATGCATGGATTCCATGTCAGGAGTAACATAAGAATGGCAGACACAACATCTGAATGTGCTTATTGCCACTGAACTGTACACTTAAAATGGTCAATTTTATATTATGTATCTATTCAGTTCAGTTCAGTCGCTCAGTTGTGTCCGACTCTCTGCAACCCCATGAATTGCAGCACGCCAGGCCTCCCTGTCCATCACCACCTCTCAGAGCTCACTCAGACTTACTTCCATCGAGTCCGTGATGCCATCCAGCCATCTCATCCTCGGTCGTCCCCTTCTCCTCCTGCCCCCAATCCTTCCCAGCATCACAGTCTTTTCCAATGAGTCAACTCTTCGCATGAGGTGGCCAAAGTACTGGAGTTTCAGCTTTAGCATCATTCCTTCCAAAGAAATCCCAGAGTTGATCTCCTTCAGAATGGACTGGTTGGATCTCCCTGCAGTCCAAGGGACTCTCAAGAGTCTTCTCCAACACCACAGTTCAAAAGCATCAATTCTTCGGTGCTCAGCCTTCTTCACAGTCCAACTCTCACATCCATACATGACCACAGGAAAAACCATAGCCTTGACTAGACGGACCTTAGTCAGCAAAGTAACGTCTCCGCTTTTGAAAATGCTATCTAGGTTGGACATAGCTTTTCTTCCAAGGAGTAAGCGTCTTCTAATTTCATGGCTGCAGTCACCATCTGCAGTGATTTTGGAGCCCAAAAAAATAAAGTCTGGCACTGTTTCCACTGTTTCCCCATCTATTTCCCATGAAGTGATGGGACCAGATGCCATGATCTTCGTTTTCTGAATGTTGAGCTTTAAGCCAACTTTTTCGCTCTCCTCTTTCATCAAGAGGCTTTTTAGTTCCTCTTCACTTTCTGCCGTAAGGGTGGTGTCATCTGCATATCTGAGGTTATTGATATGTATCTATTACCACAGTAAAAGAAATAAAAGAGTGGCAGAATTTTGAAGATACTGATGCTGTGTGAAAGATACATGGGGATTCATTATATTTGATTCCCTGTGTATATATTTGAAATTTTCCCTAATCAAAAGTTTAAAAAGTAAGATTCTTTAAAGTCAGATTTAAATCATGCAATATCTTTGCTGAAGCAGGGGATTAGTATTCAAACGATCTGTTATACAACATCCCCATAACCATCTACTTACTTGAAAAACATTGTATCTTTTTAACCATATTGTTACCATGAGATCATCATAGTCACAATTAAACTTAAGTCATAGGAATTAAACATAGTCACAAGGAAACTTAAAAAGCATGAAAATTAAAGGAAATATGTGTTCCTGGGTTGGATCAATAAAATTTCTGTGAAGGACATTTAGGGCTATAAATTAGATAATAATGTTGTTATATGATTTCTGTTAATGTTATTTTTTGATTTTGATGGATTATTTTAGTGAAAATTTCCTGACTTTGATAATTATACCTTCTTACTTGCCATTGATCTTAGGAAAAACACACAAAAACTTTTAGGAATTTTAAAAAAGTCACAATTCTTGAGATCCCTCACGTATAACTTCTTCGTGATTTAGCTGTGTGAGCGTCTCACCTCAGGATAGCAGTCTTTGACACACAAACAAAAGCAGCTTTCCACCCAGTCTCCATCAAATTTACCTGATTTCTTGTTTTCATAGGACTACTGCCATTCAAGTTTATCTTATTATTGCCTATCATCTCCCTCGCTCCCAAACTTCCTTTCCTCCCTATTTAGAGTATAGGTCACTGAAAGCAGGGACCTTGTCTGTCTTACTAATTTCCACAGACCCATTGTCTAGAACAATATCTAACACATAACAGGTACTTAGCAATATTTGTCAAATGGATGAATGCATTTATATATACATAGATGAGATGAATAGCAGCAGAAAAAAATTGGTTTTGGGAATTGATGTTATGGATAACTAAAAAATTTATCAAATACCACTAGCCAGTTGATTTTGTAATTGAAAATGCCCAGGACTCCAAAATAATTAACACTTGGAATGCTATCTGCTATAATGGTAGCAATGATTGGTTACTTTCTTTATAAAGCGAAAGCCTAAGGAAATAAGACATGGCATAAGGATTAGAGTAAATTGGATTTCCAAACTTAACTGGTGTAACAGTTAGGGGAGAACGCCTGAAGTCCAAACTATCCTGGACTGTTCCTGGAGCACTAGATATGCCCCTGAGAGAGAAAGGGTCTCCAGGCTGATGAAACAGAGCATTCATACACTTTGAAAACAGCTCCTTGGCCTGAGGGCCCATCCTAATGAAAAACTTCACATTCCAAGTTACTTTTTTGTCTGTTAAGTGGGCATGTCATTATTACTTTGCCACATTTTGAGACATGCTAGAGAAGAGCTAAGGCAAGCATTTAATATAGGCATTAAGTAACAACATTCCTCATTTCATCTTCTTCTGACCTTTTCAAAGCTCTTCTTCAAAGCTATTCTCTTTGAGGCTATATTTACCCCATATTAAATGTCTCTCTGAATAAACTATTTGGGTAAGGATCAGTCTTCATGGTGTTTTGCTAATGCAAGACTTTGGAGCTATCTATGAATGAAAGGTCTCCCTTGTACCGTTGGTAGGAGCAGTACCACCACTCTGACCCCTGGATAGCAGGAACCATTTCCCAGTCTTCAACTTTTGAAGGAATTTGTAAGGAGCTGGACTTCATTAGACTCTTAAATGCATAAAAATGCCAACCACATTTTGCAGACATGACGTTTTCAGACACTTGTGACTTCAAAGATACACTTTATTCTTTCCAATGCAGTAAGAAGGCTGTTCGCCCATGGATGCCTAGCAACAAAGCAAGCTTGAAGTTTTCTTTTGTTTGCCTTTATGGAATTATTGATGAACTAGCTAGAAATGCCCCCCCACTGCTGCCACACCCTTTTTATGTTTGAGGTGGAGGAGGTGAATGGTAGAAACAAAGCTAAAGTTGTCTTCATTTCATTCTTCTTTATGTCTAACAGGATCAAATATATTTTTACATGAATATAGATAACAATAATGTTTTCATCTTGATGATCAATAAAAGATAAAAACAAGTAGCTAATGATTGATTTTATTGGCTGAAAGGAAAGCTGTTTTGGATCATTTGGTAGGACTGTATTCTGGCAGAAGTGTCTACACATGTAATCAACAGGCATAAGATTTTACCTCTTTAATGATACATTAATTTATCAGTTCTTCTTTTGGAGAAGGGAATGGCAAACCACTTCAGTATTCTTGCCTTGAGAACCCCATGCTGCTACTGCTGCTAAGTCACTTCAATCATGTCCGACTCTGTGCGACCCCATAAATGGCAGCCCACCAGGCTCCACCATCCCTGGGATTCTCCAGAACACTGGAGTGGGCTGCCATTTCCTTCTCTAATGCAGGAAAGTGAAAAGTGAAAGTGAAGTCACTCAGTCGTATCTGACTCTTAGCGACCACATGGACTGTAGCCTACTAGGCTCCTCCATCCATGGGATTTTCCAGGCAAGAGTACTGGAGTGGGGTGCCATTGCCTTCTCCGATGAGAACACCATGAACAGTATGAAAAGGCAAAAAGATAGGACACTGAAAGATGAATTCCCTAGGTTGGTAGGTGCCCAAAATGCTACTGGAGATTAGTGGAGAAATAACTCCAGAAAGAATGAAGAGACAGAGCCAAAGCAAAAACAATAATCAGTTGTGGATGTGACTGGTGATGGAAGTAAAGTCCTATGCTGTAAAGAGCAATATTGCACAGGAACTTGGAATGTTAGGTCCATGATTCAAGACAAACTGGGAGTGGTCAAACAGGAGATGGCAAGAGTGAACATCAACATTTTAGGAATCAGCAAACTAAAATGGACTGCAATGGGTGAATTTAACACACATGACCATTACATCGACTACTGTGGGCAAGAATCCTTTAGAAGAAGTGGAGTAGCCATCATAGTCAACAAAAGAGTCTGAAATGCAGTACTTGGATGCAGTCTCAAAAATGATAGAATAATCTCTGTTCAGTTCCAGGGCAAACCATTCAATATCACAGTAATCCAAATCTGTGACCCGACCAGTAATGCTGAAGAAGCTGATGTTGAACAGTTGTATGAAGACCTACAAGATCTTCTAGAACTAACACCCAGGAATGATGTCCTTTTCATTATAAGGGACTGGAATGCAAAAGTAGGAAGTCAAGAGATAACTGGAGTAACAGGCGAATTTGGCCTTGGAGTACACAATGAAGCAGGGCAAAGGCTAATAGAGTTTTGCCAAGAGAATGTACTGGTCATAGCAAACACCTTCTTCCAACAACAAAAGAGAAGATTCTACACATGGACATCACCAGATAGTCAATACCGAAATCAGATTGATTATATTCTTTGCAGCCAAAGATGGAAAGGCTCTATACAGTCAGCAAAAACAAGACCGTGACCTGACTGTGGCTCAGATCATGAACTCCTTATTGCCAAATAAGGAATTAAATAGAAGAAAATAGGGAAAACCACTAGACCATTCAGGTATAACCTAAACTAAATCCCTTAAGATTATACAGTGGAAGTGATAAATAGATTCAAGGGATTAGATCTGATAGAGTGACTGAAGAACTATGGATGGAGGTTTGTGACATTGTACAGGAGACAGAGATCAAGACGATCTCCAAGAAAAAGAAATGCAAAAAGGCAAAATGGTTGTCTGAGGAAGCCTTACAAATAGTGGAGAAAAGAAGAGAAACTAAAGGCAAAGGAGAGAAGGAAAGATATATCCATTTGAATGCAGAGTTTCAAACAGTAGCAAGGAGAAATAAGAAAGCCTTCCTTGGTGATCAATGAAAAGAAATAGAGGGAAACACTAGAATGGGAAAGACTAGAGATCTCTTCAAAATTAGAGATACCAAGGGAATATTTCATGCAAAAATGGGAACAATAAAGGACAGGAATGGTGTGGACCTATCAGAAACAGAAGATGTTAAGAAGAAGTTTCAAGAATACACAGAAGAACCATACAAAAAAGACCTTCATGATCCAGATACCCACGATGGTGTGATCACTCACCTAGAGCCAGACATCCTGGAATGTGAGATCAAGTAGGCATTAGGAAGCATCACTATGAACAAAGCTAGTGGAGGTGATAGAATTGCAGTTAAGCTATTTCAAATCCTAAAAGATGATGCTGTGAAAGTGCTGCACTCAATCTGCCAGCAAATTTGGAAAACTCAGCAGTGGCCACAGGACTGGAAAAGGTCAGTTTTCATTCCAATCCCAAAGAAAGGCAATGTCAAAGAATGTCCAAACTACTGCACAATTGCACTCATCTCACATGCCAGCAAAGTAGTGCTCAAAATTCTCCAAGCCAGGCTTCAACAGAAGTGAAATGAGAACTTCCAGATGTTCAAGCTGGATTTAGAAAAGGCAGAGGAACCAGAGATCAAATTGCCAACCTCCGCTGGATCATCAAAAAAGCAATAGAGTTCCAGAAAAACATCTGCTTTTGTTTTATTGGCTACTCCAAAGCCTTTGAGTGTGTGGATCACAACAAACTGTCAAAAATTCTTAAAGAGATGGGACCATCTGACCTGCCTCCTGAGAAATCTGTATGCAGGTTAAGACAGAACAGTTAGAACTGTACATGAAACAACAGACTGTTTCCAAATGGGGAAAGGAATACGTCAAGGCTGTATATTGTCACTCTGCCTATTTAACTTATATGCAGAGTACATCAAAGAAGTGCTGGGCTCGATAAAGCACAAGGTGGAATCAAGATTGCTGAGAGAAATATCAATAATCTCCAATATACAGGTGACACTACCCTTATGGCAGAAAGTGAAGAAGAGCTAAAGAACCTCTTGATGAAATTGAAAGAAGAGAGTGAAAAAGTTGGCTTAAACTCAACATTCAGAAAACTAAGATCATGACATCTGGTCCCATCACTTCATGGCAAATAGGGAAACAGTGGAAACAGTGACAAATTTTATTTTTAGGAGTTCCAAAATCACTGCAGATGGTGATTGCAGCCATGAAATTAAAAGACACTTGCTCCTAGGAAGAAAAGCTACGACCAACCTATACAGCATATTAAAAAGCAGAGACATTACTTTGCCAACAAAAGTCTGTCTAGTCAAAGCTGTGGTTTTTCCAGTAGTCATATATGAATGTGAGAGTTGGACTATAAAAAAAGCTGAATGCTGAAGAATTGTTGCCTTTGAACTGTGGTGTTGGAGAAGACTTGAGAGTCCCTTAGATAGCAGGGAGATCCAACCAATCCATCCTAAAGGAAATCAGTCCTGAGTATTCATTGGAGGTACTGATGCTGAAGCTGAAGCTCCAATACTTTGGCCACCTGATGTGAAGAACTGACTCACTGGAAAAAAAAAAAACCCTGTTGCTAGGAAAGATTGAAGGCAGGAGGAGAAGGGGATGACAGAGGATGAGATGATCGGTTGTCATCACCGACTCACAGGACATGAGTTTGAGCAAGCTCTGGGTGTTGTTGATGGACAGGGAAGCCTGGCATGCTGCAGTCCATGGGTTTGCAAAGAGTTGGACACGACTGAGCAACTGAACTGATGTGAACTGAACTGAATTTGTCAGTTCTTCTTTTAAGTTCAGCTCAAGTGCTTCCCTTGTAGCTCAGCTGGTAGAGGATCTGCCTGCAATGTGAGAGACCTGGGTTCAAACTCTGGGTTGGGAAGATCCCCTGGAGAAGGGAAAGGCTATCCCACTCCAGTATTCTGGCCTGGAGAATTCCATGCATTGTATAGTCCATGGGCTCCCAAAGAGTTGGGCATGGTGAGCGACTTTCACTTTCAAGGTTATATTAGGTTTTATAAAAATCAGAAATGATGATGAACATATTCTCCCATACTATTCCAGACACAGGTAATGTTAAACTGTTACATATCTCATATAACATGGAAAATATACAAAACAGGGTAATTTCAAGGAGCCATTTTCATTTTGTGCATGCTAGAAAAATAAAATTGGATAGGTAGAAGCTTGAAATAGAAATTGAGTGACAGGAAGAATAATTCTAGAGAAGGGGTGTGGAATTATGTATCAGACAACTGGCCCATGGCTCTGTTTCTATGCAATATTAGGCAAATTTTGAGGCTTTCATTCAAATACTCACTGTATGGGCAATATAATATGATGAATAAATATGAATTTATTTTGAAAAGAAAGAAGTGCTATAGTATTGGGGGACCAAAAGGGTTATTTAGTTAAACACATGTATTTATGCAGCAGAAATGCATTTACTTTGTAGAGATACTGTTGTATGAGATCAAGTGCCATTTAACAGGTAATTTGGTTAATTATTTGAAACTTACGAATAAGGCAAACAAAGTTTCATTTGGGAAGTAGTCACTTTCAAGGAAAAAGTCTACCTGTCTTCCATCCTGTCTTTCCTAGCAGATAGATGTGCTAAACACATAGTCTGTCTGCTTTTTCAGACGTTATTGGTCCTCAACACTAAGCAATCTGACTTCCATTTCCATCTGTATTAATTTTCTTGAAGCTCATTGGTCTTCATTTGATGGCTAGTCCCAAAGCCTTTTGTTAAGACTTTGGTACTGTCTGCTATAGCATTACATTTGTTCCCTCCCTCAGATTCTAGTACCTCCCCAACCTCCCCACTAGATTCTAACATGTATTCATATTATAAAGGGAAAAACAATGATAAGCTGTGAGGAAATGATAGAAAATGAGACACAAGTTTATATGTAAGTTGTGAAACATAAGATATGCTCTTTGTTCAGTGACAATAACATTTTTGTAAAATGTTTATAGATAGAAACTCAGAAAAAGAGGAACTATGAGTGCCATCTTGTGGCAAGGCATGCCCTACCACAGCTAATTGGACATACTTCACCCACTGCCCTTCCTCTGCCCAGATATTGTATAGCTGTATGTGTTCTGCCTGTATGTGTCATTTAATACTGATAGAAGCTTTTTTAAAAATCTGTAGTCTATTTGTCACCGCAGTAGTTCTCAGTCTTTATCTTCTTTTATGTATCTTCTTTACTTATCAAGATTTGTTATTATATCCACCTTATTATATTGAAAATAACCTTCTTCTTTGGATCTCATTGCTATTCTTTCATCTTGGTTCTTAAATCATTCTACAACTTTCTCTTATCTCTTCTTGACAATTCCACTTGCTTCTCTCCTGACAACTATAGTTCTATGCTAAGACTCAGCCCATAGTAGAGTTGTCAGATAGAAAACAGGACCTCCCCTGGTCCAGTGTTTAAGAATCTGCCTTGCAATGCAAGGGACCTGAGCTTGATCCCTGATTGGGGAACTAAGTTCCCACATGCCTTGGAGCAATTAAGCCGACATGCTGCAACTACTGAGCCCAGGTGCTCCGGAGCCCATGTGCCACAACCCAACGCAGACAAACATATAATAAATGTTAAAAAAATTTTTCAGGTTCCAGCCTCCTGTGGAACAGACTACTATGTCTGAGTAGGGCTGAGCATGTGTGGACCATTCCAGGTGATTGCTGATGCCTTTGAGAGCAGGATGCAAGTCTTGTAAGAAAGTAAGAAACCTGAGGGATAATACTGATAAAAATTTAGAGATGAGTAATTGGAACAGGAGGGAGAACAAGATGGGGGAGCAGTAGGTGTATGTGGAGTACATCTCTCCATGGATACATCAAGAATACACCTTCAGACACAGAAGTGCATTCAGAACACCAGCTGAGAGAGGACAGGAATACCTGACCAGAGGAAAAGAATATATAGAACCACTCAGAACTTGGTAGGATGAAGGAACTAGTGGGAAAAATAGAAGTGTTAGTAGGACTGGACCTGCCTCGGTGGGTGGGGGAACTGAAGCAGGGGTCCAGCCTCCACATCGGGGCAATGGTCTGAGTCAGAGGAGAAACATTTAAGGCCGAGAGTGAAACAGTTGATCTGGGGCAGCCTAAATGGAATGAGAATCACAGTCCTTGCCGCAGCCATACAAACCCCAGATAGGGACGCAGGTCCCCTGGAAGGTGCAGCGGCTGGGAGCTGGAGTTTAGGGTTTGTGGAGCAATCCCAGGGCGAGGACTGCTGTTGACTGTGGAGAGACTGATCAAGGGGATGTGAGGGAGGAGACTGTGGTAGGAAACGCCTGTGGAGGAAAGCCAGGCAGCCATGGAAGCCAGGCGATGCTGCTGAGTCACGCGTAGGGGTGGAGCCATCACCGCAGCCGCTCTCTCCCCACACGCCAGCATCCGCAGCTGAACAATAGAGAGGCTGGCCCATCAGAGACTGACACACTGAACTACAGAGCAGGGCCCCACCCAGAGTGCTCCTTTCAGTGGCTGATGTGCTGAACTACAGAGTAGGACCCCAGCCAGGGGTGCCCCTCTATGTGCCTTTACTCACCGAACAACAGAGGAGTCCAGGCAAGGGAGCCCTCTAAGTGCCTGAATGGGCGGAGCTATGGAGAAAGATAGGCCAAAGAGGCCTTCTGATCGCCAGCTACAAGAGGCTCAAAAAAAGACTCTGATAGGGCCATAATTCCTGCGGTGGAGGCAGTCCATGTCCCTGCACACTTGGCACCACCAGGGTCCCCACAAGCCAAGCAGCTGCGCCACCTTCATGCTCAACTCTCACTGGAGCAGAGCTGCCACAGGCAAAAAAAGTCTTGCATCTATGTGTGCAGGGTTGCTTCGGTAGTGTCCGACTCATTGTGACCCTGTAGACTGTGGCCTGCCAGGCTTCTCTGGCAGGGAGGGGGGTTCTCCAGGCAAGAATACTAGAGCTTATTGGCCAACACTGGTTGCCATACCCTTCTAAAGCACTATATTTCCTGCTGCCCTGGCTGCCAACTCCCCTGAGTGCTGCCAGAATCCCTGCGACCCAAGCAGCTGCACCACTCCACTCCTGGCCCTCACAGAGGCAAACCCAAGTCCTCCAGGACAACCTCAGGAGCAAATCCCAGTGGACAACCCACATGCAGAGGTGGAAATAAAACCACAGTGGAAACCCAGGGGCAGTGCGGCTAAGGAAGAAGACACAAAACCTTCCCACCAGCTGTACAAGCTGCAGATTAAATCCACACGATCAACTAGGCAGACTGTGTGTCTATGGAATATTTAAAAGGTCATTGAGAGCGCCCACAAAAGAAAAGCACTAGTTCTGATAGCTGTGGACATTGGAGGCAAGAACACGCAGGAGTAGGATCAGATTAGAATCTGAACTGCCACTACAGCAGGTCCAGAGATCAGCACAGCGTTGGAGAGCAACCTAGGGAGGTAAAGTGGACTGTGACTCCCAGCAAGGGCAAGGACTCTGACAGCAATGACCCAAGAAAAACATTTTTTATTCTTCTTGACTTGTTCTGTAGATTCTTTTGGATTTGTTTTATCTTTTTCCTTCCCCCCCCACCCCCGTTGTAGTTGTCAATTTTATTGGCACGATGAAATCTAATTAAGCTTTTGAGCTTTTTTATTTTCTCAGTCACATTTTTTACTGTTGTTATAAACCTTTGTCTCTACGTTGGGCTTTTGCAGTTCTCTGGAGTTTTCCTCTCCCCCCACCCTTTTTTCTTGCTTCTTCTTCTTTTCTTTTCTCTTTCTTTATAATTTCATTAAAAATTTTTTAAACTTATTATATTTTTTCTACATTTATTCCTTTGTTTGCCTTTCCTACTGTTCTTTTCCCCTTTCAGTTAATCTTTAATGTATATAAATCTTCTACACCTACCACTATTTAACTATGCATATCTATTTTTTCTTTTTTCCTTTACTTTCTTTCCTTTCCTCTCAACATTTTGTTAGTTTTATTTTCATTGCTTTATTTCCCAATTGGTACCCTGCTTTAGTTTCGTTTTCCAGTTTGTACTTTAGTTAGTTTTGTTCTAGCAGATACAATTTTTGATTTCCTTTGTTCTCAGGTCAGTCTATTGTACTTTAGTTTTGTTGGACTGTTTTCATTTTGCTTATGGGTGTATATCTATATGTGTATATTCAGTCACACTTTTTTTTTTTTTAACTTTACAATACTGTAGTGATTTTGCCATACATTGACATGAATCCACCACAGGTGTACATGAGTTCCCAACCCTGAACCCCCCTCCCACCACCCTCCCCATATCATCTGAGTCATCCCAGTGCACCAGCCCCAAGCATCCTGTATCCTGTATCGAACCTAGACTAGCAATTCGTTTCTTACATGATAGTGTACATGTTTCAATGCCATTCTCCCAAATCATCCCACCCTCTCCCTCTCCAACAGAGTCCAAAAGTCTGTTCTTTACATCTGTGTCTCTTTTGCTGTCTCGCATACAGGGTTATCACTACCATCTTTCTAAATTCCATATATATGTGTTAGTATACTGTATTGGTGTTTTACAACTGACAAACAACTAATCTCAAAAATATACAAGCAACTTATGCAGCTCAATTCCAGAAAAATAAATGACCCAATCAAAAAATGGGCCAAAGAACTAAACAGACATTTCTCCAAAGAAGACATACGGATGGCTAACAAACACATGAAAAGATGCTCAACATCACTCATTATCAGAGAAATGCAAATCAAGACAACAATGAGATACCATTTCACACCAGTCAGAATGGCTGTGATCCAAAAATCTACAAGCAATAAATGCTGGAGAGGGTGTGGAGAAAAGGGAACCCTCTTACACTGTTGGTGGGAATGCAAACTAGTACAGCCACTATGGAGAACAGTGTGGAGATTCCTTAAAAAATTGCAAATAGAACTGCCTTATGACCCAGCAATCCCACTGCTGGACATACACATGGAGGAAACCAGAATTGAAAGAGACACATGTTCCCCAATGTTCATTGCAGCACTGTTTATAATAGGCAGGACATGGAAGCAACCTAGATGTCCATCAGTCACACTTTTTATTGTTGTTATATACCTCTGCCTCTACGTTGGGCTTTTGAAGTTCTCTGGAATTTTCCTTTTTTTCTTTCTTCTCCCATTTTTTTTCTTTTTCTCTTTTTTATAATTTTAATTTTTACTTTTTTAAGCCTGTTATATTTTTTCTACATTTATTCCTTTGTCTGGACAAAGTCCCACATTTATTCATTTATTTCCTACTGTTCTTTTCCCCTTGCAGTTAATCTTTAATGTGTATAAATCTTAATCTACCTCTATTTAACATTCCATGTCTATTCTTTGTTCTTTTCTTTCTTTCTTTTCCTCTAAACATATTTGTTACCTTTGTTTTCATTGCTTTATTCCCCACTTGCTTTAGTTTTGTTTTCTGGTTTGTGCTTTAGTTAGTTTTGTTCTTAACTGGCAAATATAATTTTTGATTTCCTTTGTTCACCAGGTCAATCTACTGTACTTTACTTTTGTTGGATTGTTTTGACTTTGCTCGTGGATTTATATGTATATGTGTATGTGCCATTATTTTAATTATTTTTTGCCTGATTTTCTAACTGCCATTTGTCTGGGGTTCATCTTTGGTTTCTCATTTTTGGATATTTGTTTTAATCTCACTTAAAGCCATAACAAATCACTTGTTGAATCTTCGTTCCTGACCAGAGATCAAGCCCTGAGCCTTTGGAATAGGAGCACTGACTCCAAGACCCTAGGATATCAGAGAATTAACTCTAGGGAGTATCAAATACTGAGAACTCACACAAAGGAAACCACTTGAATACAAGACCCGGCATCACCCAACCACCAGTAGCAACCTGTGCAGGATGCCTCATCTAAACAACAAATAAAACAAAAATACAAACCAAATCATCAGCAGACAGGATTACCACCTCACTCAACCTTGCTCATCAGAGGAAAGACAAACAAATAAACAACAACAACAACAAAAGTCAGCACAAATATCACCCTATACCAACCTTACACAAACCACTGGACCAACCTTAGGAGGACAGAAACCAAAAAAGAAAGAATTCAGCCTTGAAGCCTGGGAAAAGGAGACTTCAAACACAATAAGTTAAAAAAAAAAATAGGAAAGGCAGAGAAATACTACACAAATGAAGGAACAAACAAGAAACACAGAAGTCCAAATAAATGAAGAGGAAATAGGCAAACTACCTGAAAAAGAATTCAGAATAATGATAGAAAAGATGATCAAAAACCTTGAAGACAAAATGGAGAAAATGCAAGAATCAGTTAACAAAGACCTAGAAGAATTAAAGAATAAACATACCAAGACAAACAACACAATTACTGAAATTAAAAATAGTCTAAATGCAATCAATAGCAGAATATCTGAAGCAGAACAAATCAGTGAGCTGGAAGATGAAATGGTGGAAATAACTTCTGAAGAGCAGAATAAAGTAAAAAGAATGAAAAGAACTGAGGATAGTCTCAGAGACCTCTGGTACAATATCAAATGCACCAACATTTGAAATATAGGGATCCCAGAAGAAGAAGAGAAAAAGAAAGGGTATGAGAAAATTTTTTAAGAGATTATAGTTGCAAATTTCTTCAACATGGAAAAGAAAATAGCCAATCAAGTCCAAAAGGCACAAAGAGTCCCATACAGGATAAACCGAAGGACAAACACACCAAGACACATACTAATCAAGCTAACAAAGACTAAAAACAAAGAAAGAATATTAAAAGCAGCAAGGGAGAAGCAACAAGTAACATACAAGGGAAGCCCCATATGCTTAACAGCTGATCTTTCAGCAGCAACTCTGCAGGCCAGAAGAGAATGGTAGGATATATTTAAGTACTGAAAGGGAAAAATCTACAATCAAGATTACTGTACCCAGCGAGGATCTCATTCAAAATTGATGGAGAAATAAACAGCTTTTCAGACAAGCAAAAGTTAAGAGAATTCAGTACCACCAAACCAGCTTTACAACAAATGTTAAAGGGACTTATATAGTCAAGATATGAAAGAGAAGAAAAAAGATCTATAAAATCAACCTCAAACGATTAAGAAAATGGCAATAGGAACATATATATCAATAATCACTTTAAATGTAAATGAATCAAATGCCCCAACCAAAAGACACAGACTGGCTGAATGGATATAGAATCAAGACCCATATATATGCTGTCTACAAGAAATCCACTTCAGACCTAAAGACACATATAGACTAAAAGTAAGAGAATGGAAAAATATGTTCCATGCAAATGGGAAGAAAAGAAAGCTGGAGTAGCAATCCTCATATCAGACAAAATAGGCCTTAAAATAAAAAGATTATAAGAGATAAGGAAGGACACTACATAGTGATCAAGGGATCAACCCAAGAGGAAGACATAACAATTGTAAATATTTATGCAACCAACATAGGAACACCTCAATACATAAGACAAACACTAACAGACATAAAAGGAGAAACTGTCAGTGACACAATAATAGTAGCAGACTTTAACACCCCCCTCACATCAATGGATGCATCATCAAAACAGAAAATTAATAAGGAAACACAAGTCTCAAATGATACATTAGATGAGATGGATCTCATTGATATCTTCACGACATTCCATCCAAATGCCGGAGAATATACCTTCTTCTCAAGCGCACATGGAACATTCTCCAGGATAGACCATATCTTGGGTCACAAATCAAATGTCAGTAAATTTAAGAAAATTGAAATGATAACAAGCATCTTCTCTGACCATAATGCTATGAGACTAGATATCAATTACAAGAAAAAAACTGTAAGAAACACAAAGACATGGAGATTAAACAACTCATTTCTAAATAACCAACAGGTTACAGAAGGGAAATCAAAAAATTTCTAGAAATAAATGACAATGAAAACACAACAACACAAAACCTACAGGATGCAGCAAAAGCAGTTTTAAAAGGGAAGTTTCTAGCAATACAGTCCCACCTCAAGAAACAAGAAAAACATTGAATAGACAACCTAACTTTACACCTAAAACAGCTGGAAAAAGAAGAACAAAAACCCCCAAAATTATTAGAAGGAAAGAAACCATAATGATCTGAGCATAAATAAATGAAAAAGACATGAAAGAAACAATAGTAAAGATTAAAAAAACTAAAAGCTGGTTCTTTGAGAAGGTAAACAAAATTGACAAACCTTTAGCCAGACTTATCAAGAAAAAAAGAGAGAAGAATCAAATCAACAAAATTAGAAATGAAAAAGGAGAGGTTACAACAGACAATGCAGAAATACAAAGGATTATAAGAGTCTATTATGAAAAACTATATGGCAATAAAATGGATAACCAGGAAGAAATGGACAGATTCTTAGAAAAGTTCAATCTTCCAAGACTGAACCAGGAAGAAATAGAAATTATGAACAACCCAATTACAAGCACTGAAATTGAAGCTGTGAACAAAAATCTCCAAAAAAATAAAAAACCCAGGACCAGATGGCCTCACAGGAGAATTCTATCAAATATTTAGAGACGAGCTAATGCCTATCATTCTAAAACTCTTTCAAAAAACTACTGAGGAAGGAACACTTCCAAACTCATTCTACAAGGCCACCATCACCCTGATATCAAAACCAGACAAAGACAACACAAAAAAAGAAAACTATAGGCCAACATCACTGATGAACATAGATGCAAAATTCCTCAACAATTTTAGCAAACAGAATTCAGCAACATGTCAAAAAGCTCATGCATCATGATCAAGTTGGGTTTATTCCAGGGATGCAAGGATTCTTCAATGCACACAAATCAATCAATGTGATACACCATATAAGAAATTGAAGGATAACGCCATATGATTATCTCAGTAGATACAGAAAAAGCTTTTGACAAAGTTCAGCACCCATTTATGATTAAAACTCCTCAAAAATGGGCATAGAAAGGAACCTACCTCACCATAGTAAAGGCCGTATATGATAAGCCTACAGCAAATATTATTCTCAATAATAATGAAAAGCTGAAAGCATTCCCCCTAAGACAGGAACAAGACAAGGGTGTCCACTTTACCACTAGTATTCAATATAGTTCTGGAAGTCCTAGCTACATCAATCAGAGAAGAAAAAGAAATAAAAGGAATCCAGACTGGAAAAGAAGAAGTAAAGCTCTCACTGTTTGCAGATGACATGATGCTGTACATAGAAAACACTAAAGATAGTATCAGAAAATTACTAGAGCTAATCAGTGAATTTAGCAAAGTTGCAGGATACAAAATCAATACTCAGAAATCATTTGCATTTCTATATACTAACAATGAAAAATCAGGAAGAGAAATTAAGGAATGAATACCACTCACCATTGCAACAAAAGGAATTAAATAACAAGGAATAAACTTACCTAAGGAGGCAAAATAACTGTACACAGAAAATTATAAGACACTAATGAAAGAAATCAAAGACAACATAAACAAACAAACATAAACAAAGGAGAGATATTCCATGTTCCTGGGTGGAAAGAATCAATATTGTGAAAATGACTATACTACCAAGGGCAGTCTATTAGATTCAGTGCTATTCCTATCAAATTACCAATGACATTTTTCATAGAACTAGAATAAAAAATTTCAAAATTTATGTGGAAACACAAAAGACCCTGAATAGCCAAAGCAGTCTTGAGAAAGAAGAATGGAACTGGAGGAATCAACCTGCCTGACTTCAGGCTCTACTACAAAGCGAAAGTCATCAAGACAGTATGGTACTGGAACAAAGACAGAAATATAGATCAATGGAACAAAATAGAAAGCCCAGAGATAAATCCACGCACCTATGGACACCTTATCTTTGACTGAGGAGGCAAGAGTATACAATGGATTAAAGACAATCTCTTTAACAAATGTGCTAGGAAAGCGGGTCAACCACTTGTTAAAGAATGAAACTAGATCACTTAAGACAGTATGGTACTGGCACAAAAAGAGAAATATAGACCAATGGAACAAGATAGAAAGCACAGAAATAAACCCATGCACCTATGGGTACCATATTTTTGACAAAGGTGGCAAGAATATACACAGGGGCAAAGACAGCCTCTTCAATAAATAGGGCTGGGAAAACTGGACAGCTACATGTAAAAGAATGAAATTAGAACACTTCCTAACACCATACACAAAAATAAAATCAAAACGGATTAAAGACCTAAATGTAAGACCAGATACTATAAAACCCTTAGAGGAAAACATAGGCAGAACACTCGATGACATAAATCAAAGCAAGATTGTCTATGACCCACCTCCTAGAGTAACAAAAATAAAAACAAAAGTAAACAAGTGGGACGTGATTAAACTTAAAAGCTTTTGTACAGCAAAGGAAATTATAAGCAAGGTTAAAAGACCATCCTCAGAATGGGAGAAAATAATAGCAAATGAAACAACTGACAAAGGATTAATTTCCAAAATATACCAGTAGCTCATACAACTCAATGCCAGAAAAACAAACAATCCAATCAAAAAGTGAGAAAAAGACCTAAACAGACATTTTTGCAAAGAAGACATACACATGGCTAACAAACACGTGAAAAGATGCTCGACATCACTCATTATTCAGTTCAGTTCAGTTCAGTTGCTCAGTCGTGTCTGACTCTTTGTGACCCCATGAATCTCAGGAAACCAGACCTCCATGTCCATCACCAACTCCCAGAGTTTACTCAAACTCTAGTCCATCAAGTCGGAAATGCCATCCAGCCATCTCATCCTCTGTCTTCCCCTTCTCCTCCTGCCCCCAAACCTTCCCAGCATCAGGGTCTTTTCCAGTGAGTCAACTCTACTCATTATTCAGTTCAGTCGCTCAGTCTGTGTCCGATTCTTTGCGACCCCACGAATCGCAGCACGCCAGGCCTCCCTGTCCATCACCAACTCCTGGAGTTTACTCAAACTCTAGTCCATCAAGTCGGAAATGCCATCCAGCCATCTCATCCTCTGTCTTCCCCTTCTCCTCCTGCCCCCAAACCTTCCCAGCATCAGGGTCTTTTCCAGTGAGTCAACTCTACTCATTATTCAGTTCAGTCGCTCAGTCTGTGTCCGATTCTTTGCGACCCCACGAATCGCAGCACGCCAGGCCTCCCTGTCCATCACCAACTCCTGGAGTTTACTCAAACTCTAGTCCATCAAGTCGGAAATGCCATCCAGCCATCTCATCCTCTGTCTTCCCCTTCTCCTCCTGCCCCCAAACCTTCCCAGCATCAGGGTCTTTTCCAGTGAGTCAACTCTACTCATTATTCAGTTCAGTCGCTCAGTCTGTGTCCGATTCTTTGCGACCCCACGAATCGCAGCACGCCAGGCCTCCCTGTCCATCACCAACTCCTGGAGTTTACTCAAACTCTAGTCCATCAAGTCGGAAATGCCATCCAGCCATCTCATCCTCTGTCTTCCCCTTCTCCTCCTGCCCCCAAACCTTCCCAGCATCAGGGTCTTTTCCAGTGAGTCAACTCTACTCATTATTCAGTTCAGTCGCTCAGTCTGTGTCCGATTCTTTGCGACCCCACGAATCGCAGCACGCCAGGCCTCCCTGTCCATCACCAACTCCTGGAGTTTACTCAAACTCTAGTCCATCAAGTCGGAAATGCCATCCAGCCATCTCATCCTCTGTCTTCCCCTTCTCCTCCTGCCCCCATTCCCTCCCAGCATCAGGTCTTTTCCATTGACTCAACTCTTCACATGAGGTGGCCAAAGTATTGGCGTTTCAGTTTTAGCATCAGTCCTTCCAATGAACACCCAGGACTGATCTCCTTTAGGATGGACTGGTTGGACCTCCTTGCAGACCAAGGGACTCTCAAGAGTCTTCTCAAGCACCACAGTTCAAAAGCATCAATTCTTCAGTGCTCAGCTTTCTTTATAGTCCAACTCTCACATCCATACATGACCACTGGAAAAACCAAGGCTTGACTAGATGGAATCTGTCCTTTATTGAGCCCATCTTTGCATGAAATGTTCCCTTGGTATCTCTAATTTTCTTGAAGCGATTTCTAGTCTTTCCCATTTTGTTGTTTTCCTCTATTTCTTTGTATTGATCGCTGAGGAAGGCTTTCTTATCTCTCCTTGCTATTCTTTGGAACTCTGCATTTAAATGGGAATCTTTCCTTTTCTCCTTTGCTTTTTCACTTCTCTTCTTTTCACAGCTATTTGTAAGGCCTCCTCAGACAGCCTTTTTTTTTTTTTTTCATTTCTTTTCCATGGGAATGGCCTTGATCCCTGTCTCCTGTGCAATGTCATGGACCTCCTTCCATAGTTCATCAGGCACTCTATCTATCAGATCTAGTCCCTTAAATCTATTTCTCACTTCCACTGTATAACCATAAGGGATTTGATTTAGGCCATACCTGAATGGTCTAGTGGTTTTCCCTACTTTTTTCAATTTAAGTCTGAATTTGGCAATAAGATGTTCATGATCTGAGCGACAGTCAGGTCCCAGTTTTGTTTTTGCTGACTATATAGAGCTTCTCCATCTTTGGCTGCAAAGAATATCAATCTGATTTTGGTGTTGACCATCTGGTGATGTCCATGTGTAGAGTCTTCTCATGTGTTGTTGGAAGAAGGTGTTTGCTATGACCAGTGTGTTCTCTTGGCAAAACTCTATTAACCTTTGCCCTGCTTCATTGTGTACTCCAAGGCCAAATTTGCATGTTACTCCAGGTGTTTCTTGACTTCCTACTTTTCCATTCCAGTCCCCTATAATGAAAGGGACATCTTTTGGGGGTGTTAGTTCTAAAAGGTTTTGTAGGTCTTCATAGAACTGCTCAACTTCAGCTTCTTCAGCATTACTAGTTGGGGCATAGGCTTGGATTACCATGATATTGAATGGTTTGCCTTGGAAATGAACAGACATCATTGTGTCATTTTTGAGATTGCATCCAAGTACTGCATTTCAGACTCTTTTGTTGACCATGATGGCTACTCCATTTCTTCTAAGGGATTCCTGCCTACAGTAGTAGATATAATGGTCATCTGAGTTAAATTCGCCTATTCCAGTCCATTTTAGTTCGCTGATTCCTAGAATGTTGATGTTCACTCTTGCCATCTCCTGTTTGACTACTTCCAATTTGCTTTGATTCATGGACCTAACATTCCAGGTTTTATGCAATATTGCTCTTTACAGCATCGGACGTTGCTTCTATCACCAGTCACATTCACAACTGGGAATTGTTTTTGCTTTGGCTCCATCCCTTCATTCTTTCTGGAGTTATTTCTCAACTGATCTCCAGTAGCATATTGGGCACCTACTTACCTGGGGAGTTCCTCTTCAGTATCATATCATTTTGCCTTTCATACTGTTCATGGGGTTCTCAAGGCAAGAATACTGAAGTGGTTTGCCATTCCCTTCTCCAGTGGACCACATTCTGTCAGGCCTCTCCACCGTGACCCATCTGTCTTGGGTGGCCCCACATGGCATGGCTTAGTTTCATTGAGTTAGACAAGGCTGTGTTCTGAGTGATCAGATTTGATAGTTTTCTGTGATTATGGTTTCAGTGTGTCTGCCCTCTGATGCCCTCTTGCAATACCTACCGTCTTACTTTGGTTTCTCTTACCTTGGACATGGGGTATCTCTTCATGGCTGCTCCAGCAAAATGCAGCTGCTGCTCCTTACCTTGGATGAGAGGTATCTCCTCACGGCCACCTCTCCTGACCTTGAACATAGAGTAGCTCCTCTATCACCTCACACCAGTCAGAATGGCCATTATTGAAATGTCTACAAACAATAAATGCTGGAGATGTGTGGAGAAAAGGGAATGCTTTTGCACTGTTGATGGGAATGTAAATTGATACAGCCACTATGGAAGACGGTATGGAGATTCCTTAAAAAACTAAGATAAAACCACCATATGACCCAGCAATCCCACTCCTAGGCATATACTCTGAGGAAACCAAAATTGAAAGAGACACATGTATCCAATTATTCATTGTAGCACTATTTACAATAGCTAGAATGTGGAAGCGGCCTAGATGTCCATTGACAGATGAATGAATAAAGAAGTTGTGGTACATATACACAATGGAATATTACTCAATCATAAAAAAGAATGCATTTGAGTCAGTTCTGATGAGGTGGATGAACCTAGAACCTATTATACAGAGTGAAGTGAGTCAGAAAGAGAAAGATAAGTATCATAGTCTAACACATATATACATAATCTAGAAAAATGGTATTGAAGAATTTATTTACAGGGCAGCAACTGAGAAACAGACATAGAGAATAGACTTATGGACATGGGGAAAAGGGAGGAGAGGGTAACATATATTGAAAGAGTAACATGGAAACTTAGATTATCATATGTAAAATAGATAGCCAACAGGAATTTGCTGTTTGGCCCAGAAAACTCAAACAGGGGTTGTATTGAGTGGGAGGGGTGGGATGGGGTGGGAAACGGGAGGGAGGTTCAAATAGGAGGGGATATATTTTACCTATGACTGATTCATGGTTGAGGTTTGACCGAAAACAGCAAAATTATGTAAAGCAATTATCCTTCAATAAAAAAATAAAAATAAAAACCCAGGATTCCAGTTAAATTTGAATTTCAAATGAACAATGAATAATTTTTAGCATAAATGTGTCCCAAATATTAACGGGACATGCTAGTATTAATGTATTAGCATTATTTGTATTTGTGAAGTCTGGCAATCCTAGCCTTTAGCTTTCTTGTCTTTTCTCATTTGTGATAGATATAGAGATATAATGCTCAGATTTCCCTTCAAAGAAGTGCTTGCTGTCCAGCGATTGGGAGTGAAGTTCGCAGACAGCAGCCTCCAGCTGTTAGTTCCTTTAGGATCTGCATCACCCAAGGTCAGCCTTTCTCAGAGCAGCTCACATTAGTGACTGGAGTTGCGGATGTAAAGACCAATCCATTTTGTTTTATGCAAGGCGTCTCTGACGGGCGGCATTATACTTTAGAGCTACTCATCAAGTTGGTCAAGGCATTTTCAGCCTGCATTGCAGTTTGATGTCTTCTATTCAATTCACTTCCTTTCCTTCCTTTCAAAAGTGTTGATCCTTAGTAAACATCCAGACTTTGTTTCATCTTCTGTTCTTGAAAAATCCAACCTCTCAATTCATTCCTCTGACTTCAACTGTGACCCCTCCTACTATGTTGGTATGTCCCAAGTATGTGTCTGTGGATCTCCATATCTGCATTCACAATTGTCCATAGTACCTTTCCACTTGAAGGTTCTGTTTTCTGGACAAAACTAAACTTACCATCTTTTTATTCATTCATTCAGCAAGTATCTACTAAGTGCCTGCTGCTGCTGCTGCTAAGTCACTTTAGTCGTGTCCGACTCTGTGCGACCCCATAGATGGCAGCCCACCAGGCTCCTCTGTCCCTGGGATTCTCCAGGCGAGAACACTAGAGCAGGTTGCCATTTCCTTCTCCAATGCATGGAAGTGAAAAGTGAAAGTGAAGTTGCTCAGTCAACTCTTCGAGACCCCATGGGCTGCAGTCTCCCAGGCTCCTCCATCCATGGGATCTTCCAGGCAAGAGTACTGGAGTGGGTTGCCATTGCCTTCTCCTTCTTTGTCACTGAGGTTATAATAATGAACTAAACACATACCAATTCCTGCCCTCATTGAATATATGTTTTATTGAGGAAGACAGATGATAAACAAGATAAGTAGATAACATGTAGGTTTTAGACTGGGCTTCCCTGGTGGTTCAGTGGTAAAGAATCCACCTGCCAATGCTGGAAAAACAGGTTCAATCCCTGAATTGGGAATATCTCCTGGAAAAGGAAATGGCAATGCACTCCAGTATTCTTGCCTGGGAAATACCATGGGAATAGGAGCCTAGTGGGCTGCAGTCCTTGGGGTCACAAAAGAGTTACAGACTAAACAACAACAGGTTATAGACTTAAAAGTTTCTAAAGAGAAAAAAAGTGCAAGAAGCAAGATAAAATGTGTGTGTGTGAGTGTATGTGTGTGTGTGTGTTTTAATGTTTGTGAGGAAGCAGAGAAAGTTTTAGAAATAGTGGCTAGGGAAGGAATGTTAGAAACAGGTTTAGCCCTGTTTCTAAACCACCTTCAGTGGTTTAGCCCAACAGAAGTTTAGTTTGTGTTCACAGGAAGCCTGATGTAGATGATTCATCACTCCATTCTGTGAGTCAGCATTCAAGACTTTATCCACATTGTGATGCTGCCACACACTTATAGCTTCTAAGGGCAGAGAGAGACAATATCCAATAAATTACTTGTCCTGGAAGTGACACAGCACTCCTGCTTATGTTGCCTTTTGCCAAAATTAAATCACATGCTCCCACCCTTTGCTACAGGGATATCTAGCAAATGTCCTCCTGTACCCAGAAATAGGAAATGGTGCAATGAACATGCCGTTTTTGTAACCTGCCAAGAATGGTTTCACTAAAAGAGAGACATTTGAATAAAGACCTGAAGGAATTTTCCTAGAATTTTTGCTTTTCTTTAAAATTTGTTCAGTTCAGTTCAGTCATTCAGTCGTGTCTGACTCTTCGCGACCCCATGGACTGCAACACTCCAGGCCTCCCGTCCATCGCCAACTCTCAGAGTTTACTCAAACTCAAGTCCATTGATGCCATCCAACCATCTCATCCTCTATTGTCCCTTTCTCCTCCTGCCTTCAATCATTCCCAGCATCAGGCTCTTTTCAGATGAGTCAGTTCTTCATATCGTGTGACCAAAGTATTGGAGTTTCAGCTTCAGCATCAGTCCTTCAAATGAATATTCAGGACTGATTTCCTTTAGGATGGACTGGTTGGATCTCCTTGCAGTCCAAGGGACTCTCAAGAGTTTTCTGTTTCAAATATGTTATTATTTACAACCTGTTTCTCATTGAAAGCTTCAAGTTATATTGTATTCTTTTTCTTCTTCTCTATCTAACCAATAAAAAGTCTAACTCTTGTCTATAGTGTTGCAATAATCTCCTATATTCTATTTTTATCTCTTGCCCTTCTCTGTTTCCCAGCCCCAAATCCATCTTCCATGCCACACTTGGAGAGAAAGTTCTAAGGAAAAAGTCCTGTTGATGTTGCTTTTCCTTAAACTTTTTAAAATTGGTATAAGAACACCAATTGTAACCATGCATTTGTGATTTTCCCACTATTAGTAATACATTAAAAAAATTTTATGGCTGTTAATATTCCATTGTATATGTGTACAACATCTTTTCAGTTTTATATTAGAGTATGGTTAATTAATAATGTTGTGTTAGTTTCAGGTATACAGCAAAATGAGTTAAACATATACTTCTATCTATTCTTTTTCAAATTATTTTCCTATTTAGGTTCTTATATTAAGAGTTCTCTGTGCTACACAGGATGTCCTTATTGATTATTTATTTTAAGTATAGCAGTGTATATATTTAAATTTGTGTAGTTTGTACATTTTGGAGATTAATCCCTTGTCAGTCACATTGTTTGCAAATACTTTGTCCCATCCTGTGCATTGCCTTTTCGTTTTGTTTATGGTTTCCTTTGCTGTGCAAAAGCTTTTAATTTTAATTAGGTCCCTTACTTATTTATTTATTTTCATTACTCTAGAAAGTAGATCCTAAAAGATATTTCTGTGATTTATGTCAAAGAATGTTCTGCCTATCTTTTCCTCTAGGAGTTCTGTAGTATCCAGTCTTACATTTAGGTCTTTAATCCATTTTGTGTTTATTTTTGTGTATGCTGTTATAAAATGTTCTAATTTCATTCTTTAAAATAATTTTTTTTGGAGTATTGCTACTTTACACTGCTGTATCGGTTTCTGCTGTTCAGCAAAGTGACCAGCTATACATATACATATGTGTTCTCTTTTTTGGATTTTCTTTCCAATTCGGTCACCACAGAGCACTGAGTAAAGGTCCCTGTGCTACACAGAAGGTTCTCATTAGTTATATATTTTATCCATAGTAGCCAGCACCAGTTATTGAGGAGACTGTCTTTTCTCCACTGGATATTCTTGTCTCCTTTGTCATAGATTAATTGACCTAGAGGTTCATGGGTTTATTTCTGGGTTTTCTAACTTAGGTAGATCATGGCAAATAGATGGTAAAACAATGGAAACAGTGAGAGACTTTATTTTCTTGGACTCTAAAATCACTGCAGATGGTGACTGCAGCCATGAAATTAAAAGACGCTTGCTCCTTGGAAGAAAAGCTATGACCAAACTAGACAGCATATTAAAAAGCAGAGACATTACTTTGTTGACAAAGGTCCCTATAGACAAATCCATGGTTTTTCCAGTAGTCACACATGAATGTGAGAGTTGGATCACAAAGAAAGGTGAGTGCTGAAGAATTGATGTTTTTGAACTGTGGTGTTGGAGAAGACTCTTTGAGAGTCCCTTGGACTGCAAGGAGAGTCAACCAGTCGGTTGGGGTTTGATTGTATCACAAAAGTACTTTTCCTGCCATCATTGTGGCCTCTTGTCTTTGGATGTGGAATATCTCTTTTGGTAGGTTCCAGTCTTTTCGGAGAAGGCAATGGCATCCCACTCTGGTACTCTTGCCTGGAAACTCCCATGGACGGAGGAGCCTGGTAGGCTGCAGTCCATGGGGTTGCTAAGTCAGACACGACTGAGCGATTTCCCTTTCACTTTTCACTTTCCTGCATTGGAGAAGGAAATGGCAACCCACTCCAGTGTTCTTGCCTGGAGAATCCCAGGGATGGCGGAGCCCAGTGGGCTGCCATCTGTGGGGTCACACAGAGTTGGACACGACTGAAGTGACTTAGCAGCAGTCTTTTTTGTCAATGGTAGTTCAGCAGTTAATTGTGATTTTGGTGTTTTCATGAGAAGAGAGGAGCTCAAGGGTTTCCCTGATAGCTCAGTTTGTAAAGAATCTGCCTGCAGTGTAGGAGACCCTGGTTTGATTCCTGTTTCAGGAAGATCTGCTGGAGAAGGGATAGGCTACTCACTCCAGTATTCTCAGGCTTCCCTTGTGGCTCAGCTGGTAAAGAATCTGCCTGCAGTACTGGAGACCTGGGTTCAATCCCTGGGTTGGGAAGATCCCCTAGAGAAGGGAAAAGCTACCCACTCCAGTATTCTGGCCTGGAGAATTCCATGGACTAGTCCATGGGGTTGCAAAGAGTCAGACATGACTGAGGGGCTTTCACTTTCACTTTCAAGTTCTTCTAGTCTGGCATGTTGTCTCCAACTCATGTATACATCACAAAAGTTACAACAAAGAGCAATATTTTAAAACTATATAAGCACTTAAGTAAAAGTGAAATAACTTTCTAGTAAAAATTTAGTGATTTATTAACTGTTGCAAACATTAATTGATAAAACAGTTTTTTCTCTAAGAATTAATGGTTTTCTATTTGGATCTTCACTATGGTTTCATTTATGTCTGCAGCTTGTAAACTTCTCTTCACTCTTATGCTATCTGGCAGTAATTATCATAAAGAACATATCACCTGTTTTCTGACACTTTGTAAATAGTTCTCAGAACCACCTAATTCTGCCTTCCTGCATATACTGTTTCTCCCTCTTTCTCTCACTCTTCCCCAAATATGTTCTTATAGAAGAAACAGTTTTAATGCCCTGTAACTTAAAATTTTCTCAGAGAATTTCAGCTCAAAGGAGACAAAAAGCATATATTATGTGAGACCTGCATTTTTGGGAGTGATATATGGCTCTCCAGTAAGTCTTTTTGAAATCAAGAAGCCCTCTACCCTTTGACATCAGCTTTTTGATAAAAACTATCTAAGTGAGCTTCAGTGATTTGGCTTTGCAACTAGATATCCTTAATGACATTAGCAGTATTCAAACTGGTTTCTAGTTTGTGAGATTAGGGATTGTGTCATTCATTCTTGTATTCCTTTACCTCACTCAATGTATTCCATTACTAGGCTTTCAATAAATGCTAAATAATGAGTGAATTCTCTAGCTAGTTTTGCTTCTGAACATCTAAAAACATATTTCAAAATTAAAGTTTTTGAACAACAATACATATTAATTAATTTTCTGATTCTCAAGGTAATTTCCTAATCATAGAACCTGTGGTATGTATAAACACATCAGGATTTCCTAGAATTATTACTTCCTTGAAATCTTCCCTGAACAGAAGAGTGAAACTGGAAAATAGTTTCCCTCATTTGTGTTACCACTTCCCACACTGAGTCAAATATTATGGGAATGCTTCTTCCTCTAGGTTTATTACAATTGATTCCACACCACCCAGGTGTCAGTTTCAATGTGTGGAAGGAGCTCTGAGACTTTTGGAAGAGAGAGGGAGAGATTGAATAATTTCAAGGTATTTCTGGTTAGTGACCTCAGGCACTAATCTTCTCCAGAGCTTTAAATGATTTATTTTTGTGTCTAACAGATGAGGGAAAATGAAATACTAAGTTTTCTCCTTCGTGGGCTACAATCATATCAGTACATTTATTACGTAGACTCACTGCCCCCTGAGCCCATTTTCTGCCTGATAGCCAAAGTGGAGCTAGATTTCATACTACAACTTAAAATTAATCTCTCATTTCACATGTTTCATAATATTATTTTGATTTTCATATGTACTTTGATGTAATCTCCAAAGATAAACACATTTTGGATTTATGTTGTATCATCAGTGAAGTCCATTATACTTGATTGTGAATTGGAACTTTATCCTTCGTTTGACTTTCACAACTTATTTGAGATGATGTCTCTTAAGAGGAGGAAAATCTCTTTTATACCAGAATTTATTACACAAATCTGTGCTTCCTCTAGAGCAACTTCATAGATCCATGGACACTGAGAGCAGTGAGGAGATGGACATGTGAGATTATCTGATTTAATCACCTCCTTTTATAGGTGAGCAAATTGAAGCTCCCTGAGGACAAGGGAGTTGCACTAATAACCATCCTAGAAGCAGAATCTTGGTCTCCTCACTCCTATGTATATTTTTGGTCTTGAGTGTTTTTGTATTTGATATGCTTACATTAGCCAAAGCCATGGCATGAGGAGCCACATCATATTTCCCCTGATTTAAACCTTACAGGCATGGAACAACTGACTGGTTCAAGACTAGTAAAGGAATACGTCAAGGTTGTATATTATCACCCTGCTTATAACCTATATGTAGAGTACATCATGAAAAATGTTGGGCTGGATGAATCACAAGCTGGAATCAAGGCTTATGGGAGAAATATCAACAACCTCATATATGCAGATGATAGCACTCTAATGGCAGAAAGTGAAGAAGAATGAGTCTCTTAATAAGGGTAAAAGAAGAGAGTAAAAAGCTGGCTTAAAGCTCAACATTCAAAAAACAAAGATCATGGCATCTGGTTCCATCACTTCATGGCATACAGATGGAGAAAAAGTGGAAGAAGTGACAAATTTTATTTTCTTGGGCTCCAAAATCATTGCAGGCAGTGATTGCAGCCGTGAAAATTAAAAGAAATTTGCTCCTTGGAAGGAAAGCTATGACAAACCTAGACAGTATATTAAAAAGCAGAGACATCAGTTTGCTGACAAATATCCATCTAGTCAAAACTATGGTTTTTCTGGTAGTCATGTACAAATGTGAGAGTTGGACTATGAAGAAGGCTGAGCACTGAAGAACTGATGATTTCATTTTTTAAAAAATGTATTTATTTTAATTGGAGCCTAATTACTTTACAATATTGTAGTGGTTTTTGCCATACATTGACATGAATCAGCCATGGGTTTACATGTTCTCCATCCTGAATCCCCCTCCCACCTCCCTCCCCATCCCATCCCTCTGGGTCATCCCAGTGCACCAGCACTGAGCACCATGTCTCATGCATCGAACCTGGACTGGCGATCTGTTTCATATATGATAATATACATGTTTCAGTGCTATTCTCTCAGATCATCCCATCCTCGCCTTCTCCCACAGAGTCCAAAAGACTGTTCTATACATCTGTGTCTCTTTTGCTGTCTCGCATATAGGGTTATTGTTACCATCTTTCTAAATTCCATATATATGCATTAGTATACTGTATTGGTGTTTTTCTTTCTGGCTTACTTCACTCTGTATAATAGGTTCCAGTTTCATCCATCTCATTAGAACAGATTCAAATGAATTCTTTTTGATGCTGAGTAATAACTCGCATATAGGGTTATTGTTACCATCTTTCTAAATTCCATATATATGCATTAGTATACTGTATTGGTGTTTTTCTTTCTGGCTTACTTCACTCTGTATAATAGGCTCCAGTTTCATCTACCTCATTAGAACTGATTCAAATGTATTATCTTTAATGGCTGAATAATATTCCATTGTGTATATGTACCACAGGTTTCTTATCCATTTGTCTGCTGATGGATATCTAGGTTGCTTCCATGTCCTGACTATTATAAACTGCTGCGATGAACTTTGGGGTACACGTGTCTCTTTCAATTCTGGTTTCCTCCATGTGTATGCCCAGCAGTGGGATTGCTAGGTCATATGGAAGTTCTATTTCCAGTTTTTTAAGGAATCTCCACACTGTTCTCCATAGTGGCTGTACCAGTTTGCATTCCCACCAACAGTGTAAGAGGGTTCCCTTTTCTCCACACCCTCTCCAGCATTTATTGTTTGTAGACATTTGGATAGCAGCCATTCTGACCAGTGAGAGATGGTACGTCATTGTGGTTTTGATTTGCATTTCTCCGATAATGAGTGATGTTGAGCATCTTTTCATGTGTTTGTTAGCCATCTGTATGTCTTCTTTGGAGAAATGTCTGTTTAGTTCTTTGGCCCATTTTTTGATTGGGTCGTTTAATTTTCTGGAATTGAGCTGCAGGAGTTTCTTATATATTTTTGAGATTAATTCTTTGTCATTTTCTTCATTTGTTATTATTTTCTCCCATCCTGAAGGCTGTCTTTTCACTTTGTTTATAGTTTCCTTCATTGTGCAAAAGCTTTTCAGTTTAATTATGTCCCATTTGTTTATTTTTGCTTCTATTTCCATTACTCTGTGAGATGGGTCATAGAGGATCCTGCTGTGAATTATGTCAGAGAGTGTTTTGCCTATGTTTTCCTCTAAGAGTTTTATAGTTTCTGGTCTTACATTTAGATCTTTAATCCA
>SJYT01017531.1:0-16208 GCA_006410635.1 Cephalophus harveyi
TCTTATTGAATTGTAGACTCCCTATAGCTATAACAAAAGGAAGGAGAACACAAGCTTGTATGAAATATGATTGATTATAATGAAAAAATAGTTATTATGACTACGACTGGTCCCTGTGAAATGTCTAGTCCAAGTTCCAAGTTCTTCAGTGCTTGCAGCTAGTTTTCAGATATCCCATTGTTCAGGCCCAATTTGTTTATTGAGGACGATTTGAGGGCGAGAAGGTGTCATTTCACTGTCAAGCCAGCCAAGAAGTCCTTTTCATGGAAGTGTTTCATTGAACTGTTGGTAATCTTCTTGAGTAACATAATCACATATAGTACTGTTAATATCATCTGAGCAGTTAGATAACCAGATACCATGGAGTCCCCAATTGACAAAGGTGTGATTAGCCATAAACATTAAAATTTCTGATTTAGCTTGACATCTATCTCAATAAATAGTATATTTAAAGTCTTTATAAGTAAACCCCTTACATTTTAACTTTTGTTCTTTTCCTAGAGTTTTGGTAGTATTGATATGGTTTTCATAAAAGGACAAGGCAGTAAACAGTTTAAGCAATGTGAGAAAGTTCTTTTTTGGAGGCAGGATGAAAGCCCACATTTGTTGACTAACATTAATACATAATTTTGTTGGGTCCATGCATAAAGGAAGGATTTCATAGCCTAGAGAAATGTTAATTAGTTTTCTCTCTTCCTCAGGATGAGAGGGTCCCTCCAAGCTCCAAGGAGGCGGAATATGTGTTGAATCATTGGTGGATATGATTGGTCTTATATCTGTCCATTCTACAACCTACAGTAAAAGGGGGGTTAGGTATATAAGCCTAATAAGTGTGATCAATCAAGTCAGCCTGAGCAGGGGAAGCAGAAGCAAGCAAAGCAAGCATAGTGACAATAATATTTTCAGGTTTCCAAGACATTCCCTGTTGAGAAACCAGATTTTCAGCTTGATTAGTAAGGGTTTTTATCTGTCTCCAAGTAGGGAGATCATAAGGTCGATGACATCGAGTGTGGCGTTTCTTGGAAATTTTTTAAGCTGCCATGGCTTGTACTGGAAATTTCTCTTCCTGGGGAAGAATGAAAAGGCAGAGGAGGGGCCATTTTGCTTTATCTGCTTGAACTGAGACATCCAACTTCATCTACCCTCAGACATCAGTGCCCCCGGTCCTTGGGCCTTCGGATGCATACTGTTACTTACCTAGTGGGCCCCTTGACTCTCAAGCCTTCTGACTGAATTACACCGCCACCTTTCCTGAGTTTCACCCTTGCAAACAGCAGATTGTGGGACTTCTCGGCCTCCATAACCACATGAACCAATTCCTACAATAAATCTCCTCTTATCTACATCTCTATACATCCTTTCGGTTCAATTTCTCTGGAGAACCCTGACAGCTTAATAATGATTCCCCTCTGAGAGGATGAGTGTAGGAATTAAATAAGATAATTCCTGTAAAACATCCAGCATGGTGCCTGATATATTAAGCACTTAGTATGTGGAAGTTATTATATTTTTTATTATCATTCAGGAAAGGTCTTTGACCTCTTTGGCTGATCCCATCACACAGATGAGAAAATCTTAGACTATGCTCTTTCCAAATTTGCTTTGACTTCTATTCTAGAAGAGCAGAAAATCTGAAGCACAATTGACATGACCTTGTGTTGTACATTATGTCCCCCTGAACTCAGGCAGGATGACATCCAGGAAAGAAAGGGCAGGGTAGGCTCCCTACTCTCCCGCCCAGACAGCTGTCTGTTTCCACTGTAGAGGTCTAATGGGGGTGTGTGGCCTCCCCAGCTACCTACACATCTTTTTGGGCAGGAATGGAACTAGTTTCTTACTGTATTTTGTGTAACGGGTCCCAAACACCATGTGACAGTCTCCTGTATGTAGCTGTATTTAAAGGTGTAGAGGTATACTTCTCAGTGAGCACAAATGTGCACCAGAGATTTTGAAATTAAAGAAATCTGTGGATTGAGCCAGAAAAATAAAAGCTCAAAACCCACTGAACGAGAAGCCCTGAGCTGCCATCATCTGGAGTTTGGGCCTTTCCATCTTTAGCTTTTATAACCAGAAACAGGTCAATTTGTTAATAATTCATTAATAACATTCATTGGACTGCAAGGAGATCCAACCAGTCCATTCTGAAGGAGATCAGCCCTGGGACTGATGGAAGGAATGATGCTAAAGCTGAAACTCCAGTACTTTGGCCACCTCATGCGAAGAGCTGACTCATTGGAAAAGACTCTGATGCTGGGAGGGATTGGGGGCGGGAGGAGAAGGGGACGACAGAGGATGAGATGGCTGGATGGCATCACGGACTCGATGGACGTGAATCTGAGTGAACTCTGGGAGTTGGTGATGGATAGGGAGGTCTGGTATGCTGTGATTCATGGGGTCGCAAAGAGTCAGACGTGACTGAGCGACTGAACTGAACTGAATAACATTAACTTATTATATACCTTTATGATAACATAATAAATCATCATTTATTGGGAATTTACTATGTGGCAGGCACCAAAGATGAGATGGCTGGATGGCATCACGGACTCGATGGACATGAATCTGAGTGAACTCTGGGAGTTGGTGATGGACAGGGAGGTCTGGTGTGCTGTGATTCATGGGGTCGCAAAGAGTCAGACGTGACTGAGCGACTGAACTGAACTGAATAACATTAACTTATAATATACCTTTATGATAACATAATAAATCATCGTTTATTGGGAATTTACTATGTGGCAGGCACCAGGCTAAGTCCTAAATATACATCACCCCCTTTTTTTTTTAATTGAAGTGTAGTTGCCTTAAATATTTCAGGCGTAAAGCAAAGTGATTCAGTTGTTTTATATATATGTATATAAAATATGTATGATGAGATGGTTGGATGGCATCACTAACTCAATGGACATGAGTTTGAACAAGCTCTGGGAGTTGGTGATGGACAAGGAAGACTGGTGTGCTGCAGTCCATGAGGTCGCAAAGAGTCAGACACAACTAAGCAACTGAACTGAACTGATAGATATGTGTGTGTGTGTGTGTGTGTGTGTATATATATATATATATTCTTTTTTATATTCTTTTATAGGTCATTATGCAATATTGAGTATAGTTCCTTTTGCTATGTAGTAGGTCCTTGTTTATTTTATATATAGTAGTGTGCATACGTTAATCCCCAATTCCCAATGTATCCACCCTCACCCCTACCCTTTTCCTTTTGGTAACCATAAATTTGTTTTCTATGCCTTTGAGTCTATTTCTGTTTGGGTATGAATTCATTTGTATCATTGTGTCAGACTCCGTGTAGAAGTGGTCACATATCATATTTGCTTTTCTCTGACTTGCTTCCCTTAGTATGACCATCTCTTTGTACATGACTCTTTGATCCTCATCACTCTATGAGTGAGCTGTCATTTTCAGCAGGGAGACCAGGAAACTGAGACTCAGAGACAAAGTAATTTATACTAAGTCACACATGTATGGCAGAGCCTGGAATTCAACAGAGGTAGTTTGGCTCAATATCTGTAAAATATGAATTAGTGTTTTTTCAGAAATTTTTCAAATACGTGATTTTAAAAGTATGCTTCATTTTAAAGTGTTATTTCTTATCACATCCAGAGACCCTTTGCCCCCCACTCCTACAACACCTCTTGGTTATCATGGAAACCAATGAACTGCTTGGAGTCAGCTAACTAAAATTTGCTGTATAGAGGCTCTTTGCCCAAACACATCTCTTCCTGCTGGGGAAGGCTACCTGTAGTGCCAATATCTAAGAAGGTATCATTTCTCTGCATGGGCAAACTAATGGGAGCACTGAGCAATTATCTGGAAAATGCAATCGCTGCCAGCAGGCAATAAGAATAATTTAAACCAATAAACTCTTTTCCCTCAACCGCAAGGCTCAGTGTAGGGTTTTCTTCGCTTGTCTTTTTGTTTTGTTTTCCATTGGCTGAGCTTTCCAAATAATTGTTCCATCTGTCCACTTCACTTTGTCTGAGTAGTCGCAGCCCGAGGGGAGTTAGAAGTCAAACGTCAGACATGCAGGGAAAGCTAATGCGTGGGAGGCTGTGGGAAGAGAAATCATTGTCTGTTCTCCTTCCCTGCAGCTGGGCCAGGGATCTGGAAGTAAATTATAAGCCCCAGTTGCCCCAGGGAGGAAAATAGATTTTGGGAAGGGGGGTGGGGGTACTATTTGGAAGACCCCATTGTCAGGAGTGTCAACTACCAGGAAGGAGCGCTCTTAGCAGTGGGATTAAGGAGAGAGATCATAGCTAAGCCAGAGATGAAAAGTCCCGAGACAGGAAATAACAACCAGAACCCTTGTAACAGCTATTTACTGTGCCCTTTACTCTGAGCTGGGCCCTTGGCTGGACACTCTATGTAGAGTATAAACTAAACTGTATTATTTTGATCCTTCCAACTGCTCTGTTTCACAAATAAGCTGAGGCCCAGAGAGGTCAAGTAACTTGCACAAGAACACACAGCTAGTCAATAGCAGAGTCAGGATCTGAACTGAGTTTTAATTGAGAACCCTTGCTCTTACCCACTGCTCCTGGCTGCTGTAACCCAGAGGTGCTAACCAGAGATGGAAGTAGAGTTCTATAGAGGACAAAAATAAGATTATAAAAGCCTAGGTACTCTTTATTTTGCATCAAGTTATTTTACATGCATTAGAAATAAAATGCCTAGATATTCTGTAATAACCAATATAGGAAAGGAATTCTGAAAAAAAAATGAATATATGTACATGTACAACTGCTTCACTATGTTGTATATCTGAAACTAACATTGTAAATCAACTATTCTCTAACAAAAAATTTTAAGATAAATTACAAAAAAAGAGAAAATGCTTAGAAGTAAAAACAGATTAGATTTTCAGTTTACAAAGGCACAGAGAGGTTAAGTAACTCAACTGAGGCCACAAAGTCAATAAATATGTTAGTGGAGGATTTAAATCAGAGTCTCTGAACCCAGTCAAAGACTGTGCTTTTCAGTGTATTAGACAGCCTCCCTTCTTTCTTACGATCACCTTCCAGGTAAAGCAAATGAGCTCTTTCTCTTACAAACAGAATATGCTATTTCTCAAGATATTGAGCAACAAATTAACGTATGCTTGCAAAAATGCTATATTAAAGAAGATTAAAAAGATTTATAAAATTTAACACTTCTCCCAACATCTGACTTGCTAATGTCCACTGTAAATATCTAAGACTGGGAAATGATAAGCAGAATATCTCTAATCTGTTTGACTGAGGAACCATTTTTTTTCATTGTTCAAGGTAAAGCTTGGACAATGGTTGACCAATGTATCCACCATAGATATGGCTTTGCTCCTGTGCTTTTGCCTCTGTCTAGCAGAATGGAGGCTTTTTAAAACACCAGCACTCACACTCTTTGCTGCCTAATACCTGAATCTTATACTGGCTGAGCTGCCAATTGCAAATATGGTAAGGTCTCTCCAAATTTCTATATTAAATGCTCTTATGTGACCCATCCCCTGTGGGGTGCAGTGAATCACAAAGAGATCATTCTATGCTGATAAAATATTAATAAAAAATAATGACTTCATTTCTTGATGTATCTTATTGAAGGATCCCTGAAAGGAAATGTCAGTGCAGAGAAATGCCTCTTAGTAGTGGAATTTTAAGCACAAAGATCTGCTTATGCCTTGAGGAGTGGATTGTAGGGTCTTTCTGATACTAAAGTGTAGGCTATGGCGTTCTCTCTGAAGATAAAGGCAATATGAGGATAAGAGTTTCAGAGTGATGTTGGAGGTACAGATTGTATGACTAGGATGTTCTGGTGGGTTGAGTAAGACCACAGAGGAATCCTAGAATAAAATTTCCAATTACCATGGATGGAAAACTTAAAATTAGGCAGCCATATTGCCATTTATAATCAAAAAATAGATCGACAATATTTAATTTGTGCATATATATATATATAATGTCTTTTAAAGCAATTTTTATTCTTGGAAGATAATTGTTTTACAATGTTGCGGTGGTCTCTGCCATACATCAACACAAGTAATAATTATATATCTATATCCTTTCCTTCTTGAGCCTCCCATCCCCACCCCACTCTATCCATCGAGGCTGTCACACAGCACCAGGCTGGGCTCCCTGGGTTATATATCAGCTTTCCGCTGGTTATCTATTTCACACAAGATAGTGTATATACGTCAGTCTACTTTCTCAATTTGTCCTACCCTTCCTTCCCCAACTGTGATGACCAGTCTGTTCTCTACATCTGCATCTCCATTTCTTTTCTATAAATAGTTTCCTCAGTACTATTTTTCTAGCTTCCATATGTATGCATTAATACACAGTATTTGTTTTTCTCTTTCTGAGTTATTTCACTTTGTATAACAGGCAAGAGGTTCATCCATTTCACTACAACTGTTTCAAATTTGTTCCTTTTTATGGCTAAGTAATATTCTATTGTGGGCTTCCCTGTTGACTCAGTGGTAAAGAATCTGCTTTCCAATGCAGGAGATGTGGGTTCAGTCCCTGGTTCAGGAAGATTGTCTGAAGGAGGAAATGGCAACCCACTCTAGTGTTCTTGCCTGGGAAATCCCATGGACAGAGGAGCCTGATGGGCTATAGTCCATGGGGTTGCAGAGTCATATACAACTTAGCAACTAAACAACAACAACAATATGCCATTGTATTATGTACCAGAACTTCTTTATCCGTTCTTCTGCTGATGGACATCTAGGCTGCTTCCATGTCCTGGCTGTTGTAAATAGTGCTGCAGCGAACACTGGGTACATGTGTGTTTCTGAATTGTGGTTTTCTCAGGGTATATGCCCAGTGGTGGGACTGCTGGTGATGGTGGTGGTGTTCAGTTGCTAAATCATGTCCTACTCTTTGCTGGGTCATATGGTAGTTTTATTTCTAGTTTGTTAAGGAGTCTCCATACTGTTCTCTGTAGTGGCATAGTGGCTAAAACAAATTACATTCCTACCAGCAGTGCAATAGGGTTCCCTTTTCTCCACATCCCCTCCAGCATTTATTTTTTGCAGTTTTTTTCATGATAGCCATTCTTTATTGAAAGATAGCTGACTTACAGTGTTGTTAGTTTTAGGCACATAGCAATGTGATTCAGTTATATGTATGTATATGTGGTGGTGGTGGTTTAGTCACTAAGTCATGTCCGACTCTTGTGACTCCATGGACTATAACCTGTTAGGCTCCTCTGTCCATGGGATTCTCCAGTCAAGAATACTGGAGTGGATTGCCATTTCCTTCTCTAGGGGATCTTCCCAACCCAGGGATCAAACACAGGTCTCCTGCATTGCAGGCAGATTCTTTACTGACTGAGCTACAAGGGAAGACCCGCATGTGTGTGTGTTTGTATGTGTGTGTGTATGTATCTGAAGGGAAGGGAAGGGAAGTCGCTCAGTCGTGTCCGACTCTTTGCGACCCCATAGACTGCAGCCTACCAGGCTCCTCTGCCCATGGGATTTTCCAGGCAGTAGTACTGGAGTGGATTGCCATTTCCTTCTCCAGGGAATCTTCCCAACCCAGGGCTCGAACCCGGGTCTCCCGCATTGTAGACAGAGGCTTTACCCTCTGAGCCACCAGGGAAGTTCGTGTGTATGTATGTGTGTGTATAAATGTATGGGCTTCCCTGGTGGCTCAATGGTAAAGCATCCTCCTGCCAATACAGGAGAGGCAGGTTCAATCCCTGGGTTAGGAAGATACTCTGGAGAAAGAAATGGCAACCCACTCTAGCATTCTTGCCTGGAGAATTCTTGCATGGAAATTCCATGGACAGAGGAGCCTGGTGGGCTATATGCACTCCATGGGGTTGCAAAGAGGCAGACATGACTTAGCAACCGAATAGTCCCCTGTGCTATACAGTAGGACATTGTTCTTTATCTGTTTCATATATACTAGTTGGTATCTGTTAATCCTTAACTCATAATTTATCTCTTGCCCCTCTTTTCTCTTTGGTCACTATATGTTTGCTTTTGTATGTCTATGAATCTATTTCTATTTTACAAATAAGTTCATTTGTATTCTTAGATTCCACATACAAGCAATAAATACATTTTCTTTGTCAGTTCAGTCACATAGTCATGTCTGATTCTTTGCGATCCTATGGACTGCAGCACACCATGCTTCACCGTCCATCACCAACTCCTGAAGCTTGCTCAAACTCATGTCCACAGAGTCAGTGATGCCATCCAACCATCTTATCCTCTGTTGTCCCCTTCTCTTCCCACCTTCAATCTTTCCCAGCATCATGGTGTTTTCAAATGAGTCAGGTGGACAAAGTATTGGAGTTTCAGCTTCAACATCAGTCCTTCCAATGAATATTCAGGGCTGATTTCTTTTAGGATTGACTGGTTGGATCTCTTTGCAGTCCAAGGGACTCTCAAGAGTCTTCTCCTACACCACAGTTCAAAAACATCAATTCTTTGGAGCTCAGCTCTTTTTATAGTCCAACTCTCACATCCATACTTGACTACTGGAAAAACCAAGCTTTGACTAGATGGACCTTTGTTGGCAAGGTAATGTCTCTTCTTTTTAATATGCTGTCTAGGTTAGTCATGGCTTTTCTTCCAAGGTGCAAGTGTCTTTTAATTTCATGGCTGCAGTCACCATCTGCAGTGATTCCGAAGCCCCAAAATATAAAGTCTCTCACTGTTTCCCCATCTATTTGCCATGAAGCAATGGGACCAGATGCCATGATCTTAGTTTTCTGAATGTTGAGTTTTAAGCCAACTTTTTCACTCTCTTCTTTCACTTTCATCAAGAGGCTCTTTAGTTCCTCTTCTCTTTCTGCCATAAGGATGGTGTCATCTGCATATCTGAGGTTATTGATATTTCTCCCAGCAATCTTGATTCCAGCTTGTGTTTCATCCAGTCTGGCATTTTGCATGATGTACTCTGGATACCTCTGGTGGCTCAGACGGTAAAGTATCTGTCTACAATGAGGGAGACCCGGGTTCGATCCCTGGGTTGGGAAGATCCCCTGGAGAAGGAAATGGCAATCCACTCCAGGACTATTGCCTGGAAAATCCCATGGACAGAGGAGCCTGGTAGGCTACAGTCCATGGGGTCGCAAAGAGTCGGACACGACTGAGCGACTTCACTCACTCACTCACTCTGCATAGAAGTCAAATAAGCAGGGTGACAATATACAGCCCTGATGTACTCCTTTCCCAATTTGAAACCAGTCCATTTTTCCATGTCAGGTTCTAACTGATGCTTCTTGACCTTCATACAGATTTCTCAGGAGGCAGGCAGATTTTATAATTCTAAAATAACATCAGCATTTAATACCCTTGAATTAAGTTGGAAGGCATGACCTGAATTAAAGGAAAAGAGAAGATGCCAGCTCCAGTGGCCTCTGTGTGGGTCATTCCACTGATGTGGCTCTGCTCTCTGACCTGGTCCAGGCAGGCTATGGAAGCAGATTTCAGTTGGCCCAGTTCCTTCCACAGGAGTCATTAGGAGTAATCACTCCTTTGCATTTTTTTCATTCACTCATTCACTAGTACTGAGTGCCAGCTACAAGCCAGGAACTGTGCGAGGTGTACAGTGGAGAGAGTTAGACCTAGTCACTGCTTTCAGGGGACTGCACTCCACGGAAGGTGATGGATGTCAGTCCACTTCATGTGTGTGTGCATATTAAGTTGCTTCAGTTGTATCCAACTCTTTGTGACCCCATGGACTGTACCCCATCAGGCTCCTCTTTCCATGGGATTCTCCAGGCAAGAGTACTAGAGTGGGTTGCCATTCTCTCCTCCAGGGAATCTTCCCTACCCAGCAACTGAACCCAGGTCTCCTGCATTGTCGACAGACTCTTTACTGCCTGAGCTACCAGGGAAGCCTGGAGTGGGTAGCCGTTCCCTTCTCCAGGGGATCTTCCCAACCCAGGGATCGAATCTACTTCACTTACGTTTCCTGTATTGGCAGGAGGGTTGTTTACCACTAGCATCACCCGGGAAGCCCAGTCCAATTCACACATCATAGTAAATAAGGTAGCTTTGGCACCGAGTAAGGAGACATAGTGAAGGAAGGTGATGGTATCTAATGCCTACTTAATATGTAACGGGCATCTGAGGATAACATAGACACAGCACCTCCTAGCCTGCTCCCCCCATCTCAGCTCACGATGACTCCATTTTCCCAGCCATTTGGGCCAAGTTCATCTTGGCATCACCCTTCACATCTGTCTGTCTTGCATATCCAACATTCGACACTCCTCCATACCTGCACTGCCACCATTCCAGTCTATTTCTTGCTTGGCTATTCTGTTAGCCTCCTAACAGAATTCTTCCTTTTTTAAATTTGTTCTTACTCTTGTTTCTTTCTGTACCACAGCCAGGTGCTCCAGTAACTGTTTTTTGTTTAGGGTCTAAGGTAAAAGTCCTTGTAGTGTCCTAAGTGTTCAGCCCTAATGATCTGCCTGCTGCCACACCCTCTGTCCTGTTACCTTCTGCTCCCCTCCCCCTTCGGCAGCCACACTACTTTCCATAGTGTTCCCAGAACACAAAGCAGTTACTAACTCTAGGGATTTTGCAAAGGCTGTTCTCCCTCCCTGGAATGACTTCTCCTTGCTATCTGGTTCACTTACTCATTTTGGTCTGTTCAGATGCCACTTTGTTCAAGGAACTTATCTGACCTTCTTATGTAAACTAATGCCCCGTGTAGATTTTTATGCTCTTTAACCAGCTTCTTTGTGTTTCATAGAACTTGTTGTTGTTGTTCAGTTGCTAAGTCACATTTGACTCTTTGTGACTCTAAGTCACATTTGACTCACATTTGACTCACATGGACTGCAGCATGCCAGGCCTCCCTCTCCTTCACTATCTCCTGGAGTTTGCCCAAATTCTTGTCCATTGAACTGATGATGTCATCCACACATCTCATCCTCTGCTGCCTTCTTCTCCTTTTGCCTTCAATCTTTCCCAGCATCAAGGTCTTTTCCAGTGAGTTGGCTATTCGCATCAGGTGGCCAAAGTACTGAAGCCTCAGCTTTAGCATCAGCCCTTCCAATAAGTGTTCAGGGTTGAGTCCCTTAGGATTGACTGCTTTTCTTTTTTTTGTTGTCTGTCTTCCCATCTCTTAAGTTTTATTGTCTGTCTTCCCATCTCTTTCCATCTCTGTAAGTTTCATGAGAACGGCAGCCTTATTTTCCATATCCCCACAACCCTGGACATAGATGACTTTCAATAAATATTTGTTGAAGTTTATTGGATGAATAAATGATGTAATGAGAAACGTAACCCACTAGCCATAAAGCTTGGGGAAGTGGCCCAATTCCAGTAACATTCAGCTCACTTCGTCTCTCCGGCCATTTTGTGTCCTTCCTACTGTTTGTTAATCAGACATCATTTTTTCGCACACAACTGCAAAAGGTTGACTAGCTCACGCCCCTCAGAGCTGCATTTCCCTCAATAGTTCCTCTCCCTAATGATGATAGTCCTGAGTACAGTCCACTGGGGTTAGTTCAGCAGGTGAGCCACATGTGTCTAGTGATCTGGGGGACTCTAAGCGCCTGATTATTTCAGGAGACCCTCCGTCTCACATCCTGGGCTCCAGCCAATGAGTTCTTCCCATGTGAGAGAACTGTGTGACCTAAAAGAAGCATGAGAGGGAGAAAATTTAGATCATCCAAAAGCAAACCACAGCATTTCCTCTTTATGCCCTTCCTGACTATCACCTTTTGTACTTAGCATGCATGTAGAGTTTTAAGAAAAGTCTGAATTTACTAATTGACCATTACTAATGGATGCTCCATTTACCAAAAGTACCTTGAGGTTCCTCTTTGAGGTTCCTTTTAACCAGCAAGTTTCCCTCATACCTGTAGGCAAGAATTTAGGTCACAGAAATTCCATCTGCCTTTTATAAAAGAGACACCTGATGGAGATGTGATGAGCAGGGAGGCCTGACTTCTGAATCCAGGTTTGTCTTTCCTAGCCACATGCTCTTGGGCAAACTCCTTCACCTCTCTGTGCTTTCATGTCTTTGCTTGTAATCATTTAATTTATGGGGCTGTTGTGAGGCCTCTTTGAGTCCTGCTTCTCTTGGTACCCAGCAAACAACAAAACCTCAACATGTAATAGTTAGAGAGCATCTAGTTTGTAAGAGGCTTTCAGTATCTTATTCATGTATCTCTGCGTGCATGTTCTATTATGCTAGGTTTATGGCTGCTGTTACATACATCAGTGATGGTTTGTAGCTTCAGTTTACAAGAAGCCCTTGTTGACGTGCTTACCTACTATGAGTGGCTGTCAGGGGCTCCTCCATGATCCTGGAACAGATTTTATTATATGTCTTTTTTTTTTAGCATTTCATGGTGGTGGTGGTAGTTTAGTCACTAAGTCGTGTCCGGCTCTTGTGACCCCATGGACTGCAGCCTGTCAGGCTCCTCCATCCATGGGATTCTCCAGGCAAGAATACTGGAGTGGGTTGCCATTTCCTTCTCCAAGGGATCTTCCTGACTCAGGAATCGAACCCAGGTCTCCTGCATTGCAGGCAGATTCTTTACTGACTGAGCTACGAGTCTTATAATAGGATAAGAGAATTCAGAATTTGAGTCCTGTGGAAACTCAGAAAATTAAACATTCATGTTGATGTATGGCAAAACCAATACAGTATTGTAAAGTAAAATAAAAAAAAAACATTTAGATAATTTTTTTTATATGATAGAAAGTAAAACCTCGTGGAGGAGGCATTAATGAACTTGACTTAGGGCAGTGTTCTCAGTCATGCCTCTCCAAATGGCCTGGAACACATTTTGAATGACCATCCCTTGCAGTATTTTTCATGCCTGCAGATTCTGAGATTTGCTTTCTGTTTCTGTTTGCTGTCAGTGAATTATTTTAGCTTCTAACTTTGCAGATCCTAATTGCTTATACTTTTTTTTTTTTTTACATAGCAAAAAAAGCCTGTGGATAAAGGGAGTGAAGGACAAGGGTGCCAAATCTGGCTGTACCTGCTTAGCTGGCTGGATTTCCTTCCTTCCTATTTTGATGCGGCATTGTTTGATTTCCCTGTTTGCAAATGTGCTCATTGCTTCCCATCTTGCCAACTTCTTGATCATTTTCTTCCTTCAGGAGGAAAAAAAAAAACCAGCTCCACCAAAACTTCATTCGCCATACAGTTTAATTGAATTTATGGCAGCTGTCACAAAATAAAACAAAAACCTCACAAATACGAATAGGGCAACTACTAGGATTAGGTAACCTCTGAAGTTTTAAAAGAATTCTTCAAGGCATTTATTTGCAAATTGGACTCCATTTGCATATTTCATAAGCACAATGCAAATGTATTATTTATCAGGTGGTCTAGGCATGCCTGTTCAAATGAATGGTTGCAAATTCAACCTTCATTTAAAAAATCCTTGTTATAAATTTATTCCCCCAACTTGCAGGACAAATGGGCTTTTCAACCCTGCCTTTCCTATTTTTTTTCAAAATACTCCAGACTCCACACTAAGAATGACCTTTCTCAGGATTATAGGCCTGTGGATTTGAAAGAATGGCCTCCAGTATATAAAATTACAAGGTAATTTACAATGTCAAAATTGCCCATTCCCATTGAGTTGCATCTATCACAACAATACCCATTCCAAAAATGATCTTGCAAGGCTTTAGGCAGAAGTACAACCTCATCACACTTAAGCAACTTCGGTTGTGAATGACTCAGGAGTTGGGTGTTTCATGCATTTACAACTTCTAACCTTCATGGGCAGGCCTGAGAAGAAACTGATTTTGAGCTGGTGCTGGTTCCTGTTGGTCTCAGACCCCATGGGCCAGAGAAAACCACACTTCTCAGTTCCAGGCAAACTAATGAGTGAATAATCTGTACAGGAGAAAATAAGATTCAATGAGCAGGTCGTTGTTTGGCTTTTTGCCACTTGTGCTTTATAAAGTCACCATCCATTTTAAGTGAATCAAGTAGGAGAGCTATTTTTTTTTTTAAAATATGATTGCTGTCTTTGGTGAAAAGTAATTACAGGCAGAAAATGCTGAACATAGAGGAATATTTGCTAAAGCATCTATCAGGGCTTCATTTTTTGCACGTTTCCCCGCACCCGCTGCCCCCCACTGCCCCGGATGCTGAAGGCATTTTCATCCTTGTAGAGATGCACAATGTTCTCTGTATGAAAAGACTGAGACACTGGTTTAGTGACAGAGAGCTGGCCCTATATCCTGACTCCTTTCTGCTTGCCTGTCATATCATGTATCTGAGCAGTGGTTTTTATCCTGTGGCAACAGCTTCCACCCTAGGATTAAAGAGCTTCTTCTGCTAGTCTAAATAAATTAAACACTTATTTCCTGACCTTTTAATAAGTGCCAAGAGATGTTTTAGGTTCTAAAGTGAAAGGATAAATAAGACATAGGTCCTGCCCTTAAATAATTTAGAGTCTATAAACAGATGTAAATAAAGAATTATAATGTAATACTCTTTGTACTTTGATACTTGACATTTTGGCTAAAGGTTGAATTCAGTGAGTCAGAAGATGGGTAAAATGTATTGTTCTGAAATGATGTACCTCTTAAAATCTAAAAATGGCTGGTTTTTCTTGTGGAAGAATTAAAAATGATTGTATAATTATGCAAAGATAACATCCTCTTTCTCCATTTGTGTATGGGGGACTGGATTCAGCTGTAACTGAATAAAGAGTGGCTTCAACATATTAAGTTGGACATTTTTTCTGCCCTGAAAAGCCAGAGGTAGGCCATTGCTGTGTTGGTTCAGTGGCTTAAATATATCAGGGTCAAAGTCTCTGTGGTTCTTTTTCTTTGGAGTATCAGGAGACTGTGATAGCTCCTGTCACCACATATTATTTCAGAAAGCACAAACGGAAACAATAGGATATGGAGGAAAAGTGACATCTGTATCACAAGACAAAAGATGCTTCCAGATACTCCTAGGAGGAGCAGATATGAGTCACATGACCATTCCTAGCTGCAAGAGAGTCTATGATTCCAAGCATTTTTGTTTAAACAAGACAGTGGGTAGTAATGAACAAAGTCAAGAATCTGTTAGTAAGATATAAAGAAAGGATGGATAATCCATTAGGCAGCCAGGAGTTTCTGACTGCTCAAAAGTACAAAGTAAAAGAACAATATGGAAGACAGAATAACCATCTGAGGACATAGAGTCTGCTGCAGGAGCTGGGGTTTGATATGGAAACAATAACCTTATTAGAAACCAGAACTATATCATAAAATTGTTTTGATTATAAAATTTCAAAGTTAATTTCACATGAGCAAAGATTCTGATCATCTATGTGATATGACAAAAAAAATATTCATTGTGTCTAGAAATGGTCTTCTATGGTGACTTATATTTCTACTCTCAGGAATTTTGTAAGAACTTTTCAAAGAAACTCTTATAGTGCTATTAGTTATAGATGATAAAATAGTAACTCAAGGTTAAAATAATTGGTTTCTATGGTTAACCCTACCTTTTGCAGGAAACATGGTCTGAGGGAGTGTTATGGATAAACACAGTGAGGCCACCTTGCCATGGTGGGAAGCTAGGAACTTCTTAAGGCAAATGAATGTTTTCATTGGATGGAAACATAAACAGGCAAAAAATTCTGAAGATACTTGAGGGCAAAGAGTTAAGGAACATAAACATAGCTTAGTTTATAGCTTAGTAGATTTCTACCTTCCTTTTTTCCTTCCTTTCTTCCAGGCCAGATGACCTAGCTGGTGAATGCTACCACACATTTAAGGAAGATATAGTACCAATTACACACAAACTCTTCCAGAAAATTGAAGAGGGGTGAGTAATTCCCAACTTATTCTGTGAGGTTAGCAGTCTTTGATCCCAGTTTCTCTCATGTGTATAATTGCAAAAACTATTAACAAAATTTTAGTGATTAAAATCTAACAATATACAGAGATATAGGGCATCATGACCAAATGCAAGCTTACTTTAACATTAAAAATTGGTGTAATTCACCACATAATAAAATATTAAAAGACAAAAAAATCACCACAATAGATGAAGAAAAAATATTTCACAAAATCTAGTTCAGTTCAGTTCAGTCGCTCAGTCGTGTCTGACTCTTTGCGACCCCATGAATCGCAGCACGCCAGGCCTCCCTGTTCATTACCATCTCTCGGAGTTCACTCAGACTCATGTCCATCGAGTAAGTGATGCCATCCAGCCATCTCATCCTCGGTCGTCCCCTTTTCCTCCTGCCCCCAATCCCTCCCAGCATCAGAGTCTTTTCCA
>SJYT01017551.1:6168-92188 GCA_006410635.1 Cephalophus harveyi
TAAAGCTGAAACTCGAGTACTTTGGCCACCTCATGCGAAGAGTTGACTCATTGGAAAAGACTCTGATGCTGGGAGGGATTGGGGGCAGGAGGAGAAGGGGACGACCGAGGATGAGATGGCTGGATGGCATCACCAACTTGATGGATGTGAGTCTGAGTGAACTCCGGGAGTTGGTGATGGACAGGGAGGCCTGGCGTGCTGCGATGCATGGGGTTGCAAAGAGTCGGACACGACTGAGCGACTGAACTGAACTAAACTTGTGTAGGGTTATATCTCTGGCCACTCTGATTTAGGCGTGGTTTCCAGAAATACTCCCAGTGCCCATTGTACTGACCGTACCAGCACCATGAGCTGATATTTCATAAGAACAGGTGCTTAAGGCACCTGGCACTGGAAATATGTGCTTGACGCAAGATAATCAGGGTTGGAAATGGAAGGAGCCAGAAGCTATGTCATGATAAATTATTCCTTTATCATTTTAAATGGAGGATTCAGTTCTTATCCATGCCTCGTCAAAATAGAAGTTCTCTCTTATCCAGCATGTACTTGATAATACAGCACCTATATATAAATGCACCACAAAGTATTTTTCATGCGTTTGCATAAGGAGTCCATAGACATATTTTGATATTAAACATGTGAATTGTAACAAAATATTTCAGATCACAATAAATGAGGTAGCACATGAAGAAGATAAGATCTTTAAGAAGAAGTCATGGATACATGCTTGGATTCTTGATGCTCTAATTAGTGAAGAGGGACACATCTGATGTCACCCCTAGACTCCAGCAGGATGGACTTCTGTTCTGAGCACCTGCTGCCCCAGGCATAGCTCTAGCCTTCCTCCCACTTTGCCCACTCCAAGGGGCGTAGACCATGAGAAGTCAAGGGGCATCTGTCTCTTACTAGTGTGAACCAGTGGAATGTTTTTGATGAGAAATCTACCCCTGCTGCCCCACATTGGAGACCAGTATTTAGAAATCTCATTCAGGAAAGACTCTTTCTTTATAAAAATAATATCTTTACTGTTATTTTTGGCTGTGCTGGGTCTTTGGTGCAGTTCGCCTGCTCTTCACTGATGTGCGCAGGCTTTCTCAAGTTGCATCGAGCATGGGTTACTCTCTAGTTGTGGTCTCAGGCTTCTCATTGTGGTGGCTTCTCTTGTTTCGGAGCACAGGCTCTAGGTTCACAGGCTTCAGTAGTTGCGGCACAGGAGCTTAGCTGCCCCATAGCCTGTGGGATCTTCTCAGACCAGGGATGAAACCTGTGTCCCCTGAATTGGCAGGTAGATTCTTAACCACTGGGCCACCAGGGAAGTCTCCTCCAAATGATTATTTTTTATTGAAGTATAGTTGATTTACAATGTTGTGCTAGTTTCTGGTGTGCAGCAATTAAGTTATGTATACATGTGTATCAGTTCAGTTCAGTTCAGTCCAGTCGCTCAGTCGTGTCCGACTCTTTGCGACCCCATGAGTCGCAGCACACCAGGCCTCCCTGTTCATCACCATCTCCCGGAGTTCACTCAGACTCACGTCCATCGAGTCAGTGATGCCATCCAGCCATCTCATCCTCGGTCGTCCCCTTCTCCTCCTGCCCCCAATCCCTCCCAGCATCAGAGTCTTTTCCAATGAGTCAACTCTTCGCATGAGGTGGCCAAAGTACTGGAGTTTCAGCTTTAGCATCATTCCTTCCAAAGAAATCCCAGGGCTGATCTCCTTCAGAATGGACTATATATGCATGCATGCTAAATTGCTTCAGTCATGTCTGACTCTTTGTGACCCCATGGACTGTAGCCCGCCAGTCTCCTCTGTTCATGGGTTTCCAGCAATACTGGAATGGGTTGCCATTTCCTTCTCCTATATATATATATACATATATATATATATCTCCTATATTATATATATATAAATATAAATAAATAAATATATATAAATATATATATATAAATAAATAAATATATATATAAACTGAAGGACTTCCCTGGTGGCTCAGACTGTAAAGTGTCTGTCTACAATGGGGGAGACCTGAGTTTGATCCCTGGGTCGGGAAGATCCCCTGGAGAAGGAAATGGCAATCCACTCCAGTACTATTGCCTGGAAAATCCCATGGACAGAGGAGTCTAATAGGCTACAGTCCATGGGGTCGCAAAGAGTCAGATACGACTGAGCGACTTCATTCACTCACTCATATATAACTGAATATATATTATATATTATTTTTCATTATAGGTTATTACATGATATAGAGTATAGTTCTCTGTATTATACAGTTGGACCTTGTTGTTTATCTACTTTACATATAGTAAATTGTATCTGCTAATTTCCTTTCTCCTTTGGTAACCAGAAGTTTGCTTTCTATGGCTGTGAGTCTGTTTTGTAAATAAGTTCATTTATATCATTTTTTTAGACTCCACATATGATATTGTTTTTCTCTGTCTGACTTACTTCGTTTAGTACGATAGTGTCTAGGTCCATCCATGTTGCTGCAAATGGCATTATTTTGTTCTTTTTTCTGACAGTATTATTCCATGGTATGTATGGACCACGTCTTCTTTATCCATTCATCTGTTGATGGACATTTAGGTTGCTTCCATGTCTTGACTATTGTAAATAGTGCTGCTGTGAATGTTGGGGTGTATGTATTGTTTCAAAGTAGAGTTTTCTCCAGCTGTATGTCCAGGAATGGAATTGCTGGATCATATGGTAACTGTATTTTTAATTTTTTAAGGAAAGTCCATACTGTTTTCCATAGTGTCTACACGGGAAAGAAATTCTTGAAGAACCTGGGAGAGAAAGTGGCAAACCAGGTCATATAGCTAGTGTATGAGAAATGCCAGGCAACAGAAAATGAAATATAGCTTTCTTTTGTGACATGTGGAAGACAGTCACCAACTGGGGCCACCCTACAGGAACAAGAGTGAGCCAAGCACCTAGAAATAATAGAGTTTAGAGGAAGTTGGCTGGTGAGCAAGGCGGATGTCATTGTGATCAGTGGATGTGGGCTGGCATGGCCCTGACTGTGAGAGGTCTGTGCTTCACCTCCCAGAGCTGGGAGGGATGGGTGGTGACCTTGCCTCCTGCCTGCCTGGCTGAGGCTGCAACCAGACCTTGAACTGAAATGAAAATATCCTTCTAAGGGTATTTCAGGTTCATGATCCAGTTGGCTAGTGGGAGGAAAAGGATATTATCTGATGACAGATAGTGGTAGCCAGTGTCTGCCGATTACTCACAGAATCAACATATGCTGGGAATTCCAGGGAGGTGTGTTCCAGAAAACCTGCATCTCAGTACTTGACTTCTGGTCTCGGGAAACAATGGGGCCTGGCGGGGCTGAAGGGTGGGGTGTTTGTGGAGCTGAACCTTCATCTCTAGTCATGGTGTGATTGGTGCTGTTCAGGTCATGTCGCCATTCCCCAAAAACTTGGGGGATTCCTCAGAAAGCCAAACCCTGGAATATGAGGCTTACCTTAATTCAACTCATTTCACAAATATCTATGGTGAGCTGGCCAGTCTTGTGGGAAGAATGTAGGCATGGGAATGTAAAGACGCAAGAGAGGGCCCCTCTCCTTAGGGTTTTGCACATTGGATAGGAGGCTTACAGAGTTCTGTTCTGACAAAGAATGACCTAGAAGGAACTGGCAGCTACTTGTTCATTCTTTGGAAGCTGGTGTTGGCTGAGTTGTGTGAATGACTGGGAACAAGGATGGGTGTTTGGAGTAAGTTAATTTTAAGCTCCAAGACCTTCTGTCTCTTAAGAAATCTATTTTCCCTTCACTCAGCTTTTCAGCACATTGAGGTCGGCTGTCCCGTGGGTCTCTGGGTGAGTTAGAAGTACTTTGAGCGTCCAGGAAAGGTTACAACTCTCTGTTACTAATCTTATAAACGTCTATTAAGTACGAAGCTCTCCAGTGGCTCCTTCCTAATTGGTCCATTGCTGCTTGCGTGGTGAGGAGCAGACAGTAATGGCCCTTAACCTGGGGCCCATAGCACCAGCTGTTGGGAATCGTGCCAAAGTCAGAGCGCACCTCGGTTAACCCTGAGAATCCACACCGTGGTTCTGCTCTGAGTGCCTACTCCTCCCTCAAGAAAGCCAGTTGGGCCAAAACAGTGGAATGTTTTCAGGGCTGTAATGTGAGTAACTTCTGAGACAAATGGCCACGAAGTCAGTGCTTTATCTTCTTCCAAAGCTGGAAACACGAATGCTATTCTGTGCTTTCAAGTTTAATGGCTTGTAGCCGCAGGGCGGAACATGTCTTACATTATGAGATACGGGCTGTGCTGAGTGGTGGTCAGCAAGCCTAGCTGACATGACTCCATGTTTGGGGAAAAAGAGAGAATGTCCTAGAACAAAGGACCAGAGAAGTGACTGAAAGTTCCCTGGAAAGTGATGGCTGATGGTCCTGAGGCCCACCGTTTAGCTATAGTTTCCCTTTTATGAACTCTGACATTAAAGGAGCAGAACTGAGATGACTGTAGCTCTAAACCTCTCATTCAAAGGGGTTGTGGGTCAACTCCTAAGAAATAACTGATGTCAGCCCTGTAGTGAGCTAACAAATATCCAGGCAGATGGGCCTTTCTTTGTTCTTACCTGCTTTTTTTTAAAAAAAGCATGCATTTGTTTATTTTTGGTTGCACTGGGTCTTCATTGCTTTGAGAGGACTTTCTCTAGTTGTGGCGAGTGGGGGCTACTCTTTGTTGTGGTGAGCGGGCTTCCCATCACAGTGGATTTTCTTCTCGTGGTGCGCAGGCTTAGTTGCTCTGTGGCATGTGGAATCTCCCCAGACCAGGGATCGAACTGGTGTTCCCTTCACTGGCAGGCAAATTCTTACCCACTGTACCACCAGGGAAGTCCCTCATCTGCTTTTAAAACTAGTTAGCTTGAGTTATTTATAGGATTAAAAGCAAATGCTGATGGAAGAGAACTTGCTTTGTAGTTCACGAAAGTGATGATAGTGATGGTCCTTTTGCAAACACATTTAAATTCATTGTTACAGGTGATAAATAGCCTCTTAAGTCTCTCAGACATGCCTCCTTAAGAGGGCCTGGAAACATCTTCGGTGCCTTGGGCAGTTCTTTGAATGGAGGAAGTGATTGGAAGTTTGTGGTTGCTGGTACCTGATAACGTTAATAAATATGATCATGAAGATGGTGATGAGGATGGCTACTGTTCTGAGTGTTCACTATGCACTTGGCTCCTATTTCATGCCTTAAGTCATCACCACTCTGTGAGTCAGATACCCTCATTTCATAGATGAGGGATGAAGACAAGTAGAAGATACGTAACTAGTCTGTGTTCATACAGTACATTTGTAACCATGGTGGGAAAATTTCCCAAGGTTTCAGACTCTAAAGTCTAAGTTCTTGCTCAATCTCCTCTACTGATTTTTTTTTTTTTTGACTGTGCAGCTTGTGGGATCTTAGTTCCTCAACTCGGGATCAAACCCCACCCCCTGCAGTGGAATTCCAGGGTCTTAACCACTGGACTGCCAGGGAAGTCCTTCTACTGATTTCTAGATGCTAATGAACCTTGGCTACTTTCTGCTCCTGTCCTCACCATATAATCTACATCAAGCCATATAAATAAACCCCTCAGACAAAGATGCTATTGTTGCTGTATAGGGTGTATCTCAGAGATTTTAATATAAAGCTAAATTGGGGATCCAGTCTTCTTTTAAGGGGATATTTGCTGCCAGGTCCTGAGGTGTATCTGAAGATGGTGTTTACTTTGTCATTAACAATTTCCCCCCTGCTTTTTTCCCTACTTAAAAGAAAGAAAGAAAGAAATATGTACTGTCCAATGGGGCAAGCAGTGCTGGTGTGGAGACTCTAGTTCTGGCCTGACCATCCTCACTCACAGCCTGTGTGCTTAAATCCAAGATACCTGACACTCTACCATGCAAAAATCTTGTGGAGATTAGACTGTCTGCCTCCCGCCTGGTAAGGATGCAGTGGTGTCTAATGTAGGGAGGGAGATGATTGGTTCTCCAAGGGAGCAAGGCAGGGCCTCCAAGGGATGGTGGCTGACAGCTCTCCGCTGAGTCCCTCTCTTGGATCTGCAGGTCCAAGGTCATGCCTGCTTCCTGAGGCAACCTGGAGAATGGAGGAGCATTTACCATGGCTCAGGGATGGGATTAGTGATGGGATGGGGGTGGTGCTCAGAAGGAATCCTCCCGATGATTGAACTGTCAGTATCTGGACTCTGCCAGTATCGATCTCCCAGTTGAGATGTGATGTTACCGTCGAGGGAGACTGGGTACAAGGAATGTGGCATCTCTCTGTATTATTTATTACAATTGCATGTGCACATCCAATTATCTTCAAGTAAAACTTCAATTGAAAAAAGGAGTGGTGGGAGCACTATTAAACCAGAGAGCCCATGACCCTTTGAACAGGCAATGACAACGGAAACTAAAAAAAAAATGTTGCCATACATGCAACCCCAAATAATGAGCACTTCCCCCAGACTAACCAACCCTCCAACCAAGAAATAAAAATGACTGATCCCTGGTCTACCCACTTAAGCTGTCATTTTTTTTTTTTTAATGTTGTAGCCATTTTAGAGAATCCAGTGGTTAGGACTTGGCTCTTTCACTGCTGTGGCCCAGATTCAATCCCTGGCCGGGGAACTAAGACCCCGAAAGCCAGGTGGCACAGCCAAAAAAAAAAATTGTAGCCATTTTAGATGTAGGTTTTTAAAAAATGTCTTACATAGTCCTAAGCCTTCTTAAATATAGTATACTGAATATAGCAAAATAATCTCAGTTGTTCCTGGAAACAGAACACCTTTAGCCGCAAATCACAGATAGCTTCACTGGAAATAGCTTTTGTTCAGTCGTCAAGTTGTGTCCGGCTCTTTGACCTAGTGAACTATAGCCTGCCAGGCTCCTCTGTCCTTCATTATCTCCCAGAGTTTGCTCAGATTCATTGAAACAACTTAAACACTGAGAAAAAGGTATTTGTCTGTGTAAGAAGAAGTTGGGACAGAGGGTCAGAGTTTAGCGCTGTTTGAATGTTATTACATAAAGCCGAGCTGCCGTGCTTGGTAAGGTATCTGACGGCTTTTAGGGCTTTTCTGTCTCATACTGGTAAGCTCCTAGTAATATTTTCTTGATGTTGTCAGCATGCAGTAGAATTTTGTTTCTTTCTAATTTATTGTTGCTTGGCAAGTGGGTAACAAAACCTATTGGTATAACTGAGTGTGTGTGTGTGTGTGTGTGTGTGAGTGGGCATGAGTGTGTTAATAAACAGGTGTTGAGCAGACTCCAAGGCACTGAGTATTCACTCGTTTGTGTGCAGTGTTTGTAAAATCCATTTGACTGCTCAAAAGCCTCATTGGTTCCAGACAGTAAAGACTTCTGAGATACTGTATTCCGAAAAGGTAAAATGAAACATAATCATGGAAATCGCCTGTTGCCTTGCTGATTTCAGGCTGGCCAGAATAATACTTCTGAGGGGCAGCCTAAGCACCTTGATTCTGCAGCCAGACTGGTTCAGATATTGACTGTAACATGCACTAGTTGTGTGACATGGGGCAAGGTCCATAACTAGGCACAAGGTACATAACCGTGCCTCAGTTTCTTTACCTGTAAAATGGGGATGGTGACAATATCTATTTCATAGGTTGTTAAGAGGATTAAATGGGTTTATCTGTGTAAAACACTTAGACAAGTACCTGGCACATCACAAGCACCAGACCAGTTCATATATTTTAAGCCACAGTTGCCATTTAGTCGCTAAGTGGTGTCCGACCCTTATGTGACCCCATGAACTGTTGCCCGCCAGGCTCCTTTGTCCATGGGATTTACCAGGCAAGAATACTGGAGTGGGTTAACACTTCCTTCTCCAGGGGATCTTCCCAATCCAGGGATCGAACCTGGGGCTCCTGCATTGGCAGCAGGATTCTTTGCCACCTGCTGCTGCTGCTGCTGCTGAGTCGCGTCAGTCGTGTCCGACTCTGTGCGACCCCATAGACGGCAGCCCACCAGGCTCCCCCATCCCTGGGATTCTCCAGGCAAGAACACTGGAGTGGGTTGCCATTTCCTTCTCCAATGCATGAAAGTGAAAAGTGAAAGTGAAGTCGCTCAGTCAGGTCCGACTCTTAGCGACCCCATGGACTGCAGCCTACCAGGCTCCTCCGTCCATGGGATTTCCCAGGCAGGAGTACTGGAGTGGGGTGCCATTGCCTTCTCCGCTTTGCCACCTGAAGCACACTAAGCAACAGTGTGAATAAGAAATGTTGACAAGTGCTACACGCCACCCCCATGTAACTCCCGTGATCAGCAGGTGAGGTCACAAAGGCAGTTTTTCCTACGGTTTCTGGATTGCTATCACCTGACCGCATGGTAGCGCCTGAGCCCCTCCGGTGTGTGTCTCTCTGGGAGTCTCACCGCTGGGGTGTGTGGGAGGAGATGCAGGTTGTTTCCTGTGATCTTCCTGTGCCTGGACCCGCCATTCCTCTGTGCCCACTGTCGCTCTGGCTGCCCCCCTTTGGCCCCCATCTGCTGTCCTTTTAGGTGCCAGTTCCAGATGCTGGGAGAGTCGGTGTGATGGGCCAGCGTCAGGGGTGGCTGGCGATGGTGGTCTCAGGAGGTGGTGTAAACAGGCCTTATAGGGGCTCATCAAAGGAAGTGGGGGTCAGTGACGGACTCTGTCATTGTGAACTGGGCAGGCATCTCACAGTGTGCACACTGCATTGATTGTTGTTGTTGCCGCTGTTTAATCCTTCAGTCACGTCTGACTCTTTGGCGACCCTTTGGACTGTAGCCTGTCGGGCTCTTCAAATTTCCCGGGCAAGAATACTGGAGTGGGTTGCCGTTTCCTTCTCCAGGGAATTTCCTGACCCAGGTGTCGAACCCACATCTCCTGCATTATAGGCCGATTCTTTACCATTGATCCACTAACGAACCCCACGTTGCATTGATAATTCGGAGCAAATACGGGTTTAGCAGTTAGTTGCTCACCAGCAGCGTGACTTTAGAGAAGCCATTTAACCTGCTTGACTCTCAGTCTCCCTATCTCTAAAGTGGAGGTGTTGATAATACCTGTAATACCTGATTTGTAGTTTCCAGTGCAGAGTGAAAATATGGGGCTCTTTGTGCCAAAATGATTAAGAATATCAAGACAGTGACAGTAGAATATGAAACCAAATGTAGGCTTCTTTTAAATGTGGGGTCATTTGTGGCTGCAGCGTCATTCAAGGAGCTTATCCTGCACAAGATTGTAATAATGACTTAAAAAATAATCTTACCAGAGGTATCATATACTTATATTTATACGTTTCTGTTGTTTTAATCTTAAAATGTTCTTTTAAAAGAACTTGACTTGTGCTTGTCTGAATTCTGCCTGAGTTAGAATTGAGCTTCAGGTGATGTTCCCCCCAGGGGCAGGCTAGCCCCTGGGTCAGTGGCTGCAAACGTGGGGGCTGAGGATGTGGTTTTCAGCCTCACCCCAGCGTACAGCCAATCAAGGAGGAAGATAGGGGCTTCTCCCACCTTCTCCTCTGTTCTGACCTTGGACTCACTTGGAGAGAAGGGAGCTCAGGATGCGACTGGGGAAGCCAAACTAGACAGTCCCACCTCCTCCCAGAACTGCCACCTAGGAACCTTGGCAAGGGGCTCTGGAGGAGCACCAGGAAAGGAATTCATTCTATTAGAAAGGACGGAGTTGGGGAGGGCTTCCCAGGTGCTGGTGGTAAAGAACCTGCCTGCCAGTGCAGGGGAAGAAAGAGACATGGGTCCTATCCCTGGGTTGAGAAGATCCCCTGGAGTAAGAAATGGCAAACCCACTCCAGTATTCTTGCCTGGAGAATCCCATGGACAGAGGAGCCTGGCCGGCTACAGTCCATGGGTTCACAAAGAGTTGGACACGACTGAAGTGACTTAGCACACACGCGCGTTGAAGGGACGGAGACCCCCTTCATCTTTACCATCAAACGATCTATGATTTTAGTATCTGCTATGTGCCCTCTCTCTAGAGACAATCCCAAACTCACTTTCTTCTTCTTTTTTTAAAATATTTGTCTATTTATTTGGCAATGCCAGGTCTTAGTTGCGGCATGTGAGATCTTAGTTCCCTAACGATTCCTTAGTTCAGGGATCGATCCCCGGTTGTTCTGCGTTGGCAACAGGCAGAGTCTTAGCCACCGGACCACCAGGGAAGTCCCCTAAACTCATTCTCAGGCAGTCTTGCTCTGCACTCACCCAGCCCAGCTCTGGGCCAAGCCACGGTCCCGTTTGGCCTCCTGCCTCTAACTGTCTGGCTCCCCAGGGACTGCTGATGGCATTCTTGATCAGAAAGGGCTCCTTGCTTCTGGGCCTTCTCTCTCCTTGCGGCTCCTTCCTGAGCCCCTGATGGGGGGTTTTACTCTGGTTGCCCTGAGGCCTGACCTTGCTCTCCCTCTTTCTGGCTCCTCCACTGCCACACAACGAACCCCAGACTGGCCTGTGGCAGCAGCCATCACCCCCTCCCCAGGACTCCCACTTGCTGGTAAAGCTTATCCCTGACTTCCTTCTGGGACATCCGCGTGGCCCAGTGATGGGTTATCAGCTAATAAAATGGCCAGGAGGAAGGAAAAGAGGAAGAAGAAGGAGGGGCAGGAGAAAAGGAACTCCGTCTGTCCAGAGGAAATTCAAGATAACCACATTCCTCACCTCTGAAATAATGGGAGAAAAGTGTCTAATATTTCAGGGCAGTTTCCGTCTTAGGAATGGCTTGCATTTCAGATGTCAAGGTAGCCCTTCGGAAATCCGAACTTATTTTCCTGAGAAGCACTATGGCACATGGCAATTCTCAGCAAAGACCCCCAGAACCTTGCAGTTTTACACCAAGAGACCAGGTTAGCAAAACCAGTTACCCGGTCTATCTGAAGCCCTGTGAGGCATTAGTGAAATCTCTGGAACATTTTGGAGGATGGTGACAGCTGACAGAGGGGACACAGTCCTCTGGGGTCTGGCACTTTGCATAATTAAAGACACTTCTGTCTTCTCAAAGGGACTTCCCAGGTTGCTCAGTGGTAAAGAATCCACCTGCCAATGCAGGGTTCTGTTCCTGGATCAGAAAGATTCCCTGGAGGAGGAAATGGCAACGGCTTCCAGTATCTTTGCCTGGAGAATCCCATGGACGAGGAGCCTGGCGGGCTACAGTCCACAGGATTGCAAAGTGTTGGACATGATTGAGCAACTGAACACACACCCCGACATCTTCTGTTAAGTCTCCCTCCCAGATAGGAACGTTTTCATAAAGGAGGCAATTGGAGGGGGGCGGGGTTCGTTAAACATGCTATTTGGGAAAATTTGCCCAGTGGAGGTGAAAGTTGGCCTCCAAACCCAGACTTTTCTGTTCTTTGTTGCTCACAAGAACAGTGTTAGAGTATGTGTGCGCGTGTGTGTGTGCGCGCGTGTGTGTGTGTGCGCGCGCGTGTGTGTGTGCGCATGCGTTTCGCAGAAAGCCCGTTTTGTATGCATTCCCTGCAGTTGCAGACCTCAAGGACTTGACTGTTTTTGTAATGATGATGAATAAAAGCAAAGTCTTTGAAGAAAAAAAAAAGTTCATTTTGATTTTTCAAGACAAGTCAGCAGTCGCCCCAGAGACATCCCCATCCTTCTCGCCCCGTGTTCCCTGCTCAGAGCTTCGCATTCATGTGCTGTTCGCTGTAACTGAAAAACGCCTCAGCCTCTAGAAAGCTAAGTGGATGCAAATAGATTTGGAATTGTCAGCTCGGAGCAGTCTCAAGGGGCCGGGAGCCCCAACACAACTTTGATGGTCCTGACAGAGCCGCCCGCACCCCTCTTCGGAAAGCCGGCTGCCCAGGCGTGCTTCCTGCCATCTGTAGCTATCTGGGACCTCGCTTCTGTTTATGAGGCTGCAGGAGATGAAAGTGGGAACCACGTTAATTATTGCAAAGTGCTTTTTACTTTTAAAGTGCCTCTCTGGTGTTAATTAGTTATTCCTCCTTACAGCACTCTGGTGAGGTAGGTCAGACTTATTATCACCCCCCTCCCCCCCCCCTTTTTTTTTTTACCTTGGAGGAAATGAAGACACAGAAATTTAATGACTCCCCAGGGGACCTGGGGAAAGCTGGTTTCCTAGACAGAGTTAGGTTTGCAATGTGATGTGCCTGGCTTCCTCTGTGGGTCTTGCAGATCTGCCATTCCTGGCTGCCTCGCTAATACCCCAGGTGTGTCTTAGGCAGGGATAAGTTCTGTCTGCCATTGTCAAAGGATACTGGATTTGCCAGAGGCTTGGGCAGTTGGAAACAAAGAGCAGAGGTTGCTGCCCCAATTCCCGTCCATTTCAGGCAAGGAAACTCACTGGTCTTGGTCCTTCGCTCCTCCAAAGTGGGTGAGGTTTGGGAGGAGGGTCGCCCCTGGTCAGATGCCCAGTGAGGGCAGTGGAGAAGGGAGGGAGGGAGGGCGTAGGCAGAGAGCTGATTGTAAATGCTCTTGTCCCTGGCGTGCACTTTCTAGGTTGCTTCTCATCTGTGAGGATCTGGAAGCAGAGGTGCTGATGCAGCCGCCTTCACATTTGGGGGCAGAAAGTGATTAAATGTTGGGAAAGGACAAAGCAAGGGTGGCAGGGGAGCCGGATGGCAGCTGCTTCACGCGAGTTCTGGCCGCTCCAGGGCAAGGCTCTTACTGGCTGTTTCTCTTCTGCTGTTGTCCAGTCGCTGAGTCACATCCCAACTTTCTGCGACTCCATGAGCTGCAGCACACCAGGCTTCCCTGTCCTTCACTGTCTCCCTGAGTTGGCTCAAATTCATGTCCACTGAGTTGGTGATCCCATTCAACCATCTCATCTTCTGTCCCTCCTTCTCCTCTTACCCTCACTCTTTCCCAGCATCAGGTTCTTTTCCAGTGAGTCGGCTCTTTGCATCAGATGGCCAAAGTCTTGGAGCTTCAGCGTCAGCATCAATGTTGTCAATGAATATTCAGGATTGATTTCCTTTAGGATTGACTGGTTTGATCTCCTTGCTGTCCAAGGGACTTTCAAGAATCTTCTCCAGTATTGCAGTGCTGAAATTGAAAGCATCAATTCTTTGGCACTCAGCCTTCTTTATGGTCCAACTCTCAGAGGTCTGAGGCATCCAGCACAGACTGTTCATGGTTGTCATCACGTCACTTTCCTTCCCTACTTCCAGGCAGAGCTGGAATTTGGTCTTCTCACCTCAGACCCTTCACTTTCCAATGAAAGTCTCCCTGGGTTTAAGCAGGTATCCTTTTCACCGGCAAAATGATCAGCTCACCTTGGGTCAGCAGATAACCTTGAGAACTCCATCCAAGTAGAGTGACCTCCTTCATTTCTACATGAATTTGGGGTTGACAGGCAGGACTGACAGCTCGAGGAAGAGCATTCCTAGGACTGAGGACAGGAGGTGGAGGTGGAGGACCCGGGTCCAAAGGGGGAGAGAAGGAGCAGGTCTGGGAGCAGCTCAGTGTGCCCACCTGCAGCAGCAGCCCCTGCTGGAGCTCAGAGCCTGTGATTCCTGGCACTCCAGGGTGGCTCCGTCTTCTCACCTCCATGCTCACAGGTCCCCCAGAAGCACCTATGCTTTGAGGCAGCATCCCCCTCTCAAGGATGCTGTGCCCTCTCCACCAGGGAGACGTCATTTTTAGTCCCACACGAGCCAGACTGCCCTCTGTGGAGGCAGGTGAGATGGACCTCAGGTGTTTTTGTGCCCACCTGGAGCACCTTTCCGCCAATCCATCCTGTCCCGAGAGCCTTCACATGGCAGCCTGACTTCCCCTTGGGGGGAATGACGGTCACTCGTGTGCTGGGATCCTCTCCTGGACCAGCAGAGGAAACCCTAGCCCTTTTCCGGCAGGTGCCTGTGCTGGGCTGTCCACTACTAGTTGGGTGACTTTGGGCAAATCTTTCATGGCTCGGGGTCTTGCTTTCTCATCCATAAAGTAGGAGAATATTGAATAATATTGGCCTTATTTAGGAGTATCAGATAAGTCAAGATAGAGCACTTCAAACAAAGCTGTCAGATATTAATACTAGTATTTCAGTTCAGTTCAGTTCAGTCGCTCAGTCGTGTCCGACTCTTTGCGACCCCATGAATCGCAGCACGCCAGGCCTCCCTGTCCATCACCAACTCCCAGAGTTCACTCAAACTCATGTCCATCGAGTCAGTGATGTCATTCAGCCATCTCATCCTCGATCGTCCCCTTCTCCTCCTGCCCCCAATCCCTCCCAGCATCAGGGTCTTTTCCAATGAGTCAACTCTTCGCATGAGGTGGCCAAAGTACTGGAGTTTCAGCTTCAACATCAGTCCTTCCAATGAACACCCAAAATCTTGATTCCAGCTTGTGCTTCATCCAGCCTAGCGTTTCTCATGATGTACTCTGCATAGAAGTTAAATAAGCAGAGTGACAATATACAGCCTTGACGTACTCCTTTTCCTATTTGCAACCAGTCTGTTGTTTCATGTCCAGTTCTAACTGTTGCTTCCTGACCTGCATATAGGTTTCTCAAGAGGCAGGTCAGGTGGTCTGGTATTCCCATCTCTTTCAGAATTTTCCACAGTTTATTGTGATCCACACAGTCAAAGGCTTTGGCATAGTCAATAAAGCAGAAATGCTAACACTAATAATTCATACTAATAATGATCAATACTCCAGTGCTCAGGAGAGAGAGGACATACCCCCCGCCTTGGTTATAGCAGAGCACGAAGAGATGTGGTTCAAGTCAGCTCCAGTGTCGATGCCTCCAGGAAGCCTTCCCTCCCTGCCCTGCTCTCCCATCAGCCCGGATAAGTCAGGGCTCCCCTCCTGTGGGCTGCACTTCCTGTGGGCAGCGATGGGTTCAAAGCCCACCCCAGAGGATGTGGGTTCTTCATCCTCACATCCCCAAGGGCATGTGACCACATATCCCTTGGAAGGAATGGCAAGTCGCAGCAATGAGGCCTGTTTTTCTGCCTTCCTGGCTGCAAATTCCAGCTTTCCCAGAGCAGCTCTAGTCAGTTTCCCAGGTGCAAGGCCGCTGGGGAGGGTTTAGGGGGAGACCAAGCTAATAAACTTACCCCTGGGAAAAACGTGTGGTTTTTCGCTGCAGGTTTTGCTGTGGGTCTTGCCCTCTTGGCATTGAGGGTGGTTCAAGTCTGTGTGCAGACACCAGGATATTGGATGCTAGAACATTCCTTGGAGATGACTTTGCCCAGCTCTACAATTCTTCCTATCTGGGTAGCAGAGAGGTTAAGTGACTCACTCAAGGACCCTAGAACAAAGGGACACATCTTGGGATGGGGTCCAGTGGCCTTTGGTTTCTGGATGAGCACTTTTCTCAGCCCTCAAGGGGGTTCACTGAGGGGAGGGAAGGGTTTCAGCCGGTTTTGAAATCTGCGGGGCCGTCTGGCTGGTGGAGCTGAGGCTGGAACAACCGCCCTGCCTGAGAAGCCTCCAGGCTGCTCGGGGCACCTGAGCTGCTGCAGGGACAGGAAGTAATACTTTCAGAGTTTTAGCCCCAAAACCTCAGAAACTTTTTGATGATGCATTAAATGTCAAGTATATTGTTGAGAGGAGGGGGGAAGAAAAAAACCCAACGAGGTATCAATCTTGTTCCTGAGATGACAGGACATACTCAGTGACATTACAGGAAGTCACACTGTCAAAATACAGAGAGACTAGTGTCTGGGGGACCACACCTTATTATAAACTGTACTGAGTACAAAAGAGCTTTTGCAGGCACCTTCTGAGGCAGAGCTGGAGGAGGAGGGGTGGGGAGAAGGTGGTGGGGGCTACTGAGTGGGGATCTTTGCTGTGAGGAGTAGAGCAGAGACTTTAACTGAAAAGACTGCTTTGTCTTGGAGGGACTTCCTAGGCTTCAGGCAATTATCATGAAGATTTAGGTAAAACCGAGGTTAAAAAAAAAAAAAAAAAGTAATTGAAAGAAAAGGATTTTTCCATCTTGTTTCTGCCTACGTGATGGGCATGAGTTTGATTAAACTCCAGGAGTTGGTGATGGACAGGGAGGCCTGGTGTGCTGCAGTCCATGGCGTCGCAAATAGTCGGACATGATTGAGCGACTGAACTGAACCTGATTTGTCTCCTAGGGCCATCATTGCCAGATTTGGGTGGGACTGGAGGGTACTCTTAGGGATCACCTTGTCCAACGCATGGGGCCTCGAAGCCAGCAGATGCTCTTAGCCCAGGTTCTTGGCTAGATAATGGCTCAGCAAACCCAGCCCCCCGAGCAGCCTGGCCCCAAGTCCTCCTCTTCCTGTGGCCACACCCATCCGTTCACCCATCTCCTCTTCAAGTGAGCGGTCTCCCCCGGGGGCCAGTGTTCTGTTCTCTAGAGCAAGTATCTAGCCCTGCAGGACACAGGTTTGCTGAGTGAATAGATGAAAACTGGGTAGGACCTGGGCCAGACTCCTTCACACAGTTGTGTATGCAGACTGTAGAGCTGTTTGAAACACCAAAGGACTTAGGTTGCAAAGGGTGCGGTTGCCTGGGTGTGTTTGAAAGCTAGGCAGGGTTCCTATGCTGCTCATGCATCTCTCTCTCTCCCAAGCATAGGTGTTCCTCTCTCTTATTTCCATCTCCAGCCCTGATCCTCCACCGGGCCCATCTCTCCAGTTGGCCTGGCTTGACATCCCCACTAAAATATTCAGCAGGCATCTCAAGTGCCACGTGGTCAAACCACTCTCCTCTCCTTCTTTTTCTCTCACCTCTGTTCTCCCTGAATCTAAGGAGTTGCTCCTGGTTCTTCAGTTTCCCCTCCCACCCCAAGAAAGCCCTATCAGCTTCACATTTCCCAAGTCAGACCTCCGCCTCTCCCTTCTTCGGTCAAGCTGTCCCCATCTCCCCTTGGGTTCTCTGGCCACTCCGACTTTCCTTCTGTTTCATAGTTAGTGTACACATCTTGGACTTTGCACACCCCTTGGAAGAAAAGCTGTGACAAACCTAGACAGTGTGTCAAGAAGCAGAGACATCACTTTGTGACAAAGGTCCATATAATCAAAGCTATGGTTTTTCCAGTAGTCACTTATGGATGTGAGAGTTGGACCATAAAGAAGGCTGAATGCCAGATGCTTTCAAACTGGAGTAGACTGGAGTGCTGGAGTAGACTCTTGAGAGTCCTTTTATTGCAAGGAGATCAAACCAGCCAATCCTAACAGAAATTAACCCTGAGTATTCATTGGAAGGACTGACGCTGAAGCTGAAGCTCCAATACTTTGGCCACCTGATGTGAAGAACTGACTCACTGGAAAAGACCCTGATGCTGGGAAAGATTGAGGGCAGGAGAAGGGAGTGGCAGAGGATAAGGTGGTTGGATGGCATCACCGACTCCGTGGACATGAGTCTGAGTAAGGTCAGGGAGGTAGTGAAAGACAGGGAAGCCTGGTGTATTTCAGTCCATGGAGTCTCAAAGAGTTGGACATGACTGAGCGACTCAACAACAGCAAGCACTTCACACCTGCTGTTTCCTCTTTCATGGAGTCTCTTGCCCGAATCTTTGCAAGGCTGACTTCTTCCTCCCACCTGGTTTGGTCTTCGCTCAGACCTTATCCCTTATAGAGGTCCCCCACCCTCCTTGTCCCAGTACTTATCACCCCTTTTTGCCTTTATTTTGTTTTGAGGATACTTACTGCCCTCAAGCAATCTCTTTTATTTATATGTTTGCTGGTTTATTATCCATCTCCCCACCCTGAAGAGTAACCAAGAGCGGGGCAGGGGCTTGTGTGTCTCCCACACCTAGACCCGTTTCTGCCACATAGTAGTTCGATGAATACTTGTTCAGTGAACAAAACGCCGGCGTCTCACGGTCTCTGCCTCTCACGGGTCTCTGCTGCCTTCCTCTTCACCATTCTTAAGTACCACACCGTGCTGGAGAAGCCACAGAGGAGTTCAAGGACACTCACAAAACCTTTGAAAATAGAAGGGGCTCATTTCAGCTTCTTACAGTCGTGGCAGAGCGAGGGGCTGTGTTTCCTGCTTTGAACGCCTCCGCGGAGGCATGCCCCCTGCTCACTTGCTAATGAGAAGGCCCTGAGCTCCGCGGGGCCCCAGAAGGAGAGCTGTGGGCGAGACCTGTGCCTCTGCTCTCACTAGCTGTGCTGCGGGGCGTTTCGTGGGGAGGGTGACCCACCCTCTCAAGCACTTTGAAAAACACTTGCAGCGCGCCTGGCTCTCTGCAATGCCCAGCACGCAGAGCATCCCCCGATCTACATCTTCACTGTCCCAACTGCGTGGCGTTACATCTCTGTGCCTCCCAGGGCCTGGATCTGGGATGACCAGCCTCCTGAGGGTGTTTCTAGGACATGGGACCTGTCGCTGCTCAAGCCAGGAGGTCCCAGCCACCCGGGCCTTCGTCACCTCCCTGTGCAGGCAGGGACGATGGAGTCAGCACACCCAGGTGCCCGCCTGGCCCAGGGTTCTGGGAAAAGAAAAATATATCCTCTCCCCACTCTGGCCCTTAGCTCATCAGCTTTAAAGATGTAGATATTTTTCTTGTCATTTGTTTCTGAATGACACTGCACACCTTCAGTGCCAGGACTGAAGCTTGGGGGAACCGGGATTTCCACGCCAGGCTTGGGGGTTGGACTGTGCCTGTTTTGGTGACAGGATTTCGAGGTTAACTCTGCGTTTGCACTCTCATGTTTTCCACTCTTGCCTTTGTTGTCTCTTCTTCATGTGATAATTTAGTGAGTCTGGGTCAACTTTGCAATGATTCTGACGGGGGATGTAGGTCGTGGGGTCAGAGGTTAACAGCAGCAAAGCCTTCAGGGGCCCCGAGACAGCCCAGAATGGGAATACACACGCCCTGCTAGGGCCTTATCTGAGGGTGAGCCTGGTGGGCTTGGTGGAATCCCCCGAGGAACGATGACAGAATCCAGGGCTCCTTGAACTCCACTCTGACTCCTTTCGACATTTTCTGGCGACCACCCACGACTGCTGGGTCCTTTCCCCACGATGCCCAGACCACCCATTCTCTTTGGCCGCGTCCTCCCAGGATCCTTTGTCTCTTTGTCTCTCCACCTCCTCTCGCCTTGGACAGGACAGCCTTTGCGATCTTAGATGGTTTCTCCTGAGGCTAATTTCACTGACCTTTCTGCTGGCCAGTGGGAATTCTTGTTGTCCAGTCCCTAAGTTGTGTCTGACTCTATGAGACCCCATGGACTGCAGCACGCCAGGCTTCCCTGCCCTTCACCATCTCCTAGAGTTTGCTCACACTCATGTCCATCGAGTCGATGATGCCATCCAACCATCTCATCCTTTGTCTCCCCCTTCTCCTCCTGTCCTCAACCTTTCCCATCATCAGGGTCTTTTCCAGTGAATCGGTTCTTTGCATCAGGGGGCCAAAGTAATGGAGCTTCAGCATCAGTCCTTCCAATGGATATTCAGGGTTGATTTCCTCTAGGGTTGACTGCAATTAGTTAATTTACTAACTTCAGTTAATCAGTTAACGAGATTATTTAGCTAAAAGGTAAACAGATGAAGATATTCTAGTTAATTAATGAGAAAGAGGTTAAAAGTTTAAAGGAGTCTGTTTGATTTGATTTTTTTTTGAGTGACTGGAATGGGTATCCCTTCTTGGGCAGTGATACTGAACAATCCCGGGTGGGGTTGCGGGGAGGATTCAAGGCACCTGGGCTGTCACCATGCTCCCCGGGTTCCTGTTGTACCTCGTAGTCTGGGACCCTTGTCCTGACCCAGTCACCAGTGCAGCCCCCCCAACCAGGAGCAAGGTGGGGACCCCTGACAGCTCCCTAGCTGCATACTAGCAATCTCTTTGTATCTCAGCTTTAAAACTTGCTCGTGGGTTAGTTAATTGCTAGATGTTTCTACAAGCCTGAGTTGTTAATGGCTCAAACTGGGCCTCTCCTTGACCGAATTCACCACTTTCGTTCCAAACCTGCTCTCCCTCCTGTGTGTGCTGTTTCAGGTATGTGATCTTATTTCCCATGGCACCCCGTAACCCCTGACCCATCCAATCTAGAGACCTCAGAGTCACTGTCTCGCTCGCCCTCCCCACTTGCTCCTTCCATCCCCACGGGCCAGGCCATCATGCGTTGGCGTCCTTCTTGGGTCACTGCAAGTCTTCTAGCTGTTGTAAACCTTGCATCTCTGCAGGCTGGCCTCCTAGGCCTGTCCAGGTTATCTCAAGGCAGGTAGAATGATTACATCCTTCCCACGACTGCCCTGACCTCCACTTTGGCAATGTTCTAGGCCTTCGAGCCGACCTCCAGCCTCACTCACTTCTTCCACACTGTGCTCTGGCCATGTCACAGGCTCTGCTGACTCCTAGTTTTGCTTATGCTTTTCCTTCAACCTGACTTCTCTAGTGGTGGATCACCCATCCAGCCTCCGAAGCCACCTCCTCTGTGAAGCCTTCTTTGGTTTTCCCTAAAATGAATGAATGGCTGTGGGGCCTGCCAGCACTTTCTCTGCACCTCTTTCCTTGCCCCTGCCGTGTGTTCCTGTTGTTCCCTCCACTGCACTGGATCTCGAGCTCCCAGAGGCTGTGGGCGGTGTGTGTTGGCCTGACCTCATCTACCTAAGCTTGCACGCAACTTGAACAACTTGGCTGCAACAAGCTGGAGGCCTCCATCTCCCCCTTAATGGGCATTGGGTGGGTGGGTGGATGTGGGGTTTCCCTAGAAAGTGCCACTTCAAAGGCATTCAGAAGAAAAAAAAAATGGAGCTAAATGAGGCAACATTGTTTACTACTTAAGAAGATGCTTTCCTGTTCCTTCCTGCACCTGGGAAAAACTTCCACTTTGACCTTAATGGTTCCCTGTCCAGAAAGAGAGCTGTGACAAGCAGGCCCAGAGAGGCGGAGGGGGCTGGGGCTCCTCTCCCTGCAGCCACGGCCCAGGAGAAAGGGGTGCGGGGTCCCCACTGGCTTGGCCGCGTAGCATCCCTCTCCTCACCTGTCTGTCCAGGGTGGGTGTTTGCCTTCTCACCACCCCTTCTTCTCATCCATGGAAAGGTGAAGACTCCTGCTTCTGCCTTGATACTGACCACACTTTTGTTTTGCTCCGAAAATCTCAGCAAGGGAAGCCCTGGGCTGCCTGCTCCGTGGGAGTCCTGCCCTGATCCTTGCCTCTGGGTGCCCGCATGTCCACAACGGCCCTTTGTGCTGGCCGGGCCCTCCCTCCTGCAAATGAACTGGAATAGCACTGGACTCCACACCTCTCTGGCCGCAGAAGAAGGCATGACCACGGCGAGGCCAGGGCCTGGAAGCCATTTTCGACTCAGGCAGGAAAAATAAACAGGTGGGCGAGGTGGCCGTCCTTGAAGTCTTGCTGTCACCATCCGCCCATCACCGGTGGTCAGTGGATGGAGTATTTAGGACTTGGATTTGCAGTTTGTCAACTGATGGAACAATAGGGCTTATTGAGCAACTCTCGTGGGCCCACGGCTCGTAGGCCTGTTTTACAGAGGGAAAAATGGGGTGACAACCAAGAAATTGTACTCGATCCAGAACCAAAAACGACCTAGGCTGCTGTGGTGGGTACTTTTTGTGCTGAGTCACGGGGCCTTCTTGCGGCCCCAGAGCAAAGGAGAACAGCCTCCTGTGGTCAGTGGATTTTTACTGCTGTCCCTTCGGACTGATGGCTCCTACTGATCCTGGTCCTTGCCTGCCCAGCTTCTGCCTGTCCTGCAAACATGGCACATTGGGCCGGGCAGGCCCCCGGGGGAGAGCCCACAAGGACAGAGCAGCAGCCTCGAGGGGCTTTCTGGGTGACTGCAAAGCTGCTGTCCTTTTCTCAGCCACGGTTTAGCCGTCGGGGAGGCGTGTGGGGAGGAGCCCTGACAACCAGCTCCTTCTCGGGTGTCACACGGGGGCCTGATGAGATGAAAAGAGCAGAGGGTGCCTGCTGGGGAGGCCCGGGCAGGGGCTTTCTTCCCCACCCCCTGCTGTTCCCCGGGACTGCCAAGTCCCAAACTGGAGGAGCATTTTCAAAGCGAGGCCTTCGCCCCCCTTGGCAGGCTCCTCAAAGCCGGCCTCGCTCTCGTGGCGCCCGGGAGAGCCTGGAAAAGGCTCTTTTTGTTCGTGCTGCCCAATGGGGACCTCCTTGCCAGGGTGTGAGCTGGAGGACACTGGAGGCAGGGCCACTTGGGTGGGGGACAGCAGGCAGGCAGCTGGGCTGCAGAATGGGGAAGGGGCCGGGGTGGATGGAGGGCTGGCAGTGTGGACCCCGGGTCCTCAGAATAGAGTGAAAAAAGTCAGAGAGAAAAACACATATACTAACGCATATATATGGAATCAAGAGAAATGGTACAGATGAACATCTTTTCAGGGAAGGAATGGAGTTGCAGATGTGGACACAGGCAGGGCGGGGGGAAGGAGAGGGTGCAAACAGAGAGAAGCATCGACGTATATACACTACCGTGTGTGGAATAGATGGCTAGTGGGAAGCCGCTGCGTAGCACAGGGATCTTAGCCTGGTGCTCTGTGATGACCTAGAGGGGCGGGATGGGTTAGGGGATGCGAGGCTCAAGAGGGAGGGGATATATGTAGACATATCTACGTATTTGTTTATATACAATTATGACTGATTGGTGTTGTATGGCAGAAATCAACACACCCTTGTGAAGCAATTATCCACCAATAAAAAAAGAGAGAATCTAACCCCACAGCCTAATAGGTCCTTTTAGAGGTTGGAGGCAAAGAGCACTTAAGCTTTTTTTGTTTGTTTGTTTTTATTTTTTTCATTTTGCACAGCAGTGTTTGGTATTCAAACAACATGTCCCATCTGTGGTTGATACATCGTTAGGAACAGACAGAAAAGAGACGCTGCCTTGGAATTTAGGGATGTCAAGACGTGAATTCTTTATTTTTATTTATTTATTTTTTTGCCATGCTGCATGGCATTTAGGATTTTAGTTTCCTGACCGGGGATCAAACCCATGCCCCCTGCATGGGAAGCACGTAGTCTTAACCACTAGACTGCCAGGGAATCCCAGGACATAAATTCCTTAGAAAAAAAATTTCTGTTTCCAGACCTCAACTGACCATTTTTCACAGAAAGGTGGGGTTTGTCATCTGTTCTGAAATAAAGGCCATCTGAGACGTGTGACCATGATTAATACCAGAGTATAGCTTAGAAATCATGGGTGACAGCCCAGAAGACGTTGTCAAGCACAAATATCACTTCTGCTTATAGCAACACAGATTTCTGCCCCTGGGAAGCAATCCCAGAGGCCTGTTCCACCCTTTGTCTCTGGCAAACCTTTTTAATTGAACTCTTTTAATTGTGAGCATGCTGACTCTCTAACTCAATTGTATTAATCTCTTCAGATGTCTTGATGTAGCTATTTATTGCTAAAAATTGATTGTAAAATATCATTGAACCAGCTGAAGATTTGTATGTTTTCTATAAAACGTAAAAAATAAATTTCATTTGGACCCAATGAAAGGTGAATTAACACATTACTCCCTAAGTATGGCAAGAATGTGGAAGAAGAAAATAAATGATTTCTCCCTTGAACAATTCTTGCGTGCCTGCGTGCTTAGTCGCTCACTCGTGTCTGACTCTGCAATACTTTGGACTATAGCCCGACAGGCTCCTCTGTCCATAGGATTTTTTTAAGCTTTATTTATTTTTATAAATGTATTTTATGGTTGTGTTGGGTCTTGGTTGCTGCTCATGGGCTTTCTCCAGTTGCAATGAGTGGGGTCTACTCTTCGTTGCAGTGCTCCGGCTTCTCACTGAGGTGTGTTCTCTTGTTGCAGACCACGTGCTCATGCACTTGGGCTTCAGTAGTTGTGCACAGACTTAGTTGCTCCGAGGCACGTGGGATCTTCTGGTACCAGGGACTGAACTGATGTCCCTTGCATTGCAAGGCGGATTCCTAACCACTGGACCATCAGGGAAGCCTGTCCATGGGATTTTTCAGACAAGAATACTGGAGTAGGTTGTCATTTCCTTCTCCAGGGGATCTTTCTGACCCAGGGATTGAAGCTGAGTCTCCTGTGTCTCCTGCATTGCAGGCAGATTCTTTACCCGCTAAGCCACTGGGGAAGCCCGAGCAATTCTTAGTAAGGCAAAACAGAAAAAAAAAAAAAAAATCAACAAACCAAACGAAATAAAACAGTAACAGAAGACCTCTCCTGCCCTATAGTTAGTCCAGTTTGTGCAAAGTTGGTACCAGGTTTTATGACCTAAGTTTCCCCCATTGTTTCAGTGGATTTGGACATTATCTTTCAAAACATGCCATTTCCAAGGAAGGTCTGAATTGGTTTGCTTTTGCCACGCACTTGCAAAGCGGGCTATCGAACCGGTTCCCAAGCGAAACAGAGGCCCTGGAAAGACGATATGCCTTCCTTCCTGACTCAGATATTTCAGGATTGGGGAAGCAGGGTTTCCTGTGTTCTCACAAGGGGTTGAGATAAAGAAACCCAGGGCAGTCTCAGAAAGACCTGAGCCTGGAGTGAGCAGGAGGCAGTTGTTTTTGTGTGCCTTCTATGGTGAGAGGCAGGCCAGGCCAGGCTGCATGCGTGCGGACAGGACGTGACGTGGGGTGGGGCTTGTAGCTGGGAAGAGGTCTCTGGAAGCCTGTGATGTCAGCTCCCTGGGAAGTTCAGCCTTTCCCCTCTTGCTCCCACCAACCCTCATAGTGCCATCCTTGGGCGATGAGTGCAGCGGTGTGTCCCCTCTGTCTCCTTCAGCCGGCAGAGCATCAGCCATCCCGAGGTGGTGCCCTCTGGGAATGGTTATTCAGTCTACACTGTGTGTTCCCTTGGTCTCTATGTTCAGCAAAACAGAGAAGTAGGTAAAATTTGCCTTCCGTGTGTTTCCCCATCCTCCATCCAATTTCCCTTTTTGTGTTTTCCCCACCCCCTTCCTCTTGGCTTCCTGCTGCCCAGGAGCCCCTACTGCCTTAATGAAAGTAATTTGAACACTTAATATATCCACAGATACTGGTGTCTGATAACTGAGGCCTCTTCTAGATGTTTATTGCATTTAAAGAAGTCCATGAAAGAAAAAAAAATAGGCAACTACCAAATGTACAGTGATATGATATGATATTATGATAATAACATGGCTCCATGGAAGGAAAAATCCAACAGCATAATAACAAAAAGTTTGTTTGTTGGAAGGACAGGAGTGGGTGGAAAGGAAGTGGAAGGAATTATAAGCTCATTAATTTTCTCATCTTTCTTAGTTGGGAGGTAATGGATACTATTTGATTTCTGAAGCTAACTGAGGAATAGAAATTTAGGCATCTTATTTAAAATGGAAAAGGTAATGACTATATGCACTGAAACGCAAATGACACAGTAAGGAAATCATAGGAAATATAAATGAAGCATTAAAAGTGAAAGAGATATTCAAGGTGACAGTATCATGAAAAACAAATATATTTTAATAATAAATACCAGTGGGAGAAACCTATTTATTAAAAGAAATAAACACATAGAATGGGTAAAAAATAACCTAAACACAACTATGTCTTGTTTTTAAATATACATATATATACCTAAAACAAAGTGACTCAGAATCAGAGATAGTGCTTAAACTCCCAGAAATATCTCTCTAATGGTGGAATTCCAGGCTCTGTGGCATTTGGGAGGAGTAGATATTTTTGGACAAAGCTATCCCAGCCTCTAAAATCAGACCATGTGGTTGCCAGCTCATGAGACCAGCCCTGTGAGCATCCGTGTTTGTTCTAGATTGCTGGGCTTCCAAAGGGCAGGGGCTGCGCCTGCTTTGTTTAATTCCAGGCATTTCAGAGAAGAACCATGTGAGGACATAGTTTTTGACGTTGAAGGGGCTCAGAAGTGGTGGGTGAGAGACACTTGCTCCCACCAGTCCACAGCGTAGAGTGTCTGTGGCCAAGTGTTTCAGGAAGTTATGGTAACTATTTTGGGCTTTGAGTGTGCTAGTCGATATCTTTAAGCATTTGTATTTAATACATCAGGGCTTGATTTATCAGGGTTCCCCGGTGTATCATGATTTCTGAGAAGTGGAGTTAGATAGATCTGGGCTTACCTATCAATTCTTTCCCCTCCTGGCTGTAAGAACTTGGGAAAAGTACTTAAAATTTCTGACCCTCCTCTGTACCATATGTACAATTACCTCATCTGTACAATGGATTCATTCATTCATTCAATAATGATTAGTTGAAAGCCTACTCTATGGCAGTCTTTATCCTGGATATTGTGAATACAAAATCTCTCTTTTCATGGAACTTATATCCTAATAGACCAGGGTAGAAAATAATAACAATCAGCAACTAAATGCATAATATGTCAAGTGGAATAAGCAATGAAAAAAAAAAAGGCCATGTGGGGCGATAGTCTTCCCAGGTGGCGCTAGTGGTAAAGAACTCATCTGCCAGTGCAGGAGACTTAAGAGACACAGGTTTGATCCCTGGTTTGGGAAGATCCCCTGGAGGAGGGCATGGTGACTCACTCCAGTATTCTTGCCTGGAGAATCCCATAGACAAAAGAGTCTGGCTGGCTACAGTTCATGGGGTTGCAAAGAGTCGGACACGACTGAGCAACTTAGCATGCATGTGGGGTGATGGAGCAGTGATGGTGATGTGAGTATGTGTATGAGTGGGTGCCCCCCATGGACAGGACAACTTGGCCTGGGGAGGAGCCTTTGATACTGGAATGAACTGAGAGCTGGGTGCTCTTCCTTGAAGAGGGGACATGTGAAGACTATAATGTAGGAGAAAAGTGGCTGGAGTGGAATGAGTAGGGACAAAGGAAGGGACAGAGAGCTATGTGGAGCCATGTAGAATATTCTAGGCTATGGGAAGGACTACAGATCTTTTCAGGAGCCTGCTCAGAAACCACTGTAGGGATTTGAACCGAGGATCAATTGATACGATCTGATTGATTTAAAAAAGAAAGGATCACTCTGGCTTCTGAGCGGAGAATAGACTGACTCATCAGAAGTGGCAGCAGGGAGCCAAGTTAGGAGATGCGATGGATTCTTAGAGCAGAATTCGGCAGTGGAGATGGTGGGAAGCGGATGATTACAGATCTGTTTGAAAAACGGAGTTTGCAAGATTTCTAGCACGTTGGATGTGGGATGAGAAAGAAAGAAGTCAAGGATGACTTCAGATATTTTTTTTGGTCTGAGACACTGCAAGAATGGAGCTGCTGCCTCCTGCGATGAGGAGAAGCAGATGGAGGACCAGGAGTTCTGTTTTCGCCATCTGAAAATCCTGCTCCATATATAAGTGGAGACATTAAGTTGGAAGTCGGGAATGAGAGACTGGGACTCAGGGGGTGTAGGTGGGGAGGAGATGTAGAGACTTAGAAAATAAGTCTCAGAAGACATCATTTGTGGGGTGACGTAGCCAGAGAAGAGAACTGTCCCCATGGGTCGCTTGGTGTTTAGTGGTCAGAGGGAAGAGGAGGAATTAACACAGGAGCAGCCAGTTAAGTGGGAAGGAAAACAAGATCTGTGGGATCCTGAGAAGTCAAGCGAAGAAAGAGTTTCAAGGGGGCATCTTCAACTCTGCCAAAGGCTGCTGGTGGTCAAGTGAGGTGAAACCCGGAATTGGCAATATCGTGAGGACCGCATGACGTAATGTTAGTACAGTGCCTAGCACATGGAACAAACACTTCACAAGGGTTCTGTAACCAAGTTTGACTAGTATCTGGCTTTCATGGGACTTCCCTAGTAGCTCAGGGTTGTTAGGAGGATTGAATGGGTTGATTTGTGTAAACACTTTAGATGTTTAGACCTGGCACAAAGTAAGTACCATACCAGTTCATATACATTAAGCAACAATTGTTTCATTGCTTAGCTGTGTCTGACTCTTTTGCGACCCCATGGACTGTAGCCCGCCAGGCTCCTCTGTCTGTGGGATTTCCCAGGTGAGAATACTGAAGCAGGTTGCCATTTCCCTCTCAAGGGGATCTTCCCAATCCAGTGATCCAACCCATGTCTCCTGCATTGGCAGGTGGATTCTGTACCACTGAGCCACCTGGGAAGCCCCTTATCTATTCTTTTTCAAATTCTTTTCCCATTTAGGTTATTATAGAATATTGAGCAGAGTCCCTGCACTACACAGTAGGCCCATATTGGTTATCTATAGCAGTACTGGTTAAATAGAGCCATATTGGTTAAATATAGCAATATGTACACTTCAATCCCAAACTCCCAAACAATACTTTTGGGTGATGCTCCAGCTTGACCCTTTCCCAGACACCCAGACCTGTCTACCGACCCTTCCATCTGGAAGGGTAACAGGACACTCACGCACTGCAGGTGTAAAACAGCTCAAGATTCTTGACCCCAACCGTCCTGGCTCCTCCTTTTTCAGACAGTAGTTCTTTCTTCACCCAATTGTTCAGGCCCTTCCCAAATGGCTTCTTTGTTCCTCAGTTCATCTCCACTGTATCCAACCAATTAGCAAGTTTTAGTGGCTCTCCTTTCTTTTTTAAGTATCATTTTATTTAGAAATTTCCAGTTTTATTGCAATACAATTGACATACAGCTTTATATTAGTTTAAGGTGTATGGCATAGCGATTTGACATGTGTGTATGTTATGAAGTGATCACCGCAATAAGTTTATATCCTTCGCCTCACATAGTTACAGAATTTGTGTGTGTGTGATGAGAATATTTAAGATCTACTCTCTTAACTTGGGGCTTCCCTGATGGCTCAGATGGTAAAGGATCCACCTGCAATTGCAGGAGACCTGGGTTCAATCCCTGGGTCAAAAAGACTGCCTGGAGAAGGGANCTCACATAGTTACAGAATTTGTGTGTGTGTGATGAGAATATTTAAGATCTACTCTCTTAACTTGGGGCTTCCCTGATGGCTCAGATGGTAAAGGATCCACCCAATTGCAGGAGACCTGGGTTCAATCCCTGGGTCAAAAAGACTGCCTGGAGAAGGGAATGGTAACCCACTCCAGTATTCTTGCCTGGAGGATCTCATGGACAGAGGAACCTGGTGGACTATAGTCCTTGGGGTTGCAGAGTTGGACCCCTACTGAGAGACTAACACTTTCACTTTTCCCTTAATTTTAAAATTTTAAAAATTATTTTAAAAATTTTATTTATTTGGCTGTGCCAGGTCTTGGTTACAGCACAAGGGATCTTTGATCTTTGTTGTGGAATGTTGGATGTAGTTCCCTGACCAGGGATCACACCTGGCCTCCTGCACTGGCGTGTGGAGTCTTAGCCACTGGACCACTATGGAAGTCCCTACTTTCTTAACTTTTGTTGTTATTGTTTACTCTCTTAACTTTTAAAAAGACAACATTGTTGTTGTTCAGTCGCCCAGTCATGTCCAGCTCTTTGCGACCCCATGGACTGCAGCACACCAGGCCTCCCGGTCCCTTGCCATCTCCCTGAGTTTGCCCAAGTTCATGTCCATCGCATCGATGGTGCCATCCAGCCATCTCATCCTCTGATACCCTCTTCTCCTTCTGCCCTCAATCTTTTCAAGCATCAGGAACTTTTCCAATGAGTCAACTGTTCACATCAGATGACCAAAATACTGGAGCTTCAGCTTCAGCATCAGCCCTTCCAATGAGTATTCAGGGTTAATATCCTTTAAAATTGACTGGTTTGAGCTCCTCAATGTCCAAGGGACTCTCAGGACTCTTCTTCAGGACCGCTGTTCAAATGCATCAATTCTTCGGCGTTCTGCCTTCTTTACGGTCCCTCTCTTACAACTGAGAAGACCATAGCCTTGACTATACGGACCTTTGTTGGCAGAGTGATGTCTCTGCTTTTCAACACACTGTCTAGGCTTGTCATAGCTTTCCTGCCAATACAGTGTTTTAACTATTTTCACAGTATTGCCCAAATAGGACCTCTGGTCCCCACTGCCATTGCAGCTACTGTTAAATTAACCAAACAAAGGAGTTGTTAGACTGAGAAGACCCTAACACCTGGCAGCCTAAATCTAGGTCTGTAAATGCCTCCAGGTTACAGAATCAAAGCACTAAGGATCACCCATCACAAACAGCCACTCAGGCTTTAGGCTGTAGTCGAGCAAATAATCCCCTTGCTTTGCTTCCAGTTTTTTGCTGTAAAAGTCTATCTCCAGTTCCTTTCCAAGAATCACTGCAAACCACTTCTGCTTTGGCCCTGCTCACTTCAAGTTGATTTTTGCCCATGTCAGCTCTTAAGATTTTTAATTTGCCTCAGTTTATCTCTCAGCACCACCCTAACCCCAGTCATCTTTGCCCCCTGGGTCAGGAAGATCCCCTGGAGGAGGAAATGGCAACCCACTCCAGTATTCTTGCCTGGGTAATCCTGCAGACAGAGGATCCTGACGGGCAACAGTCCGGGGCCACAAAGGGACGCGACTGAACACACACGCCACCACACAGCGGCCAGCCCCAGTCATCCTGACTTCCAGCCTGGCTTATTTTGGGGTTTCTTACTTGCTCATTCTAGTCCCCAAGAAAAGCCTTTAAGAAGGTTGTTTGACTGTGCCAGGTCTTAGTTGCTGCACGTGGGATCTAGTTCCCTGATCAGGCCTTGAACACAGGCCCCCTGCATCGGGAGCTTGGAGTCTTAGCTACTGAACAACCTGAGAAGTCCCATGAATGGAGTTTTAAATGTGTCTGCTCGTGTTAACCCTGCTCACTTAAAAGCACACAATCAGTCCTGGACCCCTTCCCCGAGCCTCAGAACCACCCCACTCCATCCACCGCCCCCCCACCAACCCAGCCTCGCTGGCTTGCCTCATCGCAGCCCCTCCTGTCCTCCTCCTGTTCCCTGTGCTTGGTCCCTCTGCCCCTTGAACACCAGGTTCTCCCTGGCTCCTTCTCTACCCCTCTCTGCAGTGCCCGCCTCCAGGTCCCGACATGGCTAGCTTCTGGTTTTCAGCACAGAGATGAACGACTTGAGCAGACCCCGCCCTGAGCCCTTTGAGGTGGCTTCAGACCACCCCGTGCCTCCTCCTGTCTCCCAGCATCTTGGGTCTTGGGAGAGAAACCCAATGGAGGGCTCAGGCAGCTCCCTCTGCTCCTTCATCCTCACAGTTTCATCCGCCTCCTCCTCAGACCCAGGGTTTTTTGCCTGGTTCCACATTGACTTGAGAGAGTCAGTCTATCTCACAACGACTTCCAACTGTAATTTTTTTTTTAAAGACTGAAACTTCTTTTCGGGGAAGCCGCATTTAGGGTTTGCGCTGTGGGTGACTGTCGGTGGGGCTTTGCTGAGCTGCCTACAGCCTTGTGATCCACCCTCCCTCCGTCCGAGGTGAGAAGGGTTTGTGCCAGCGAGCAGGCTACTGATTCAGTTCCACTGGGGAAACTGATGGAGAATCCTCATGATGAATGCAAGGCTGGCTTCTGACTCAGAGTTGATTCCTCACAGTCTCTTTTCTGGGATTCAGAAAGATACGGAAGTGTTCCTGAGCGCTGGAAGGGACTCTTGATGACATCTAGCCTCGTGCTGAAAATGTCTTCTATAAATATGTAAAAAATAAAAGAAGCTTTCTGCTTTACGGTATGAGGCCCAGGGAGGTGGGTCGACCTGCCCAAGGCCATTTGCTTTCCTCGGGCTCCCGTCAGTCTAGTAGCATCTTCATCTAGAAGATGCTAGAACTCAGCTCTCTGAAAGGACAAGGGTCCTGATCCCAGGGCAGGGCAGCCAGAAGCGCTACCAGGGGAGAGAAGAAGAAAGAGGATGGGTGAGGACCAGAGCAGGGAGAGGGGGTAGAGGGAGGAGAGTTTTGGGGGTGGCCCGGGAATGTGGATTTCCCATCTGCAGACAAGTCTGCCTTTGAATGGCAAACACTTTGGCAGGAGCCTGCCTGCTGCAGATCTAAGATAGTAGCTGCCTGCCTCTTAGCCTTCTAGACTGAGTTCCTCCACTCTCTTATCATCTTCAATTCACAGCAAACAATGGGCTATTGACAAAGCTTTCAGAGCTGTGGGTGTTCTCCAAGGGAGGCCAGCCAGAACACCGGCATCTCTGGCTTTTGCTCCAACTCCGTCTGTCAGAAATATGAAACCCGGAGTCTTCCTCCTCCTCACTTCCCAGTAGGGCACAGGCAGCTGGGGAAGGGAACCTTGGGCCCAAGGTGCAAGTGTGTGTGTGTGTGTGTGTGCGCGCATCGGCGTGAGTGCATGCATGTGCACATGTATGTATTTGTGGTGAGGGCGTGTAAAAGGAGGACAAGGTGCATCACCCTGGCCAGTGTTGTCAGCGCTTCCCACTCAGCTTTTCTAGGTCGGGTGTGCACCAAGGTGAAGCCCCGTGGGCTGGAAAATGAGAAAGCTTATCAACAAGTCTCCTCTTGGAGGGGCAAGAAAAAGTTCCAGGGTCCTTTTCTTCCCACGAAAGCTGAGCCACGAAATGGACTCCCAAAGCTTTTGTGCCCGGGAGCCCTTGGACTCTTGGCAAGGACACTAGGGTTCTGGGATGTTGCCCTCCAAGCCCCCGGCAGAAGTTAGCATCGGTCTTACAGACAGAGCCAGCTTCAGAGAAGGATCTTGAACCTTGGACAGCTCAGCTTTGGCCTCTGACAGGGTTCAGGACACACCCGCTTCCAGAGGGGCCCTTCGGCAGGTAGACCACTGCCAGCCGAGGGAACGTGAAGAATGGTGTGTGCGCGAAGACCTCCGCCTGAATTAGGTCACCAGACCTCCTGGGACAGGTGCCTCGCTGGCCCCCGGAGGAAAGGCGAATCGTTATCTCTGAAGAAGACCACGTGGGGACACAGGAATTTGAATGAACAGGTCTTTCTTGGTTTCCTTCTCGTTTTGTTCTTATCTTCCCAGGATTGTCCACTCTTTAGCAAAGCAGGCACAAAAATGCTCAGGTTTAAAATCTCCCTGGGTCTTTTTTTCCTTAGGAAAGCTCGTGTGTTGTGTAAAACTCAGATTGAATACACCTGTATGCTTTTCTCTCATAATCTGTTTTTGTTACAGGGGTCCCAGGTAAGAACATAAAAAGGGTAGAGGAGAGCCCCCCTAGGTCCAGTTTCCCTCCTGGGTGAGCCCCTCTCCTCGGAGATAAGGCTGTTGGCAGTGATCTCAACTTGCAATAGAAATATCCCATGCAGTTCCCAAAGATTGAGCTTAATGATCAGGCTTTCCATCCCTGTTCTTCTGACACTGGCTATCCAGAGGTGAAATATGGGAGTCCACTAATGGTTTTTACCCCTCCACGGTTATGGGATGGAAGAAGCGTTTGTTTTGCTGGGTTTTCTTTCTTTCTTTTTTTGAACTGGCCTGTATTATTTATTTTTATTTTTTTTTTTTGGCCACACCACACGGCATGTGGGATCTTAATTCCCTAATCAGGGATCGAACCCGTGCCCTTTGCATTGGGAGGCGAAGTCTCAACCACTGGGCCACCGGGAAGTCCTGGGTTTTCACTGAGGAACTAAAAGGCAAGCTGGGTCCCTGTGTCACCGGCACTAGGATCCCAGTGATGGGAACTGCCTGGGATATTTAGCGGGCTGGTGTGCGCTCACTGGCCTTCCCATCCAGGACGCAGAGCAGGGCCTGCCTTTGTGCTTCTCTCCTAGAAGCATGCACTGGCATGGATGGCAACACAGGACAGATTCCTGCTTTCTGCCGAGATGGAGAGAGAGAGAGAGAGAGAGAGAGAGAGAGAGAGAGAGAGGATGCACTCCCTCATCCAGAACTGCTGCAATGTCAGACAAAAATGTGTGAAATTGGACAATAGGCAATGAAAACCAGCACTCTCTGTGAGATGAGAAGCACAGGAGGTGAACCCTGTGGTTGCCTCCACTTGCTGCCTTGAGAAAATTCCAGGGGCAGGAAAGGGCAGCCCGGGCTGGACTCCGGGAGGTAGGACCGGAGCTGAGTGTCTGGGGAGCACAGGTTCACAGGGCTGGCAGCCACGGCACAGAGGGCGGGAGGAGAGCGCTACATCCAGAGGGGTCTGCAGACGGCAGAGGCTTCCTTTGTGTACGTAGCCAAGTAGGAATATACACAAGGCCAAGGCAAGAACCCCATGGGAGGGCTGGAACCAACAGTGCCAGCACCCACACAGGGCTGGGAGTCCTGCCTACTTGCACCAGACAGACTGGAAAAACTCCTGGAACCTGGAGCACTGGGGTGAGTACTCAGAAAGGTCTCACCTTGGACCTCACCAAAATCAATAGCTTCTCCTTGAAAGACATCATTTAGAAAACGAAAAGACAAGCCATGAATGTGGGAGAGAATATTTGCAAAGCATATATTTAATAAAGGACTTGTATCTAGAATATATAAAGAACCCTCAACATCGAAAAAAATGAACATTAAAAAAAATAGGCAAACGCTTCTAGCAAAGACTTCACTAAAGAGGATGCTCACCATCATTAGTCATGTGGGCAATGCAAATAAAGCCAGACTGGGTACCACTCTATTCCTGTTAGAGCGGTTATAATGATAAAGACTGATTATACCAAGGGTTGACAAAGAGGTGGACACATTGAAACTCCCCCGCTGTGCTGGTGGGAATCAAGAAAGATACAAACACTTGAGGCAACGGTTTGGCAGTTTCTTAAACAATTAAGGATGCATTTACCATGTGATCCAGCTTATCCACTCCTAGGTATTTAGTGAAGAGAAATGAAAGCTTATGTCCATCTGTATTAGTTTCCTAGGGCTGCCATAACAAAGAACTACAACTGGGTGGCTTAGAGACAACAGAAACATCCCATATTTCTGGAGGCTGGAATCTGAGATCGAAGTGCTGGCAGGGCCAGCCTCCCTCTGCAAACCGGACGGGAATCCCCCCTCGCCCGCCTCTTCTTAGCTCCCTGTGGTTTGCTGGGACTCAGGTGTTCCTGGGCTTGCAGCTGCATGACTCCACTCTCTGCTTTCACTGCCACTGGGAGTCCTCCCCGGGCCTCTGTCCTCACATGGCCATCTTCATGTAAGGACACCGGTCACAGTGGATTAGGGGCCCACCTACTCTTGGGGGGCTCATCTTTAATTCCATCTGCAATGATCCTTCTAGATAAAGTCATTCTGGGGATCAGTTCTGGGGATTAGGACTTTAGCATATCCTTGATTGGGGGACAAAAATCAACCCATCACACCATCCAAAGATTTGCACATGACTATTTATAGCAATTTTGTTTATGCTAGTCAAAAAAGGAAACAATGTGGACTTCCACGGTGGTACAGTGGATAAGAATGTGCCTGCCATTGCAGGGACAAGGCTTCAATCCCTGGTCCAGGAAGATCCCATGTGTTGCAGGCAACTAAAGCCCGTGTACCACAACTACTGAGCTTGAGCACTGCAGCTTCTGAATCCTGTGTGCTTACAGCCTGTGCCCTGAAAGCGGAGAGGCCACTGCAATGAGAAGCCTGTGCACCACGAGAAAGAGTAGCTCCTGCTCACTGCAACTCGAGAAAGCCCTCACACAGCAACGAAGAGCCAGGGCACAAAATAAAGTAACAATTTATTTAATTTAAATAAATAAATAAATACAGGAATCTATTATCTGAGGTGAAACGGGTAGAGAGAAATGATTAAAAAAAAAAAAGAAGACAAGAAAAAGGAAATAATGCAAATGGCCACCAACAGGTTACTGGGTAAACACATTTTGGTGTATTTATTAGAATATGACTCCACAGGAAAAGGAATAATCTATTGATATAGGCAAAAACATGGATGAATATTAGCATAATTATGCTGAATGAAAGACGTCAATCAGAAAGGAGCACATAGGATATGATTCCACGTGTATGAAATTCTAGAAAACACAAATTAATCTATAGTGACTGAGAGCAGATAAATGGATGTCAGTGGTTTCCTGGATATATACACTGTATGAGTTTCCTATTGCTGCTGTAACAAATTACCACAAACCTAGTGGCGTCCGTGTATTCTCTTATGGTCCTGGAGGTCAGGAGTGTGAAATGAGCCTTACGGGACTAAAATCAAGGTGTTGGCAGGACTGTTTCTCTTGAGGCTCTAGGAGAGAACCTGTCTTCTGGCCTCTTCCAGTGTATGGAGGTTGACCTCATTCCTTGGTTTATGGCACCATCACCTCATCTCCTAATTTTGGTCTTCCCACCTTCCCCTGAGAGTCCCTTGGACTGCAAGGAGATCCAGCCAGTCAGTCCTAAAGGAAATCAGTCCTGAATATTCTTTGGAAGGACTGATGCTGAAACTGAAACTCCAATACTTTGGCCACCTGATGCGAAGAACTGACTCCTTGGGAAAGACCCTAATGCTGGGAAAGATTGAAGGCAGGAGGAGAAGGGGATGACAGAAGATGAGATGGTTGGATGGCATCACCGACTCAGTGGACATGAGTTTGAGCAAACTCAGGGAATTGGTGATGGACAGGGAAGCCTGACATGCTGCTGTCCATGAGGTCACAACTGAGCAACTGAACCTGCCCCTGAGGAAAACCCTGTGACTACACTGGTCCTACCTGAGGAATCCAGGATTCCCTCTCCATCTCAAGATCCTTATGTTTAAACACATGCGGAAACTCCCTTCTACTGTGTCCAAAAACACCTTCACAGTTTCTGGGGATCGTGGACATTATTCACATCCACGTTTGTCCAAGCTTCTCATTGAACACTTTAATACGTACAATTTATTGTATGTCAGTTATATATCAATAAAGCTGCTAAAAAACAAAACTAAGCCAAGTAAATTACTTTGATTAAAAAAAACACAATAGGGCTCTGCCTGCCGTGTTCCATCAGCTTGCCAGGATATTGGTTGTCCCCGCCGTCATCGCTGAGATGAACAAGGATTCTTCCAGAAGATCAGTGCTCCTCCAGGGAAAATATCCCTTAGCTTCTGGCAGATGACTCTTCAAGCCTGGCTTGGCTGACATCACCAGACACCCCAGAGAGGTGCGGTTGGGGGTGAGTTCTGCAGAGCGCCTCCTATATATTTATGCTGGTGAATCAGGGTAAAGAGAGAGAGAATAATCAGAGAAGTTCTGTGCCCAGTTCTGTGCCCAGAATAATCAGTGTGTTCTGTGCCCAGCAAACTGGTCCCTTCATATTTGCTCCATTTGACTTTTCTGGTCTTACTTCCTGTTTCCCTACATGGCACCGAATTCAGAGGGGTTAAAGGAACTGCTCCTGATGGTGTGATTAGGAAGAAAAGAGCAAGGACTCAGTACCTTGGTCCATGTTTCTGAACCTTGTGATCATCTCAGCCACATCCACGGGGAGGGTGTTAGGAACCGAACATGTGATGAAGACCCTGGGGTCTTCTGCTGTGCTGACAGGGAGAAGCTGTCTCCTTCTCCAGTGGGGGCTGCTGTCAGCTGGGACCTCAGAGACAGCTCTGCCTGTCCCGGTCTGTGCGGCCAACTTAATTCCCAGACAAGAGAATGATCCTTCTACTGGAGAGCTGAAGTCCACATTTGCTGTTCAGTTGCTCAGTTGTGTCCGACTCTGCGATCCCACAGACTGCAGCAAGTCAGGCTTCCCTGTCCATCACCATCTCCCTGAGTGTGTTCAAACTCATGTCCATTAAGTCAGTGATGCCATCCAACCATCTCATCCTCTGTCATCCCTGCCTGAAGTCTGCATGAGACAGACTTAAAAAATAGCTAGCAAATCACCAACTGAATTTCTCTTTCTTTCTTCCCTTCCTCCCTCTCTTCCTCTTTTATTGGGATATACTTGACATATACATGACTGAGCAACTGAACTGCGATGAACTGACATATAGCATCATGTCAGTTTGAGATGTACAAATAATTATTTGAGATTTGTCTATACTACAAAATGGTCACCACAGTTAAGTTTGCTGCTACTGCTGCTAAGTCGCTTCAGTCGTGTCCAACTCTGTGCGACCCCAGAGACGGCAGCCCACCAGGCTCCCCTGTCCCTGGGATTCTCCAGGCAAGAACACTGGAGTGGGTTGCCATTTCCTTCTCCAACGCGTGAAAGTGAAAGTGAAGTCGTGTCAGACTCTTAGCGACCCCATGGACTGCAGCCTACCGTGCTCCTCCATCCATGGGATTTGCCAGGCAAGAATACTGGAGTGGGGTGCCATTGCCTTCTCCACAGTAAGTTTAGTTGACATCTATTAGATCTCATAGTTACAGAATTTTTCTCCTTGTGAGGAGAACTTTTAAGATCTACTCTCTTAGCAACTTTCAAATGTGCAATGCAGTATTATTAACTATAATCACGATGACTTATTTATTTTATAACTGGAAGTTCGTACCTTTTGACCCCCTTCACCCACTTGCCCCCACCGTGGGGCAGGGTATGCATGCATGCTCAGTAGCTAAGTTGGGACTCTTTGCAACCTCATGGACTGCAGCCCGCCAGGCTCCTCTGTCCATGGGATTCCCCAGGCAAGAATACTGGAGTGGGGTGCCATTTACTTCTCCAGGGGATCTTCCTGCCCCAGGGGTCAAACCCAGGTCTCCTGCATTGCAGGCAGATTCTTTACCATCTGGGCCACCAGGGAAGCCCGGGGGCAGGGCAGGGCATGCCTTTCTCGGTTGAGGGAAGAGCTGCGTTCAGCTCCCTCTCCTCAGGACCATGTGAAAGTCAGGAGTGGGATGACAAGATCCCCAAAGTTGAGGCTCCACAGTGCTCACCCCTGCCCTTTACCTGCCAAGGCTGGTAGACCTTGGTAGGCACAACGTGACTGGCTGTGCATGTCCTGTGTCCTCTAGGCTGAAGTCCCAGTGAAGAGGCAGGTCCATGAATATTCTTCCCCTTCTGAACCCTGCATGGGGGCAGAGCGCCCTGACCTGGGTTATGCATGAGGCATATACACTATATATGTATATGTGTATGGAAGGAAGGAATTTTGGCTTGAAAACATTTTTTTTTGTTATTGGCAAAGATAGCATTTCTCCTAAAGGAGATGGCAGAATTTGCCAAACTAAGCCTCCAGAAGAAAATATAACAGAGAGTGTGAAAGAAATCCATGTTCAAACATTGGCAAGTGTGAAACATTCAAGAATTCTTGTGTGAACATCATATTGTCAGAGCAAAATTAAATTAAGCTGGTGGCTGGCAAGTATTCAGAATGAACACAGAATTGGAGCAAGCTGATGGAGCCTGCACTGACATTTTTGTAAGAAGCCAGACAGAGCATAATTGGGCAAAACCCAGGAAACCTGAGGGTTGGGTTCTTCAGTTAATTAATACTCAGGAACTTAACTGCTTTGTGTCCCAAGGGTTCCAAGGAGCTGCCAAAAGAAGAACTGGAATTTTCTTTGCTGCCATAACTCAATCACAGGCAGAGCAGGAATTAAGTTTATTTCAAAATATTTATTGAGCATTCCTATGATATATGTCAAGCAAACTGTTGTTCAAGGCATTGCAGGAGATGGTCCCCCTCTTTCATACCGTCTAGAGTCTACAGATGTGAATGCAACTTATTCGAATCAAGGCAACGAGAAGCAAATGCCCCATTGGAGATGGAAGCTAAATGTCTGGGAATGTGGGGTTCAGGGTGGTCAGAGATGACTTTGTGGGGGTCAGGATGGAGTTGGGGAATACTTCACAGAAAAAAAAAGCAGGCATTTGAGTTGAGTCTTGAAACATGTAGAGTTTGTAGAGGAGAAGAGGGATTTTTGAACATTAATTATTGAATTAATTTGGCTGTGGAATCTTCGTTGCATGGTGAGAGGTCTTTTGTGGCTGTGCACAGATCCTCTATTCAGGATGCATGAGCTTAGTCGCGCTATAGTGTATGGGAATTTAGTTCCCTGATTGGGGATTGAACCCATAACCCGTGCATTGCAAAGCAGATTCTTCCCCACTGGACCACCAGGGAAATCACTGAAGAGGGACTGTTTTACAGCAAGTTGACCCTGGTGGTCACAGGAACACTAGGATTCAAGCTGTGGCCAGAGACCCCACTGGCCTCTCCCTGCATCCTCCTCTATGGCCAGGTTGGGGGGAGAGGGTGGCCTTTGCTGACGTGCCTGAGATGCCTGAACACCGCTGGGAGGGCTGCAGCCCTGGTCTCCGTGGGGCCTCTGACCTGCCCCCTCTGACAGCCCAGCCATCCTCGGCTCCTCCCCGCCCAGCCCTTGGCGCTCGCGTGGGCCTTGTGGCTGATGGTTGATCGGCAGGTCCCGAGGTTCTGGTTCTCTTCTGGGACTTGCCAGCCCGTGGTTGTCGTGTTCCCTGACGGCAGGGCTGGGAGCAGGTGGAGGGCCGGTCCCTCTGCTCCTCTTCCTTCCCTGAAGGCACAGGCGGTCCCCATCACAGTGGCCACTCAGTCAAACATGAGGAGCAAGACTGGACTCCCGTTCTCCCTATCCTTTTCCACACCTTGCGTCTTGGATGGTCAACCCTGCATCGCGGCTTCTCTCTCCTAGATTTTTGCCAGCAGCATCCTCTAGCTCAGGGCTCTCTTGTCTCCACCACTGTGATTGTTCACAGGGAGCCCCACCCCCCAGAGCCTTCAGGCTGTGGCTCTTTAGCTCTTGGTTTCCTCTCCAGTGGGGGCGGCTCCACCTGGGCTGTGATGTTAAGGACCAGCTGAGGACAATGTGTTCAGCGCCGTCAAGCCTCCCCACAATTGATTCCCACTGGCATCGGCTCTTCTCGTCACTGCTGGCACACCTGAGCACCTGCCTCTTCCTCTGGGTCCCGGCCAGATGCTCCACGAGCCTGCACACCGTCTCGTCCCCAGTGCCGGTAATCGTTTGTCCCAGGTTCGGAGCTCAGGAGATGTGGCCTGATGAGGCTGCAGTTCTTCTGGGCCTTTGTCTGCGTAGTTCACAGTGGATTATCTTCCTTGGCATCTTAAATTATCCAAAGCAGTTTGAGAACATCAGATTGCTTACTGGATGCTCGAATTTTTGCTCAGAAATGCTTTGACCCGGTGGATCTCTTTGGGAAGAACGGACATCTTTATAACATTTACGGGCTTGTTTTCTCTTTATGTCCTTCTGTAAATCATTCTATTTTTCATAGGGCTATACTTACATACTTTGTGCATTGCTATTACTGTCAATTAGATGATTTTGCCATTGTCTTTCCTAATTCTGTTTGTATGTAAATCCATCTATTCATGATAATACATAAACACATACAAGCTGTTGAATTTTTATTTAGCTTGATTTTCTGTTTTGTTCATGTATATATGTGTATGCACATGTACTTTCTTTTATTTTTACATAGACAGTTACGTGTCAGGAAGAAATTTTCTTTCTTTCTACTTACTGTGCATCTGCTTTGCTTCATGTCTTCTCATACTGGCTACAAAATATAAATATACACACATATATGTGTACAAACAGATATATAGGGATTTTAAATATGGAGATGAGTTGTCTTTATGTATCTGTTACTTATTTGTTGCTTTTTTTTAAAGTTTCTTTTTTGATGTGAACAGTTTTAAAGTCTTTATTGACTTTTTCATAAAAATGAAAATTGGCAACTTACCTCATGAACTTCACTGGAAAACAGTTTTTTAAAAAATATTTAAGTCATGGTGGAGACACTTAGCAAGGCAAGAATTTCTCCTTTTCCTTTGACTGGTTAGTTTTAGATACATAAATGGTAACTAATCTGAATGATTAAGAAATCAGACATGAGGGCAGGACTCAAGTGTTATTCCTGTCTTTAAAAACTGAACATCCTTGTTGAACAAGTCTGGTGTTTCTTTATCTTTTTTTTTTATTTTTATTATTTAGCGTTGGCTGTGCTGGGTCTTTGCTGCTGCGCCCGGGCTTTTCTCTAGCTGTGGCGAGAGGGGGCTTCGCTTCAGTTGCCGTGAGCAGTCTGCCCACTGCGGCGGCTCCTCTTGTTGGGAGCCCAGGCTCTGGGGCATGCAGGTTCAGTGGTTGCCGCTCTGAGTCTAGAGCACAGGCTCATCTGCGGCCCTCGGGCCGGCTACTCCGCGGTAGGTGGGATCCTCTCGGGTGAAGGAGCGAGCCAGTGTCTCCTGCGCTGCTGGCAGATGGACTCCACCACTGAGCCAGTAGCAAAGCCCTACACTATGTCTTCTGAGAGACTTTGAAGCCTGTCAAGTGACTGAATTTTCAACTAGGCCATTGGTTCTTTAATGAAAACCACAGAACCGCTGACAAATTTCTAGGGGAAATTCCTGATCTTTAGTTTGCTTCTTTTATGAGAAAAAGAAGAGAGTCAAACATTCGAGATGCTGGTTTTCTATTTCACCTGCCTTCCAGGGAGAAGCCAGGTAGAGTATTCTATAATACCGTCAAGGAAAAACCGCTCTCCGTGAAAAGCGACCAGAGAAAACAGCGTATTTTATTTCGATCTTTGTGACAAAGATTATGCGGCTGTCGGGACTTCCCTGGTGGTCCAGAGGTTAAGAATCTGCTTTGCGATGCGGGGGACATGGGGTTGGATCCCTGGTTGGGGATCCCACATGCTGTGAAAAAACTGAGCCCATGCACCACAATTGGAGAGTCTGAGCACCGCAACAAAAGATCCTGCATGCCGCAACCAAGACCTGAGACAGCCCAATAAATAAATAAATGTTCTAGAAAAAGAGAAGAGAAAGTATCAGTGTCAAATTTTAAAGAATAGCCACAAGCCTCTGGGAAAGACATTAAAAGACCAAAAAAAAAAAAAAAAAAGGTTATGTGGTTGTGATTTTTCACAACTTTCTGGATCTTAAAAATGGTATTGCTGGAGCCGGCACTGGATGAGTTAAGCCACACACAGATTCGCTTTCTACATCAGTCTGGTTGAGTGAGTTCCACACTGTTGGGAGGGGGTGAATGAGAGGCAAAGCCTATGTCATCCTTTGCCAAAATTATTGGGTGTTTAAAACATCTTCCAAGATGCTTTCTGCTGTTTTATATGCCTGGTTAAGAACTCCGCTCCAAGAGAAACAAATTTGAAGATGATCCATGGAGTGAAACTCTACCCTATGCCTCTTCTCCCGCTTTAATGAGAAACATTATTCTGCGTTCAGATGATACCCAAACATTTTGTATGTATATGTCTTTGCCCTCACTGACCACGACGAAGAGAGAGCTCTCTCTTTAAACCAGTGGTTCTCAAACTTGAGGCTGCTTCCGAATCAAAGAAGACCTTTGTTAAAACGCAGTTTGTTGAGTTCCACCCTCAGAGTTTCTGATTTAGTAGGTCTGGGGTGGGGCCTGAGAATTTGTGTTTCTAGCAAGTTCCCAGGAGAGGGGGATGGATCCTGGGACGTCCTTTGTGGACCTCTATTAGAAGCAAACCAGCGAGTTAAGTGAAAACGCTTCTACGGTTTCTTCAGGATCTGTTTTCTCCGAAGCACACTTTCACAGGTACGTGAAAATTGGATCTGAAGTATGTGGTTGGAAAAGGAAGCCCAGAATATTGTAGGCTGATGGAGCAATTATGGAGAAGTTCCAAGTGAAACAGGATGATCAACTTCACAGAACACACACCTGAATGAATCTATTGAACACAGGGTTTGAGGCACCTCAGTTGTGAGGTAAGGTGTGTCAGAAATGAGACCTCAAATGACCTAGTGGGATGTCTCGCCTTCCAAATGTGGGCTTTGTTGGGGCACATGGCTCCAGGGACTCATGCCAGGGAACGAGTGCCTTCCTCAGGCTGAACCACCTCTGGCATTGGCTACAGAGCATGCCTGACAGGGACCAGAAGCCGTCCCTCAAACGACCAAATCACAGAGACACACACACTTTCCGAGTGGCCGTTTTCTTTGAGTTGCCTCTCTATGTCACCTCTGGTGGGGCTGGAATAGACAGCTTTGCCTGTAGCTATATGACCTGTGACCTGTTTTAAATCATGTTTATTGAATGACTGACAGGGCACATGTATTTTTAGAAGTACATTACTTACATTTTGAAGACTTTTTTTTTTTAAATGTGAAGACTATAGATTAGCTATTATCCACTATTTTTAGGTCAGTTGCACATCAGAAGTGGGGCTTCCCAGGTGGTTCAGTGGTAAAGAACCCGCCTCTCAATGCATCAGATGCGGGTTCCATTCCTGGGTTGGGAAGATCCCCTGAAGAAGGAAATGGCAGCCCACTCCAGTATTCTTGTCTGGGAAATCCCCTAGACAGAGGAGCCTGGCAAGCTCCAGTCCATGGGGGTCACAAAAGAGTTGGACATGACTTAGCAACGAAACAGCAACAGCTAAGTATGCAGGATCATCACAGATAGAAGCTCATGGTCTTTGCTAAGGTTAAGCCCGGGTAGAGAGAAGACCATGGTCCCCAGGCTGTGCCCAGGAATTCTTGCTGGGCTCAGCCACACCAGGCTGGGGATCAAGCTGGTTCATTGTGGAACCCAAGATCAGGGGCAGAATTTCAGCTAGGCTCTCTTCAGTTGGAGTGATCATCTCATGAGGAATGGTTCTCAACTTCCTCCTCCAAATTGTGTCCTGAACAACAGGGCCATCCAGGCTCAGGATCCACATGGGGAGGAAATGAAAGCTTGTGCAAAATCAGGCGGTTGCCCGATTCCTCCTGTGGCTGAGGAACTGCAGTGAGGTCAGTCCCCAGCAGCTGTCCCCGGCGACCAGGAACTGCTGCCTCCCCATCTGAATACTGGAACCAAAGTCAAGCTGGTTTGTCTTTGACAGAGTGGCCTTTGAATTCTTAAAATATGTTCTGACTGGTGTCTAGCCAGTGGGAGATGTGATTACAGTAATTGATGGGCCTATGATAGAGACTGCCTTCTGAAAATGCAGTGTTGGGTATTTTGAAAGTGATTCCGTGAGCGCTTATTTATACATGGCTCCAGTTTTCTGTATGTGAAGGCTTGTGGCTAATGTGTCAAACGAGGACAACCAAACCACCAAGGTCTTTTCCCTGGAAGATCACGGTAGAAGAATTTAGGACTAAGAAAATGCAAGCACTTGGGACAATACCATCATTGTTATAAGATAATCCCCTTTACATTTTCTTAAAAGCAATTTCATTTTTTTGGTTGAGGCTAGAAAGAGATAAAAATAAGACCAGCATTTACACTGAATTCAGAATCTGTAGTCACATCTACCCATGTCCTACTTTTCTGGAACATCCAATTTTATTAACAGGTTAAAGCTGAGAGTTTTATTTATTTTTAAATTTTTTATTTACTTTTGGCTCTGCTGCGTCTTTACTGCTGTGCAGTCTTTCTCTGGTTGTGGTGGGCGGGCTTCTCATTGCGTTGGCTTTTCTTGTGGAACGCAGGCTCTGGGGCACGTGGGCTCAGCAGTTGTGGCGCACTGGCTGAGACTCTCCCTGGCACTTGAGATCGTCCCTGACCAGCGATTGAACCTGTGTCCCTTGCATTGGCAAGTGGGTTCTTAACCGCTGGAGCACCCGGGAATTCCAAGTTGAGAGTTTTAGAATGGAATATCTATCTTAGCACTCTGAGAAAAGGGGACTTAAAAAATGTGTGAAAGAGCAGCAAATATAGAAAGAATGGCAAGTATGAACTACACTTAGTACTTCATTAAAATAACGATCTTTGTTCAAGGCTTTTTGGTATAGTTGTTTCTTCCATCTCATTATTTAGAGATTGTTCTTGTATCCTTGATTTAATGGGTTTATTGTCTAAGTTTCTATTATTTAAATTCCTGTCATAGACTCAGGAAGGAATAGTAAACAAACCCAAGGCAATATAGATGATGTTTTCAACTATTCAGTTTTGTCCGTTATCTGCCTTCAGTGATGATAAGGTAATTTATTTCAGCTGCGTGGGTTCTCAAATGCTTTAATGCCCCCCCTTTTGTTTTTGCTTGTGATGAACAATATGGTGTATACCTAGGCAGAAAATTGACCCCCAAATGAAAGTCTCTTTCAACCTGGAATTTCAGGGCTACTTGTAAGGTTAATTTTATTTTAATATTTCAGATATTTTCAAAAATGCTCCTGGGAAGAATTTATTTATTTAGATGTAATGTGTTGGTCAGTGTAATGAGTGTGTGGTGACATGATAATCACAAAGTGCTAGAGCATCCCATAGTCTGGAGAGAATTAGAATGTTGTTATCATCTTCTCCAGTTCTTCTAGAATGAGGTTGGAAGAGATCATTATCCTGTTTACAAATGAGAAACAGATATCGGTGTGAAGAGGCCTGGCAACAGCCGTTTAGCAAATGAAAGGTCCAACCAAAGATGGGCCTAAATTCTCATGCCTCTTACCTTCCTGGACAAGACCACGAGGCCCACCAAGACACTCAGAAGAGGCACTTGGTCTTTCCCAGGTGTGCCAGTTTTGGAGCCCATAAATGTGTGTCGTTCGCTTCACACGCTTACTCTAAACTGGCTGGTGACATTGCTCCTACATGATTTGCATGGGTGCCAGTGGCAAGTGGGCAAGTTGAGTCAGAGACATGGCAGTGATTATGTCAGAACAGGCAATCTCTGCTTCTCAGCTCTGCCAATCAGGCTTGTGTGGGTCACACCAGCAGCTTGCAGTCGTGCCTCTCCACCCAGTGATGGCTCCCCACCGCTGCAGCAGGGGAAGGCGATGCCACAGAAGGACAATGGTGACAGTGTTTGGCAGTAGATTATATGACCTTTTCACAGAAGAAAGCCCTCATAAATACTTTCCAGTCTCATTCTCATGGACACACACATATACATATGTGTGTGTGTGTGCTTACTCGCTTCAGTCACATCTGACTCTTTACGATCCCATGGACTGTAGCCCACCAGCCTCCTCTGTCCATGGGATTCTCCAGGCAAGAACACTGGAGTGGGTTGCCATGTCCTCCTCCAGGGGATCTTCCCAACTCAGGGATCGAGCCCAGGTCTCCTGAAGCTTCTGCACTGCAGGTGGATTCTTTACTGAGCAATCTGGGAAACCATACACATGTGTGTGTGTATGTGTGTGTGTGTGTGTGTGTGTGTGTGTGTGTATCTATATGTGTGTGTATATATATATATATGCATATAGGGTTGGCTAAAAAGTTTGGATTTTTCCATAAGATGTCACAGAAAAACCAGAATGAACCTTTGGCTAACCCAATATATATTTCACTTTAGTTTTTAGAAAACCAAAATGCATATTTAGAACATGTAACAATATCACAAATGCAAATGGAAATATCTAGAATAAAAACTAAAATAATAAATCATATAACAAAAGCTACTAGATATAAAAAGAAAATGCCTATCAAAAGGAGAATGGATAAGCAAATTGTGGTATTTTCACATAGGGGAATACTATGCAGCAATACAAGGGATAAACTGCTGGTCTACGCAGCAGCATGGATGAAGCTAACATATATTGAATGAAAAAAAAAAACTCCTGTAAAAGTATATGCACGAATTCTATACATCTAAGTTTCAATAACAGTCAAGATGAATAAATAATGATGGAAAAGGGCCACAAAGGGGAAGGCACATTGTTAAAGATTGGAAAGGTCATGAAGAAACCTTAAGGAGTGGTGAAAATATTATATTAAGTATCTTTTTTTTTTTTAATTGGAGGACAATTGTTTTACAATGTTGTGTTGGTTTCTTATATTTTAAATTTATGTTTTAGTGGTGAAGAATGGTCTTACTGAACTGAAATGTCAGAGCCTGGTGGCGTCTCTTTCACGTCAATGATGGAACCTCCAGGCTCTCAAATAGGAGCCTGGTGGTTCAGATGGTAAAAGAATCTGCCTGCAATGCAGGAGACCTGGGTTCCATCCCTGGGTTGGGAAGATTCCCCTGGAGAAGGGAATGGCAACCCTTTGCTCCAGTAATCTTGCCTGGAGAATTCCATGACAGAGGAGCCTGGTGGGCTACAGTCCGTGGGGTCTCAGAGTCAGACACGACTGAGCGGCTGACACTCCACTCCACCGTCTCTTACAGACTAGATTGATTGCCCTGTCTCTTTCGTCTGTGTGTTCTTCCATTTCCCACCGTCAACAACATCCCACCCAACAAGCCACTCCACCAAGAAACCATTGCATTGCCATGTGAAGAACCCAGGCTCTCAGACTACATATGTAAACGGGAGATTTGTGGGTAAGCTGGCAGAGACTGTGCCAGCCCACACGGATCTGGGGAACCCCCAGGTGCGAAGGCCCTCGTGGGGTGGAGCTGGGAGGACTAGGGCTGAGTGTACCGCTGTCACCCCTGTTCATTTCCCGGGGCTGCTGTGACAAAGTGCCACAGGCCGAGTGACTCGAGTGACGGAGATTTATCATCTCTGTTCTGGAGGCCAGAAGTCTGAGATCAAGGTGTCAGCAGGGCTGGTTTCTCCTGAGGGCGGGGAGGGACAGCCTGTTCCAGGCCTCTCTCCCAGCTTCTGGTGTTCCCTGGCAGTCTTTGGTGTTTCTTGGCTTGCAGTTCTCTGTCTTCATCTTCACATGATGTTCTTATTCCCCCCTTTTGCAAGAACACCAGTCATAGTTCACTGGGGCTACCCGAATGACTCCATATCAACTTGATTACCTTCTGTAAAGACCTGATCTCTGAGTAGGGCCCGTTCTGGGGCACTGGGACTTGAGGCCCAACATTTTTCTTTCTTTTTTTGGAGACCCCATTCACTCCATAGTGTTATGACTCGGGAACGTGATGACTTGTCTCCGTCGTGTGTGCTCACGTAAGTTTGTTTGGCTTTTCTCCTCTCCTGGATTAGGTAGCACACTCTGTAGGGTGTGCATGGTACTCACGGTTCCTTTTCCATCTTTCCAGCCCCCCGTGGGTGTGTGCTAAATCACTCAGTTGCGTCCGACTGTTTATGACCCCTTGGCCTGTACCCCACCGGGCTCCTCTTTCCGTGAGGATTCTCCAGGCGAGAATACTGGAGTGGGTTGCCATACCCTCCTCCAGGGGATCTTTGCAACCCAGGGATCGGACCCTTGTCTTAGGCATCTCCTGCACTGCCAGGCGGGTTCTTTAGCAGTAGTGCCACCTGGGAAGCCCCCAGCCACCCCATTCAGGGTTAGTTTTCGGCTGATCGAGGAGCTTGGGGAAAGCTGCCAGAAGACGCAATGCTTAAGGAGGTCACCTTTACTGCAGGGAAGTGTTCTTCATGCCAGTCTCCAGCGGGTTTTAGGAAGAGACCTAGTATGAATTCCAAGTATTTGAGAAGGGGCTAGGCAAATGGACTTGCCTTTTTTTAAAAAAAATAATAAATATAGGCTTTGTTTCCTCTTTGGAACACTCTGATCAAAACAAACGGATTAGGCCAAGCACATGGTCACAATAACAGGTGGTCGGGAGGTCCCCTGTGGCGTGTGGCCTGCAGAGCCTGGCCTCCTTCAGGCCTGGGAGGGAGGCAGCGCTGCGGTCGGGCCCCTGGAGGAGGTGGGCGCACTCAGGGGAGCCAGCGGTGCGTGTCTGCAGCTGTGCCGGCCAGCTCTGGACTCCCTGTGAGACTAAGGGGGAAGTGCAGACAAAGCGGGAGCATGTAGGGCTGACAGCTGTTAAGGAAAGGAAGCTAGCTAGGTTTGTCAAGCCTTTCTCCCTGGCCTTTGTCACCGGCATGCTTTGTGAAGCACACTGCTTTCCTCCAGGGATTCCCAGGTGGCTCAGATGGTAAAGAATATGCCCGCAATGCAGCAGACCTGCATTCGATCCCTGGTTGGGAAGATCCCTGGAGAAGGGAACACTGCAGTACTCTTGCCTGGAGAATCCCATGGACAGAGGAGCCTGGGGGGCTACAGTCCATGGGGTCATAGAGAGTCAGACACGACTGAGCACACAGCCTGCCCGCCTGCCGCTTGCCTCCAGGTCTGAATGGACCCACACTCTCAGCGATGGTGGATTCACCAGCCTTGATGGGGCACAAGCGACCTGGGTTCGGGTCCTAGGGCCACCCTCAATGTAGCTCTGTGACCCTGGGAAGTCGGTCCAGCGTAGGGAGTCAACGAGTTTCTGTCTGCTTAGCCCTGCTTCCTCCCAGTGGTTAGGAACCCAAACCAAACAACGTAGAGGAAAGTGATGCTCAGAAGATAAGGTGATCTGTACACCATTACCCCCTTCACTGCTATGATTTCCAGATGTGTGTTTCATCCAAGTTAGTGAAATACAAGGAAAACTTTGCGTCTGAAAACAGATGGGAAGAAGCTGAAGAAGGGGAGAGGGGACTCGGCAAGACGAAGAAGGGAGATCTGTCCTCAGCAGGGTCTCAGCTTGTGTTTCCTCCAAGTAGACCCAGAAACAGCCCCATGAGGCAAGCGGCTGCGGTGTGTTCACATGGCTGAGAGAGGGTTTTGAACCATTATTTCTGGAGCTCACTTTCTTAATAAAGCTCTGGGAAAGCAGGTTGGCTTTAGGGTAGGCTGAACCCACTGAGTCTTCTCCCTTTGTCTGGGATTTGCTCCTTGTCTTTAGCTGGCATCGTCCGGGGGTCAGAGGTACCATGTCTTCCTCAGTTCACCACGTCCCAGTGACCACCAGCTGCACCAGAGGAGGAAGCTTCCTTTCCAGGCCCAGCCACAAACCTCTCCACATGACTTTTTATTTCTAATTTGTTCTTATTTGTTTAGTTGCTATGTCATGTCCAACTCTTTTGCAACACCACAGACTCTAAGCCTCCAGGCTGCTCTGTCCATGGGATTCTCCAGGCAAGAATACTGGAGTGGGTTGCCATTTCCTCCTCCAGGAGATCTTCCCAACCCCGGGATCAAACCTGGGTCTCCTGCATTGCAGGCAGATCCTTTACTGCCTGAGCCACCAGGGAAACCCATAACTGCCCTACACCTTCTATGATGAGGCCCTTGGCCCTGTTTAAACCACCGAGACTCCTATCCAGAGATGATACCTGAGCTGGGTCTGGCAGGCCCCAAGTGGGGAGACTGATCGTTTTCCCTAAAGTGGTTTAAACAGAAGTTTAATCCCAGACAAACTTTAAACAGTCAAGATCCTGCCCAGGGTCTCCATGATGGGATAGCATGCTGAGGTGGCTTCTGCACCTCTTAGAAGGCCCCAAGGTCTCTGTCACTTGAACTTATACAGCTCCAAGTCTTTATTTTCATATTCTGCAGCACTAAACGCAAGAGACACTTGAGTTTTGTTGAGTTTAGAATCCTACTTGGTCTGAACGAACAGAATTGTCCTTTTGTTGTTGTTTAGTCGCTAAGTTGTGTTCAGCTCTTTGTGACCCCATGGACAGCAGCACGCCAGGCTTCCCTGTCCCTCACCATCTCCCGTAGTTCACCCAAATTCCTGTCCACTGAATTGGTGATGCCATCCAACCATCTCTTCCTCTGCTGCCCTCTTCTCCTTTGCCTTCAATCTTTCTCCGCATCAGGGTCTTTTCCAACAGCACCAGGGACCATTCACATCAGGCGGCCAAAGTATTGGAGGATTTAGCTTCAGTGTCAGTCCTTCCAATGAGTATTCAGGGTTGATTTCCCTAAAGATTGACTGGGTTGATCTCCTTGCGGTCTAAGGGCCTCTCGAAAATACTTGCTCTTTTGAATAGCAAGTAAATGTAGGAGGTCCCTTTTGAAATAGGGTCTTCGCTAGACTCCAGTTTTTATATAATAGAGCTAAACTACTCATCTAAAATCCATAATTTCAACACATAGAAAGAGGTTGTATTGCTTGATTGGTGAAAATATTGTGCCCAGAGGCTCAGAGGAACCTAACTCTGTATTTTCCCTGGGAAAATTGTTCATTATTCACTAATTCAGTGTCTGTGGTCACTTTGTAGTGCCTAACTACTGTGGATATTGAGAATCAACTATGTGTGTGTGCACATTTTTGTGTAGTCACTAGTTAACACAATATTTCTTTGTGTAAAATTTATTTAGAGGGGAAAAAATTCCCTGGTGGCTCAGTGGTGAAGAATCTGCTTGCCAATGCAGGAGACCTGGGTTTGATTCCTGGATGAGAAAGATCTCCTGGAGAAGGAAATGGCAGCCTACTCCAGTATTCTTGCCTGGAAAATCCCCTGGACAGAGGAGCCTGGAGGGCTATAGTCCACAGGGTCACAAAAGAGTTGGACATGACTTAGTGACTAAAAGCAACAATAGTTGCAGCAGGCCCCTTCACCTTGGTCAAAACTGATACGGATATTTTTCAAGTCTCTCTTCTGTACCAATCAAGCTTCTGCATGTTGATCTTTGAGGCAGATATTACCATTTTGGTAACACAAGATACAAATGACTGAGTAATTACGTAAACTCTGGGCAGCTGCATTTCCTAACACACGTGGGCCTTGTCTCAAGGGGCCAGGACAGTACTTTCAGTGCAACAATTCTGAGAAGTTTTATACAAACAGCACTCTCTTTGAAGAATTTCTCTTGTTTAATGGGAGCTAAGGGATATCATTAACTCGAACACTTGATTTGGAATCAGACATTAGAGATTTTAGAAATTGAGGGATTTGAAATATCAAACTACCTCCTAGGATTTAGACCCAAACACGAAAAAGCTTCAAAATAAAACAACATAAAAATCATTAAATTATTATCATCCAAATTTAGAAACATGAAATGAATATTCATTTTTCTTTTTTCTTATCTGGAGGCTATGTAATCCCAGTCAGGGATTTTTTCTTGAATATGAGAGAAGAGAAAAACAAGTGTCTAGGAATGAAGTTTCCTGTGACCTTTTCCCCAGGTGCCCCACGCAATGTTTGGGGACTTCTATTAAATTGACGGGAACCATTCACATTGAGGACAGCACAAGAATGAAGCACGAAATTATGGGGGGAAAAGAGAGAAGAGAAAAGAGATCCTTTTCACTGTCAGAGTCAATCTTTAGAGAATTGCTATGCCTCCCCCTCACCCAAATTTTAATTCTTTACTTTGTATTGGGATATAGCCAATTAACAATGTTGTAGTAATTTCAGGTGGACAGCGAAGGGACTCAGCCATATGTATACATGTTTCCATTCTCCCCCAAACCCCCCTCTCACCTAGGCTGGTACATAATATTGAGCAGAGTTCCATGTGCTATACAGTAGGTTTTTGTTGGTTATCCATTTAAAATATAGCAGTGTGTATATGGAGAAGGCAATGACATGCCACTCCAGTGTTCTTGCCTGGAAAAGTCCATGGATGGAGGAGCCTGGTGGGCTGCAGTCCATAGGGTCGCTAAGAGTCAGACACGACTGAGCGACTTCCCTTTCACTTTTCACTTTCATGCATTGGAGAAGGAAATGGCAACCCACTCCAGTGTTCTTGCCTGGAGAATCCCAGGGACGGGGGAGCCCATTGGGCTGCCGTCTATGGGGTCGCACTGAGTCGGACATGACTGAAGCGACTTAGCAGCAGCAGCAACAGTGTGTATACGGCCTTCCCAAAATCCCTTAACTAGGTTCCTCCAGGTTGCTGCAAATGGCACTGTTTCATTCTTTTAATGGCTAACAGTCCATCATAGACCTACGCCACATCTTCTTTATCCATTCCTCTGTCTTTGAATTGTTAATGTGTTGTGCATGCTAAGTCACTTCACTCGTGTGACCCCATGGACTGTAGCCCGCCAGGCTCCCCCATCCCTGGGATTCTCCAGGCAAGAACACTGGAGTGGGTTGCCATTTCCTTCTCCAATGCATGAGAGTGAAAAGTGAAAGTGAAGTCGCTCAGGCGAGTCAGACTCCTAACGACCCCATGGACTGCAGCCTCTCAGGCTCCTCCATCCATGGGATTTTCCAGGCAAGAGTACTGGAGTGGGGTGCCATTGCCTTCTCCGCAAATGATGACTAGTCTTCGTCATTTTCTGTAACTCTAACCATTTCTGTTCCCATTTACAGCCACACTAGTCAGTACAAAACCAGACGTCAGAAGACCCAGTTTAGCACTCCTGTTCTCCGTGAAGCCTCCAGGCAGTGCCCCTGACAGCCGTGGCGAGAGGGAATCTCCAAGGCTCCTGTTTCTTGCTGTAGGGAGAGCCGTGCCCTGCCCTGAAGATGACAGGCAGATGTTTGACAGTTACTCACAAACCCTTTCTGCTACGAGGTCTCATCTTCATCCTGTTCTCCTTTCTATGGTTCTTTTCTCTTTCCCACTGTCAACTGATCCTCTGGCTGCATCAGTTGGAGTTATACGTGCCCCTTTTGTTTAAAAAGAAAAAGTGCCTCTCAACTGGGGCTTTGCGGTTTGAGGATTTCTTTCTTACAGTGGTGTGTATTACCCCGACAGATTCTCATTCCTGGGGTTCGTGAGCCAAGTGGAGGTGCTGATGGGCCAGCATTTGGCACACATCCTCCTCTAACTCATTTATGACATGTCCTGATTTCGTTTGTCTGTCCTTAGCAGAGTCAGCAGAGAGTTGGTTGGGTTAATCCTGCGTGCATGCGTGCTAAGTTGAGTGTCTCTTTGCGACCCTATGGATTGTAGCCTGCCAGGCTCCTCCGTCCATGGGATACTCCAGGCAAGAATACTGGAGTGGGTTGCCATGCCCTCCTCCAGGGGATCTTTCCAACCCAGGGATTGAACCTGCGTCTCTTTTGTGTCCTGCGTTGGCAGGTGGGTTCTTTAACCACTAGCGCCAGGGTTAATCCTGCTCTGCGGCCTCCTAGCAAGTGGCCAGACCTGATCCTGTTACTCTCAGGAAGTGGCCGTGCTGGGTGATGAGACGCCTGGCAGGTCTCACTGACCTGTNCTTTTGTGTCCTGTGTTGGCAGGTGGGTTCTTTAACCACTAGCGCCAGGGTTAATCCTGCTCTGCGGCCTCCTAGCAAGTGGCCAGACCTGATCCTGTTACTCTCAGGAAGTGGCCGTGCTGGGTGATGAGACGCCTGGCAGGTCTCACTGACCTGTCTTGTCCAGTCACCCAGTTCAGGATACCTTTTCAGCCTGGCCAGTTGCTCCAGGGTGATGACAATTCAGATACAGTTCTTGTTTACAAATTCTTTAAATCAACTGAAGTAAATTCCAGACTTACTGCTAGAAGTGAGAGTGCATTCGTGATCTCACTGAACCTGAGAAGATCCTGAACACGTGGTGAAGAGTCAATAATCCCTCACTTGTACTCGCGATGTGTTTGGTCCTGTCTTTAAGCAGACTCTTCGAGATCAACTTTGGGTCTTGCTAATCAGTTTATTTGAAAATTTGCTTTAGTTATTGTTTTAATGAAAGTGACGGGAAGTTTATTTTTTGCATGCAAGTATAAATCATGTTGGTTTATTTTTTTCTTTATCAGAAAGCATCAGATAGAGACAAGATTTGGCATATTCTGAGCCCATGTTTGCATAGACACAACAGGGTCAAATCTGTCTAAAAGATCATTTGATGTGATTCTCCATGCGTGTGTGCTAAGTCACTTCAGTTGTTCAGTCACTTCAGAAGTCCGACTCTTTATGACCCCCTGGACTGTAGCCTGCCAGATTCCTCTGTCCTTGGGGATTCTCCAGGCAAGGATACTAGAGTGGGTTGCCATGCCCTTCTCCAGGGGATCTTCCCTACTCAGGGATTGAACCCACGTCTCTTATGTCTCCTGCCTTGACAGGTGTGTTTTTTACACTAGGGCTTTCTGTGTTCTTTACACTAGGGCCATCTGGCAAACCCTGTGATTCTCAGTAGCCAGCTTTTGTTAACTATTATTCAGTTTGAATCTGGAAATTCCTATATGGGACTGATGGAATGGTCGGTCATTTCAAAAGACGCGTGCATGTAAACAGTGATGACCATATTTTTCCCCTGGTGTAAACCCCTTAGTACAGCGCCATGCTAATTTTTTTGTTTGTTTGCTTTGAAGTAAAGAAAGGTATGTTGCAAGGCCATGCAAGGAGACGAGGTGGCCCTTGCCCTGAAAAGCCTTGAACTCCACTATGCTAATTTTGGATCAAAGTCATTAGCTGTGATGGAGAAAACGTGGCACTGTGGATTTAACAGTTAGGACTCTGTCAGTGAAGGATACTTCTCTGGGCCCGGGGCTTAGGAAACTCAAAAGGGGAAGCTCCGGTTCCCACACTCAATTGCTTGCCAAGCCTTTGGTCAGTCTTGGCAGGCTGCCACCTCTGTCCTGCCCTGGTCTGACCCCTGGAGGCTGTGAGTGCTGGTACCCTCTGAGTGCTAGACGGCGGGCATGGCCAGGGGCCAGAGCCATCTGAAACTCCAGTCAACTCGAGACACAAGGTGAATCTGTTTCACGTGATTCAACATGATTTGCAGTTGGTGCAGGTACTTTTTAGCAGAAACCCTTTGCCCTATAATACCTGTTGGTTCAAATTTTTAGAATTCTCCAGGCAAGAATACTGGAGTGGGTTGCCATTTCCTCCTCCAGGGAATCTTCCCGACCCAGGGATTGAACCCATGTCTCTCATGTCTCCTGCATTGCCCAGGCAGGTTCTTCACCACTAGCGCCAACTGGGAATCCCCAGCTATGGCTCAGACCTTTTTAATGTCTGAACTCTCCTTTTCTTCTTCTTAACTTTTTAGTAGATCTTGTCAGTCCTCAGCCTTGGACAGATTATGTTCATGGAGTTCTCTAGTGTGAGATGTTAACGTATTTTTCTTTTTTAAAAGATTGTTTTAATTTTTATACAATTTTAAAGGTTACTTTCTATTTATAGTTATTACAGAATATTCACTGTATCCTCCATGTTGTATAAACCTAACTCACACACCACTCCAGTACTCTTGCCTGGAAAATCCCATGGACTGAGGAGCCTCGTAGGCTGTAGTCCATGGGGTCGCTAAGAGTCGGACATGACTGAGCGACTTCCCTTTCACTTTTCACTTTCATGCATTGGAGAAGGAAATGGCAACCCACTCCAGTGTTCTTGCCTGGAGAATCCCAGAGACGGGGAGCCTGGTGGGCTTCCATCTATGGGGTCGCACAGAGTTGGACACGACTGAAGTGACTTAGCGGCGGCAGCAGCAGCAGCAGCAACTCACACCCACTAGTTTGTACCTCCCACTTCCCCACCTCTATTTGCTCCTCTCACCCCTACTGGTAACCACTAGTTTGTTCTCTTTGTGAGCCTGCTTCTTTTTTTTTTTTGGTCATATTCACTAGTTTGTTGTATTTTTTTCAGGTGTTTCATTTTTCTTGAATGTTGCATCCAGGTCTGGACACATTAACAAGAAAGACAGGAGTATTTTTTAGATTTTCCCTCCTTGCAACGGGAATGACATAGAGATAGAATCTCACAAATAGCTTGTGGTTTTCCGAATCCCCCAGGAGGAGGCCATTAGGGTTTTTATGAATGGAGCCTGACTTGCTCCAACTCATCCAAGATGATCAAAATGCTCACTCAGAAAAGCACAAGGGGCTTCCCTGGTGGTCCAATGGCTAAGACTCCATGCTCCCAATGCAGGGGGTCAGGGTTTGATCCCTAGTCAGGGAACTAGATCCCACATGCCGCAACTAAGAGTCTGCATGCTGCAAATAAAGATCCCACGGGCTGCAAGTAAAGACTTGGTGCAGCCAAATAAATAAATGTAAAAAAAGAGAAAAACACAAGGTCAGCTTGGGTGATTCCCTACTTCAGTAAAAGGAACACGGTTTCTTTTCTTCCTTCCTTTCTCTGTGCACAGCCTTCTTCTCTTCGAGCTTGGGTCTGATCTGATGTTCTCGTGGATTTTAGGTCATTTTAGGAGCTAATGTGAGAGGGGAAATTGGTAGCAAATAGTGATGGGCAACTGCCTTCTTTACATTTCTCCACAGAAAATTGGAGACTCCCATCAGAAGGAACTGTCGGGGTGACTTTTATCTGCAATGTTCCCCCCTATGACTGATTCCCTGCCCTCCCTGCAGGAGCATGGAGTATATCAATCCTTTCCAGAATGTGCTGGAAAGATGCCCCTGTCACACCTCAATGCAGAGATTACTAGCATGAGCCTTAGGGTAGGCAGCCTTGGGTCTCAGTCTCATGTCTACCCGATACCTGTCACCCAGTATCCCAAGGCAAGTCTCTGAGCCTCATGAAGCTTTAATATGTAATGTCTTTATAATGTGAATGATGACTCTCTTCTTATAGGTGGCTGTGAAGATTCAATGAAATGATTGCATATAGCACTTAGCACAGGGAAAACCCTAGGACATGCTAAGTACTTAATTGTGTATAGCTCTCTGCTCCATGCAGTACAATTGTCTGGCTTCCCTTCTGCAAGTTAAAGTGGTTTTCTAAGCCTGATTTGCAAAATATTGAGTCCACTGTTTTGGGACCAGGAATATGGTTTTTTTTTTTTTTTTTTTTCTGTTTGCTATTAGTCACTAGCAGTGGGAGATGTTGTTAACTGGCCAAAGAGTACTTTGGGCGTAGATAATTCCAGTCTAACTCAAAGTATAGTGGAATGACAAATGAATAATTAAAATGTGGATTTAATTGCAATCATATTTTTAAAATTGTAGCTCTATCCTAGGATAGTCATCTCTTAACATTTTTAATAAATTTGCTCAATTGTAGGTCCTGCAAAAATAGAATATACAGGAGGGTCTTAGGTTGTCAATTTGTAGAAATAAGTGCAGTTCAAATGGGATTTCTTAAGAAGATAATTCACGTTCATGCTCACAAATTTAACTGCTAATTTCAGCAAACGAATGTTAAGAAAACAGATTTTAATAATTTTCTACAAAGTCAAAGAAAATCTATGGAGCCTATTTGCCTAAGGAGCAAAGGAGTTCTGAATAACTGGATTTATTTCTAAGGAGGAAAAAAAAAAAAAATAGAAAGAGACTGCTTTCTTTGGATCCAGTGAAACTGAGCCAGGAGGAAGAAAACAAGCTCATGTAAGAAAAAGATGAAATAAAAACGTGAACATGGCAGAAAAAGGAAACTGGGTCAGACTCTTAAGCAACATGAGTGTGGTGACAAAGCCTGGGAAGAATAAGGTCAGACTAGCCAAAGCTGCTCACGAGACACCACTCGTAGAAGACAGGAGCAGGAAAGGGCCAGAGAAAATGCCACCTCTCTTCTTATTAGCCTAGGATGAAGAGCTAATAGCAAGCCATCACAAGAATGGGGATGTTTAATTCTCCTTTAAAAAAAACCTTCACACTTAAAAAGAAGAAGAAGAACAAGAAATAGGAATAGAAGACACATAAATTTGGAGGGTGGAGGACAGCTGTGTGGTGGATGGTTTTTAAATGGGTTGAGGGTATTAAAGTCAGAATGCTTGGTGTACTTGCATTTCAGGGCATGAAAATGAAGTTGCCAGCATTATTTCAAGAATGAATTTGTGCAGTTAGGGAGGAACCCCCAAATTGTAAAGAGCTGTCATGCCTATACATACCCATACATGTTGGCACATGCACACACACACACAGATTTAGGAAATGACCCCTAAGGAAGAGTCTCCAAATAAATAAACAAGCATATTGAATAAAATAATGCACAGGGTAAACTGTTTCATACTTAAAATGAGCATCTCCATGTGGTCAAGGCAGATGCAGAGGGACTGGCTTAGAGATCAAGAGGACTTCCTGGGTACAATATCTTTGGCTTCAGAGAGACCCTGTAACTGTCCAAAATGATCAGGCAGCTAAGCAAGCTGACCAGCCCAGGTACCATCTGTGTTAGTTCTGAGCCGAACCCTTTTCATGCATTCTGGACTCTGTGTCTGAGTTTCCCACTTTTTCCCAGTATAATTTTATAGAAGAATGTATTTGGAGACAAATAGATTGGACGACAATTTACCTCTACTATGAAAGGTATTGGAATCTTTGGTGAGATTTGAAATGAATTTTGATTTGACAGCATTTGTATTGACTATCAATAGTAACCTGAAAACCAGCCCACAGTTTTTGTAGGCTTGAAATAAAGTAGTACTTTTTACAGCTCAGTTGTGTTTATAGGTATTTATTCTTTGAAAAGACAAATAGGACCAAGTGTTTATAAGAATATTTAATAATGTATCCTGAGGGTTTTTAAGGCTTTCACCGGGCATTTCATCAGATTTCTTATGGAGAAACCCTGCTATTAAATAATATTGTTATCACTCCCGCTTATCAGTGAAAACTGTGTGATCTTTCCGCTATGTGGAGGGATCAGGGAGAGCAAAAGTGGCATGGTCTTCATTTTTAGAAGGGCTCTGGGGGTGGAGCTTTCCCACTGGTCCAGTGGTTAAGAATCTGCCTGCCAATTCAGGGGACATGTGTCTGACCCTTGCTCTAGAAATATCCCCCATGCCCCAGGGTGACTAAGCCCGTGCGCCACAACTAATGAGCCTGAGCTCTTGAGTCCAGGAGCTGCAGCTTCTGAAGACGGTGCACCCTAGAGCCTGTGCTCGGCAACAAGAGGAGCCACTGCAATGAGAAGCCCATGCACTGCAGCTAGAGAGTAGCCCCTGCTTGTGCAACTGGAGAAAACCTGCACGGGTGGCAGCAAAGACCCAGCGCAACCGGAACTAACAATAAATAAATAAATCTTTAATGAAAGGTCTGGGGGCCTCTTGACCTACAATATGACTACAGGATCAATCATGCATGCAGATATACATCAAATAATTTCTGAGTTTCTGCTAAAAGCAAGAGAATATGCACCCTTTTTTCGTCAAAAAGAGTGGGAACTCATTTACCGTGGAGCCATATTGTAACGCTAATACTGCATATTGTGACCTGGATGTCACGGTGGTTAGTACATGCTGGAGGACTTGAACACTTAGCATTTACTTGACTCTATGTTAAGCTCTGGTTCCCACCCTTTCGATTTTCTGCAGAAGACCAAGAAGAAAGCTCAGATGGGGCGGGGACAGAGGAAGAGCTGCTAACAGAGTAGAGGAGGCACTTACTTGAACCACATCTAACAAACCAGAAAAATAAAGGCAGTGTTTTCCTGCCTGAAGCTCCTCACTTTTATCTGCCCGAAGTTTATTCGAGAACATAGATATTTAACTCATTGTTCAGGCTGCTCAGCTCTTCAGTTTCTAAATGCCACCATACGCACCTGGACATTCAAAACAGCCAATGAATGGGCCTGAAAGGGAGGCAGTTTCATCTTCCTTGGTCACTGCCCAGCTTCATGCGTGGAGAAAAGTGCTTAGAGCATTGTCGTTGGCATCATTAGGCCTTCTTCTTTCTCTCTGCTGCTGAAATGGTCTGTAAAGAGAAGTCTTGCTGGCTAAAGTGATATGGGCTGCAATGAGTCTCAATTGTGGCAGGCGGGATCTTTAATCTTTGTGGTGGCATGTGGGAATCTTTAGTTGCAGGATGTAGGATTTTTTTTTTAGTTGTGGCATGCAAACTCCTGGTTGTGGCATGTAGGATCTCGTTCCCTGACCAGAGATCAAACCTGGGCCTGCTGCATTGGCAGCATGGAATCTTAGCCAACCAGGGGAGTCCCCTACTTTATTTTTCTGAATCTGCCCTGGGACAGTGTCAGTGCAGACAAATCAGTAAGACCTGAGATCCTTGATTTGTATACATTTTGGGCTTGTGTGAGAATACTCCCTCTCAATATGCTCATTCTCTGAGGAAGCTTTTATGAGTCAAATAGGAAAGGATTAGGAAGTTCCTTCTTTCCTCTCCACCCCATCATGGCTGATGGTTTAATACCCAGCTAAAGGTTCCAGTTTGCTAAGGGCCCCAGGGAAGATGAGAGTGAAAGTCATTCCTATAAGATGTCAAGAGTAGCCGAATCTGGCCTCATGTCAGTGTTCCTCAGAGTTAAATGTGCCAGGAATCATATTCGCAATTAGCATTGATGGAAAGCATCCCTTGGTCATGCTCTGGAAAAAGAGGTGAAATATATATATTTTTACTATGGGTTTCCCAGATGGCTCAGCGAGTAAAGAATCCACCTGCTAGTGCAGGAGACACAGGAGACATGAGTTCAATTCCTGGGTCAGGAAGATCCCCTGGAGGAGGGAATGCCAACCCACTCCAGTGTTCATGCCTGAAAAATCCCGTAGACAGAGGAGCCTAGTGGGCTTCAGTCCAAAAGATAGCAAAGAGTCGAATGCAACTGAGCATAGCACAGTCATATATTTTTAGTAGAGAAAAGAGGGCCTCACCAGCCACAGTTGGCACATGAACAGATCTGCTAGCAGCTGGAGCTGTGATCTGAATGTTACTCACTGAGACGAAAGGAAGTAAAATTCCTAGCTGCAGACACAGCCGTGCCCTCCCCAGGGGCTGCCTGTTTAAGAGCCATTTTTGGCTTCTTCTTTCCTGGCACTCAAGGATGAGTGGGTCTCTCTGGGCTCGCAGGTGTGAAAAACTTTCTCTTTTCAAGTCCTTGGGCATTTTCTCCTTTGGGGAGTTACTTGGGTTGTGATGTATCTAGAGGGCTCAATTAGGTGCCTAGCTAGGGAGTACACTTTTTCTGTTGAGAAGAACTCAGGCAGCTCAGGGCACTGACACTTTCAAATTTTTGACTCTACATTGAATAAGTATTGACTTTTGGAGATGGGTTAAGTTGCTCAGTGTCCTGAAAAGCATCCACTAAATTAATTTGTATCTCTTTTTGAATATTTAAATTATTTCCTACTTGTAGAGCCTGTTTTGATGCTAGACTCATATGGAGTTTTCTCTTCATGGTCTCAGGACTGGATTTTCAGACAGTGTTTCCAATGTTGACTTTATTTTGCCAGTGCAGGCAGGCACAATTGGAACTCTCCTTACTTCAGTTTTCATGTGCCTTTACTTTATGAAAACAGATGCTGAAATATTTCATCCAGGCTGCTTGTATCAACTTATAACCATGAAGTGAAGGATGAAAATTTCAATTCTTATTTTACCGATGCTAAAGAAAGATTAGAACATTCTTATTTGAAGACAAATTAGCTGTTATTATTTAGTTGCTAAGTTGTGTCTGACTCTTTTGTGACCCCATGGACTGTAGCTTGCCAGATTCCTCTGTGCATGAGATTCTCCAGGCAAGAATACTGGAGTGGGTTGCCATTTCTATCTCCGGGGGATCTTCCTGACCCAGGGATCAAACCCTCATCTCCTGCATTGGTAGGCAGATTCTTTATATATAACCACCTGGGAAGCACCAACTATCTGTTAGTGTACCATGAATGTGTACTTGTATTGTTTGGTATAGGCCATCTGGAATTTTCCAAGAACTCAGGTATCTAGGTCAATGATCAAATTGTAGAACTTGGTAGAATGCTGCTGGGTAAGGATCTGCCCTATTCCTTTTGTATGTAAATGGATTGTTTACACAATAGTTTGTGATCAACTCTGCTCTTTCCTTGTAGCTTTCTTGGGTCTCCAGACTGTAGGGGCAAAATTGACTTCACAGTTAAAGAATCTAGAACTAAGAGAAGCAAGTGATATGAGGTTTCTGACCAATGAGACACATTTTCAACACCCACAGGCCCACAGGAGTAGACATCATTGCTATGGTGTGCTAATGATGTCATTTGTCATACAGAGCTATGCGAGCCAGCTGAGAGCTCACAAAGTCAGCCTTAAATGAGAGAGAATGGGTAGAGTTGGCCAGGAATTCTCACACTCAACTCACTTCCATCCTCGGCTTCCCTGTTCTTCTAGAAACCAGAAGAAATAGCAGTGAGTCTTTTTCTTAACCCAGTTTCTGTGTGTGCATTCACACGTGTGCACATGTGCATGTAGGTAACAGCATGATGGCCAGGAGTGAATGACAAATCCAAGTTCAGTGATCTGGGGCTCGAGTGCTCAGCCAGCCTTGCCGTTCTCAGCTGTGCCAATGTCAGCTCTGCCTCTGTCCCCATCTCTGTCTCTCTGTCTTACACACACGTGCACACACACCTGGAGAAACACGCAGCTCAACAGGAGAAAGTGAAACAGGTCACCATCTGCCACACACATACCTGCACAGTCACTGGACTCTGACTGACTCTACTTTTTCAGTGGGGATGGCAGGCAACATACAATCCTGGACATTTCTGCAGACCTCAAGAGTTCTATGACAAACCACCAGCTTTCATCTCGGAGTGCCCGAGTGGTTCTGCAGAGCCCTGGCCTGGCTTCCCAGGCAGGTGTAGATGGGAATCCTGCCCTGTCCTCACTCCTCCTGTCTACACAGGCTGGAGAACAGAGGAGGGTTTCTGCCCATCTGGTTTCCTTCAGGCTGAGGGCTTATGGGTAAGGTCCTTTCCCAAGCTTGTGTAACTACACGGAATCCCCTAAGGAGCCTCTCAATGCAAACTCTTGCCATGTGGGCAGGGCACCTGCCATACCACAAATTCCTCATCTGCAGCCACCTTGCCATTTCCCACCATGAACAGTATGTTCTGCAGCCTCACTCCATACCTAACTTGTTTTGCATTTAGGATATTCTTGGAAGTGTCCATATAATGAGAAGAAAACACTGGGTATCGAAGCAGAGTCTTGTCTCCACACGCAACTCTTCCCCGACAGAAGTCACATGGATGCTAATGAAATCTGAGTGTTGATGTCCTGTGGTGGGGGATGGTCTCCTCTGTGCTGAGACATGGTTTCTTTTTGTTAGCTCTGCCATCTTTATTAATATTAATAGAAATAATGAGAATGAGGGAGGCTGGCTTCTGGCAGCATCCAGAATTAGTGGAGAGGATGGGCGGATGGTTGAGGAATTAAGATTCATTGGGACAGTGAATGGACCACATCCTTCTGGGACCCTCTTAAAAGGTATTTTGTTCTAAATTAGAAATTTGGTGAATTTCTTCTACCCTGCAGTTTTATCACTAATGGGGAACTTCTCACAGCTGAAGCCCTACTTTGCTAGAGACTCTAGCTTGTGATGGTTTTACAGCTGGTGTGTATTTGTGTGTGTGTGTGTTTAGTTAGGTATTCGGATCTATGATCAACAGCCAGCTTAATCAGGATTTTTTCACCATGAGAACATTTGCTGCAAGGATCCACTGTTAAATGCATATCTATAAGCGTTTCATAATCTTAATGTCTTAATGACTGTCTCATCCACCATATGAGATGCTTTAAAGGGAAATACAGTGAAGGGAAGTGGGGGCAGAGTCAGGGAACTTTCATTGCAGAAGAGAAATTTTCACGCTGAGGGAAAGTCAATCAAAAGTGGTAGATGATGTATCTCCTACTGATTTCATTCCCCTTGGAAGTTTCTCTAATTTTTGCTGCTTGTTCAAGCATTGAATGTCACTATGTCAAATCCCCCTACTGTTCCCAGGGATGTTTGTGACTCTGAGAGGGGGTGAGACACCTGTCCCCAGGCAGGCGACCTTCAAAGGCAATCTGGGGGTGGGGCAGCCAGGGGTCCTGTACAATTTCTCAAGAACTGCCAGCTTTCAATTCCTTCAAGCTATTGCTGTGCCAGGGAGATTATGGCTGGTAGCAGGAGAGTCTCAGATGTGGTCCAATCAGCTGAAGGCCATGCTGCTTGTATTAATACTTAGAGGGTGTCTAACTAACACTTGGGCTTCCCAGGTGGCTCAGCAGTAAAGAATCCACCTGCAATACTAGGAGACTTGGGTTCGATCCCTGGGTCGGGAAGATTCCCCTAGAAAAGGGCATGGCAACCCATTCCAGTATTCTTCCCTGAGAAACGTCGTGGACAGAGGAGCCCAGTGGGCTATAGTCCACAGGGTCTCAGAAGAGTCACACATGACTTAGTGACTGAACAACAAGAAATTCCAACAAACCAGCACTCACTGGGGCAAAGGGAAGGAGTGCATCTCAGGCTGAGCCCCGTGTCTGGTTCTGGATGGAGCTCCCCACCAGCAGCGCTGTGCTCACATCTCCCTCTCCTGTTAGGACGGGGCCAAGGGAGCCTCAGGGCTTCCCAGGTGGTGCTAGTGGTAAAGAACCTGCCTGCCAATGCAGGAGATGTAAGAGATACAACTATCTGTTAGTGTACCATGAATGTGTACTTGTATTGTTTGGTATAGGCCATCTGGAATTTTCCAAGAACTCAGGTATCTAGGTCAATGATCAAATTGTAGAACTTGGTAGAATGCTGCTGGGTAAGGATCTGCCCTATTCCTTTTGTATGTAAATGGATTGTTTACACAATAGTTTGTGATCAACTCTGCTCTTTCCTTGTAGCTTTCTTGGGTCTCCAGACTGTAGGGGCAAAATTGACTTCACAGTTAAAGAATCTAGAACTAAGAGAAGCAAGTGATATGAGGTTTCTGACCAATGAGACACATTTTCAACACCCACAGGCCCACAGGAGTAGACATCATTGCTATGGTGTGCTAATGATGTCATTTGTCATACAGAGCTATGCGAGCCAGCTGAGAGCTCACAAAGTCAGCCTTAAATGAGAGAGAATGGGTGGAGTTGGCCAGGAATTCTCACACTCAACTCACTTCCATCCTCGGCTTCCCTGTTCTTCTAGAAACCAGAAGAAATAGCAGTGAGTCTTTTTCTTAACCCAGTTTCTGTGTGTGCATTCACACGTGTGCACATGTGCATGTAGGTAACAGCATGATGGCCAGGAGTGAATGACAAATCCAAGTTCAGTGATCTGGGGCTCGAGTGCTCAGCCAGCCTTGCCGTTCTCAGCTGTGCCAATGTCAGCTCTCCCTCTGTCCCCATCTCTGTCTCTCTGTCTTACACACACGTGCACACACACCTGGAGAAACATGCAGCTCAACAGGAGGAAGTGAAACAGGTCACCATCTGCCACACACATACCTGCACAGTCACTGGACTCTGACTGACTCTACTTTTTCAGTGGGGACGACAGGCAACATACAATCCTGGACATTTCTGCAGACCTCAAGAGTTCTATGACAAACCACCAGCTTTCATCTCGGAGTGCCCGAGTGGTTCTGCAGAGCCCTGGCCTGGCTTCCCAGGCAGGTGTAGATGGGAATCCTGCCCTGTCCTCACTCCTCCTGTCTACACAGGCTGGAGAACAGAGGAGGGTTTCTGCCCATCTGGTTTCCTTCAGGCTGAGGGCTTATGGGTAAGGTCCTTTCCCAAGCTTGTGTAACTACACGGAATCCCCTAAGGAGCCTCTCAATGCAAACTCTTGCCATGTGGGCAGGGCACCTGCCATACCACAAATTCCTCATCTGCAGCCACCTTGCCATTTCCCACCATGAACAGTATGTTCTGCAGCCTCACTCCATACCTAACTTGTTTTGCATTTAGGATATTCTTGGAAGTGTCCATATAATGAGAAGAAAACACTGGGTATCGAAGCAGAGTCTTGTCTCCACACGCAACTCTTCCCCGACAGAAGTCACATGGATGCTAATGAAATCTGAGTGTTGATGTCCTGTGGTGGGGGATGGTCTCCTCCGTGCTGAGACATGGTTTCTTTTTGTTAGCTCTGCCATCTTTATTAATATTAATAGAAATAATGAGAATGAGGGAGGCTGGCTTCTGGCAGCATCCAGAATTAGTGGAGAGGATGGGCGGATGGTTGAGGAATTAAGATTCATTGGGACAGTGAATGGACCACATCCTTCTGGGACCCTCTTAAAAGGTATTTTGTTCTAAATTAGAAATTTGGTGAATTTCTTCTACCCTGCAGTTTTATCACTAATGGGGAACTTCTCACAGCTGAAGCCCTACTTTGCTAGAGACTCTAGCTTGTGATGGTTTTACAGCTGGTGTGTATTTGTGTGTGTGTGTGTTTAGTTAGGTATTCGGATCTATGATCAACAGCCAGCTTAATCAGGATTTTTTCACCATGAGAACATTTGCTGCAAGGATCCACTGTTAAATGCATATCTATAAGCGTTTCATAATCTTAATGTCTTAATGACTGTCTCATCCACCATATGAGATGCTTTAAAGGGAAATACAGTGAAGGGAAGTGGGGGCAGAGTCAGGGAACTTTCATTGCAGAAGAGAAATTTTCACGCTGAGGGAAAGTCAATCAAAAGTGGTAGATGATGTATCTCCTACTGATTTCATTCCCCTTGGAAGTTTCTCTAATTTTTGCTGCTTGTTCAAGCATTGAATGTCACTATGTCAAATCCCCCTACTGTTCCCAGGGATGTTTGTGACTCTGAGAGGGGGTGAGACACCTGTCCCCAGGCAGGCGACCTTCAAAGGCAATCTGGGGGTGGGGCAGCCAGGGGTCCTGTACAATTTCTCAAGAACTGCCAGCTTTCAATTCCTTCAAGCTATTGCTGTGCCAGGGAGATTATGGCTGGTAGCAGGAGAGTCTCAGATGTGGTCCAATCAGCTGAAGGCCATGCTGCTTGTATTAATACTTAGAGGGTGTCTAACTAACACTTGGGCTTCCCAGGTGGCTCAGCAGTAAAGAATCCACCTGCAATACTAGGAGACTTGGGTTCGATCCCTGGGTCGGGAAGATTCCCCTAGAAAAGGGCATGGCAACCCATTCCAGTATTCTTCCCTGAGAAACGTCGTGGACAGAGGAGCCCAGTGGGCTATAGTCCACAGGGTCTCAGAAGAGTCACACATGACTTAGTGACTGAACAACAAGAAATTCCAACAAACCAGCACTCACTGGGGCAAAGGGAAGGAGTGCATCTCAGGCTGAGCCCCGTGTCTGGTTCTGGATGGAGCTCCCCACCAGCAGCGCTGTGCTCACATCTCCCTCTCCTGTTAGGACGGGGCCAAGGGAGCCTCAGGGCTTCCCAGGTGGTGCTAGTGGTAAAGAACCTGCCTGCCAATGCAGGAGATGTAAGAGATGCCGCTTCGATCCCTGGGTTGGGAAGATCCCCTGGAGGAGGGCATGGCAACCCACTCCAGTATTCTTGCCTGGAGAATCCCCATAGACAGAGGAGCCTGGCGGGCTACAGTCCATGGTGTGGCAAAGAGTCGGACACGTCTGAAGCGATTTTAGCGTGTGCACAAGCAAGGGAGCCTCAAGACTGTGTGGCGCAGGGCGGGGTGTCCTGGCTTACGCGCTGGAAGACCCAGGCTTAGGTCCACGTGCTGACGTCATCAGTGGTGGGACCTGGCTGACAAAAAACATAGGGTGCTCTTAGGATGGGTGAACAGAGCACGGAGAGGGCGAGGGATCCCCCGGGAGGGCCCCGTCTGGAGAACTGAATCGGATTCTGTGCGCTGCACTGGCAGAACCCTAGAGACAAGTTGAAACACACCCAGAGGATGGTGTGCAAGGCTGGGAGGGGATGTGAAACCACATGGCATCAGGAACTCATGGAGGACTGAGGCCCTGGCCTGAAGGCGTGATTTGGGGGAAGGTGTGAGGATCTGAAGCGCTGTCATGAGGAAGAGGAATCAGTTTCTTTCTATGAGGCCCTTTTGGTAAGATCTGGGATCTTGGCAGAAGCCACGGAGATATACATCTTAGTTGCCCATAGGGAAGATCTTTCTAACAGTTGCAAAAATGTCTAAAGTGACTTTTGTTGCTGTTGTTCAGTCGCTCAGTCCAACTCTTTGCAAATCCATGGACTGCAGCATACCAGGCTTCCCTGTCCTTCACCATCTCCTGGAGTTTGCTCAAGCTCATGTCCATTGGCTGTTATTGTCCACTGACCATCCAAGAGGCTTTAGATGATTGTTATTGGGGATAATCATACTAGATTCTGCAATCGACACAACCATCTTGATGTTATGGAAACTTTCATGCAGTGTTGCCATGAATTGTCACCATGGCCATTGTGATAAGCCTTTTAGGAGAGAATCAACACTAATTGATTTTTGGGCAATAGTAGAACATAACTTGCCTAGAGAATCCCATGGACAGAGGAGCCTGATAGGCTACAGTTCATGGGGTCGCTAAGAGTCGGACATGACTGAGCGACTTCACTTTCACACATTGGAGAAGGAAATGGCAACCCACTCCAGTGTTCTTGCCTGGAGAATCCCAGGGACAGAGGATCCTGTTGGGCTGCCGTCTATGGGGTCGCACAGAGTCGGACACGACTGATGAGACTTAGCAGTAGCAGCAGCAGCAGAACATAACAAGTGATTTTAATCCTACTTATTAGACTTTCATCTGTTTTGAACTGAGAGTGAAATAGATGCCTTTGGTCCATTCCCCTTCTCCTCCGCCCCTATCCCAGACCTCTTCCTGACTCATAGTTCTTCCCTGACCCAGGTCCCATTCTTGATAGATCTGTGGGACCCCCACCCCACCCCTGGCACTTGTCCCTTTTGATTTGCTTGAAGATGGAGATATGGTGATATTGACAATCAGTGATGGGCCTCTGAGGTAGAGCTGGGGTGAGAGTTGAAAACACTGATTCACGTTTTTGAATTCTGGAGTGGTTGGTTTTTTTCTACCGTTACCCAAAAGCCTCAATTATAATATTATACTCCACATGTCAAGATGTCCATGTGTCAAAATGGCCTGATCAGAATGTTGTTCTTACAACTAGCTGGACACATGCTACTCAAGTATGTTACACAGGGAACTCAAGCATCATAGGGCTGGTTGAACATGGGTATTTGAAAGATATTTTGTCATTCTAAAATTATGTGCTCTAACTCAAGAGTTCCCTGCCACACCAGCCTAGGACAAAGTTTTCACCATCTGCACTAAAATGCAGAAAAATAAGAACAATGGATTACATTTTGTCTAAGGCTAAACTTATTCAATTTTAAGGACTTTATTCTAAGATAAGGGTCTTTATTTTCTTTTTGTTATTGTTGTTGTTATTCTTTTGTTTTTAGATGGTGATAGGAGGTGGCATTTAAAAATGTCAATGGACAAGATAAATAGCCTGTCTCACCATTATATATTTTTTTTCTTTTACTGATACATAAAATCTCAAAGTCTGGGAGCCCTGATTTAAGTCCAGTCTTTGGAACCTTGTTTATTCAATTGTTCAATGGGCATAGATGCCTGGGTTGCCTATCAACGTTGTTGTAAAGTCTCATATTGACTACTCTTCCTTCCAGACACAAGAGTCATATACTTTGTATGACATTGGGTTGGTCAAAAACTTTGTTCAAACGAACTATTTGGTCAACCCAATATAAATGCACTGATCACTGAGTGTGTGCAATTGTAATATTGCTCCTCCTCTCCTAGTTTTTCCTTGACTAGAGTTTCCTTCTCAGCTTCCAGCAGCGCAGGTGAATGCAGTCCGGGAGTTTGCTGTGTTCTTTCAGGATCCCTATGACAAAATTCCTGCCAGGGCACCAGAGGAAGACTGGAGCACCTGGGGCAGCCAGCACAGGCTCTTCTCTTCTGTGCAACCTGGAATGGGTGGGGTGGGAGCGCCACTGGGGTTGGGAGGAGAGTGCCAAGAAGGTGGGGGAGGAGAGTTCCTGTCTGTCCCAAGGTGGACGTGCACCCGTGGCATGTTTACCAGGGCAGGGCTTCCAGCCAGGTGTGAGGAACCAATGGTGCCAATGAAACCTGCCCACACCGATGAAATCATGCATCTCCGGTGATGCTAAACCTTTCCAGGCGATTCTCATCTATGGTCAAGAGGGCTATCCTCTCGGCTCTGAAATTTTGAGATTAACCAGATTATGGCTCATTTGTGCTGCTATATATCAAATGAAGCAAAGTCCCTTCAGTTTTCAAGGACTCATCAGTATAGGTGGGAGGGGTTTTCCTAAGTGTTTGCTCTAGGGCACCAGCTGGCTGTACCTGACCTCCATTTTTTGTCTTAATATTTCCCTAGGGAATTAGTAACTTCCCTGGTGGCTCAGAGGTAAAGAATCCACCCGCCAATGCAGGAGATGCAGCTTTGATCCCTGGGTCAGGAAGATCCCCTGGAGAAGGGAAGGCTACCCATTGCAGTATTCTTGCCTGGAGAGCCCCATCGACAGAGGAGCCTGGCGGGCTACAGTGCACGTGGTTGCCAAGAGATGGACATGACTTAGCAACTGAGCACACATGCAGGGGATTAATAACATATTAAGGTGAAAGGTTCAGCTTCTGAAGAAATTCTTGCCTTGTTTAATGACTTTCAGAGCAGTAGTGTTACTGGTGGTGGGAAGGTAGAAACAGCTTAGTGTCCATCAGTGGGCTCCTCCCCACCAACACATCTGCAGAGGCATGAGAGAATACTGGGAATCCAATCTCTTTAGTCTTATCATATCACATGCAAAGTGTAATATGGCCTGAAAAAAGGCAAGTTGTAGAATAACTTTCCCCATAGGGAATGAGACAGTTTAGGTGGCTATTTAAAACACACAGTACAACTTGTTACTTGCTGTTACGCTATCTTACTCTTTCTGGATACCTACACATGTGGTCCAATGAGAGCTGAAGCGTCACAGCAGGGCCACGTAGAGGTGATCTTTGGGGAAGGAGAGCAATGGAATTGGAGAGAAGTCCAAAGAGGCTATTTCCATAGTGTTTTGGTGCCTTTACAAAAAGTAACTGAAGCACTTATGAAAATGATTATAAGAATTCCAGGTTGTGGGTACATGCATATTTATACATTCTTTGTTCTTTATTGAAGTTATATCTTTTAATTAAAAAAATTTTTCTAAGATTTTTAAAAAAAGTAGACCATTTAAAAAATCTTTATTGAATTTGTTACAATGTTGTTTCTGTTTAATGGTTTTTGGCCACCTGGCATGTGGGATCCTAGCTCCCTGACCAGGGATTGAACCTGTACCCTCTGCGTTGGAAGGTGCAGTCCGTCTTAACCACTGGACTGCCAGGGAAGTCCCAGAAGTTATATGCTTTTTAAAATGCCACCATATAATGACTAGAAAAAACTTAACTTCTAGATTAAGATGCCCTTGGCTTGAGGTCTTAAGATGGCATTAAGGCCCTTGCTCTTCCACTTGCTGTGCTTGTGTCCTTTAGCTGTTAGACCTTTTGGGGCCCCACCTGTGAAATGAGGATGGCACAGCGCCTGGGGCACAGTGAGAACACCAAGGAGGTTGGCCGTTGTTATCAGCATCCTCCAGCTGAGATGATGGAGACTGACTCTTCCTAGTCAGCCTTTGGAACCCGGCTCAGGCGTCATTTCCTTTCGGTCGTTTCCCAACCACCTCAGCCAGGTGCTCCTATACTATTTCATTCCACCTGCAGGATATCCTACGTGCATCATCTTCTAATAATGATGATTCATATTTACTGAGTATTTACTACGTGCCAGGCACTCTTCTAAGCATCTTGCATGCTTGCAGATTCTCTCTCTTAATTCTCTCATCTCGAGTCTTATATCATTTCTAAATTTCCATTTTACATTCTAGTGCTTTTTTGTTGTTGTTACTATTAATTTTTATTGGAGTAGAGTTGATTTACAGTGTTGTGTTAGTTTCTAGTGTTTGGCAAAATGAATCAGTTACACATATACATATATCCACTCTCTTTTTAGATTCTTTCCCCATATAGATCGTTACAGAGTATTGAGTAGAGTTCCCTATGCTATACAGTAGGTCCTTATTAGCTGTCTGTTTTGTACATAGCAGTGTGTATATATATCAATCCCAGTCTCCCAGTTTATCCCTGTCTAATACTTCCGGGTAACCATTAGTTTGTTTACTACATCTATAACTATTTCTGTTTTGTAAATAAGTTCATTTTTTAAAAATGATTCCACATGTAAGTGATATCACAAGATCTTTGTTTCCCTCTGTCTGGCTTCACTCAGTAACGACAATCTCTAGGTCCATCTACGTTGCTACAGATGGCTTTATTTCATTCTTTTTTATGACGAACAGTCCATTGATTATAGGTGCCACATCTTCTTTATCCATTCCCCTGCTGATGGATATTTAGGTTGCTTCCTTGTCCTGACTATTGTAAATAGTGCTGCAATGAACATTGGGGTGCGTGTATCTTTGCAAATTATGGTTTTCTCTGGGTATAGGCCAAGGAGTGGGATTGCAGGGTCAGCAGCTAGCTCTAGTTTTAGTGTTTTGGGAAACCTCATACTGTTCTCCATATACATTCTAGTTTAGAATGGCCTGTTTGTGTGTCTCCCCTAATAGGTGGTGGGTTTCTGGAACCTAGGCATCGTCATTGATGAAGCTTTGTGCCCTTCAAGCTTGGCACAGTGATGGAGAAAGAGAGGTCATTCCATATGCTTCCTGGCCCATGTTGATTATAGCTCTTAGATAGCTGTCTGTGGAATGACTGCTTCCTGCTCCTCTCCACTGGAACAGCACATGCTAGGAGGAAAGGACTATCTCTGTTGTGTCCTGGGGCCTCTGCTGGATGGGGCCTGGTACTCAGTACATCTTTGATGAATGGATGGAGTCAGGAGAGGCTAAGAGTGGGAGGAGAGGGATATCGAAAGCCAACTCAATACTCAAATTCACAGCTGCTACTGATAAAGACCTTGACTAATGTCTTCAGGCCAGTATTCTGGGGTCTTGTGAGCCTCTGTAACTTGGAGCTTCGCACGGCTGATAAGTGACTCTTCTAGAAAGAATCTTGCTCAGTGGGCAAAACCTTTTGTGGCCAGCGTCAGTTCAGACCCTCCTCCCCATTAGGGTGGTTCACAAATTATACTCTTTCTCTGTCTCTTTTATTTGTGTGTGTATGTTTTATCCCCCATGCTGGATCTTAGTTTCCTGACCAAGGATTGAACCTGTGCCCCCTGCAACGTAAGTGTGGACTCTTAACCACTGGACAGCCAGGGAAGTTTCGACTTACTCGCTTGACTCATGATTATCCAGGGGCATTAAAACTACAGACGTTATGCCCTCCCCTGCCCCCACGTTATAAATACACCCACGCATACCCTGAATCAGGATTTCTGGGGTGAAGCCCAGGAGGGCATGTGTCAGGCCACTCAGTCGATTTCCGATGTCCTTAATTTATAGGTAGGGAGTTCCTACCTTTCAGGTGGAGGAAATGGATCAGGTACTGAAAGCAAAGAGGTGGATTTTTTTTTCCCCCTGGTACAAAACCATACACTTTCTCTCTCCCTTTTATTCTCGCTCATGTCCATTCTCTTTCCTATTGTCTTTATAGAATCATTCTTACCTGAATCTTAAGAGACGAATGGACACAGCCTGAAACAGGCAGAGGTGAGCTCGGGACTCAGTTGTGGCCAGAGACGGCCCAGTGACTTGACCTCAGCCCTGGGCATGCAAACGGGAGATCTGTGGCGTGCTGGGAACCGCTGACGATGGCTTATCATACAGCGGGGCCTCCCAAAAGCTCAGTTGCTAGCTTAATGGTCACATTTCCTTCTACTCCTCTTTTTAAGCTTAAAAAAAAAAAAAAAAAAAAAAAAAGGACTCTGTCAAAACAACAGGCGGCGTCACAGACGCAAATCTTCAAGTCTTTATGAGCAGGCAAACCATTCATTGGCTCTCAAGATGACTGCCAATAATTTCCTTCCCACCTTCCTATAAGCATCAGCTCCTCCTTCCCCCTTGCCCAGGGAGGGACTCTGTGCCCCCATCCTGAGTGGACACGTGGTCAGACATCTTCATCCACACTCAGGGTGCAAGCTGCTTGCCCACACATCACTTTGTTTTATTGTGGCTCAGTAGTAAAAAGAATCTGCCCATGATGCAGGAGAGCTGGTTCAATTCCCTGGGTTGGGAAGATCCTCTGGGGAAGGAAATAGCAACCCACTCAGTATTCTTGCCTGGAGAATCCCCACGGACAGAGGAGCTTGGTGGGCTACAGTCCATGGGGTTGCAAAGATTTGGATGCGATTGAGTGACTAACACTTTGCCTTTTTAAGGACACCAGGGGTTGTGTTATTTTATTTATGACACATCTATGAGATCTGAGAGGGTCAGTGATGCACAGACTGGGAGCGGACACAGTTCCGCAGTGTCCTGTCTTGGGGGCCAGGGCCCCCTTCTCCCTCCTCACTAGTTTGGGTGGTACCACCTTCACTGTTCTCCCCCCTCCCAGGGAGGCACCTGCCAGGTGGCTGCTCTGGCTCCGTGGGACTCTCAGGCATTTCCTTTGGTCTCTGGTCGCTCTCGATAAATACCCCTGTCCTGCCTTTGAGGAAGAAGCCAAGCTGAGCCTGAATTAAACCTGAGTGGAGGTGCTTGGAATGAGAATGGGGTCTGAGATATTTGTTAAGGTCCATAGGAGGAATGGAGCTCAGCTTCTTAGGCTCTTAGCCTGTAAACCTCATTTTTATTTCACTTGATGTTCTGATATTGCCGTTTATTAGCAGCTTCACTGGGGCTTCCCAGGTGGCTCAGTGGTAAAGAATCTGCCAGCCAGTACAGGAGACTCAGGAGACGTGGGTTTGATTCCTGGGTTGGGAAGATCCCCTAGAGAAGGAAATGGCAACCCACTCCAGTATTCTTGCCCGGGAAATCCAATGGATAGAGGAACCTGGTGGGCTACAGTCCATGGGGTCAAATAGAGTTGGACACAACTGAATGACTAAGCATGCACAGCTGCTTCATGAACACACAGGCCTTTGCTGAGGGCTTGCTGCATGCCGGGCACGGGTGTGGGGCTGGGGGCGAGGCAGTGTGGACGGCTCAGGGTAAGAGCAGCGGGGCCTCTGAAAGGCCAGAAGGGCGCGTGTGGTGCTCTCAAGACAGGAGGGAGGCTTGGGCTCGGTTGGGAGGGCGGGAGCTGGGAGGAGTGGTCGGATTCAGGGTTTGTTCTGGAGGGAGAGCTGATGGCATTTGCTGATGGCATTGAGTATGGGGACGAGAAGAGATGAGTTTGGACTGGTAACGGCATGTCTATGCGTGTACACCTGGAAAGCTTCTGCGATCTCCGGCACCTGGGGAGACTCAAATGCAGGAGGCTCCTGGCAGGAGATGGGCCATCGCAATCAGGACCTTCTCTGGAGCCACAGCAGCGCCTGGCTGGTCTCGAGTCTGCTTCCTGGCTTGTCTTTCTAAAGGAGGGTTGGGTACTTTCCTTTCCCCCAGACCCGCAGGTTGTCCCTGTGGCTTTTAGACCAAAGTCCAGACCAGCCCAGGGGCAGTCACGGCCTCATGCTAACTTCCCACCCCATCTCCAGCCACTTCTTCACCTGCGTTTACTGATGTTCCAGATGCATCAAACGCCTCCCTCCTGCTCCCCGACCCATGACGTCACAGTCACACCCCCTGCCTTCCCTTATTACTTCCCTTTCAGGAGCCTTTGCAAGCTTAGTCAGAATCCTGCACTTCCCAAGCTCATACCCCATATTCTTTCTGATGAAATTATTTCTCTAATGAAACTTGATTTGTACATTTAGTCACCATTTACTTTTCCTCTGTATTACGGTTGTATATCTTTAAACATGTATTATATATCCTTCTCCAGGGGATCTTCCTGACCCAGGGATGGAACCCATGTCTCTTATGTCTTCTGCATTGGCAAGTGGGTTCTTTACAATCAGTGCTACCTAGGAAGTCCCTTGGATCTCAGTTCCCTGATCAGGGATCAAATCCACATNTTTTCCTCTGTATTACGGTTGTATATCTTTAAACATGTATTATATATCCTTCTCCAGGGGATCTTCCTGACCCAGGGATGGAACCCATGTCTCTTATGTCTTCTGCATTGGCAAGTGGGTTCTTTACAATCAGTGCTACCTAGGAAGTCCCTTGGATCTCAGTTCCCTGATCAGGGATCAAATCCACATCCCCTACATTGGAAGGTGAAGCCTTAATCACTGGGCCACCAGGGAAGTCCCTCTATTCTCAAGGGTGAAGCTGAGTCTTACTCTGTATTCCAGTCTAACCTAGATTTTTAGACCCTCAGTAAATGACCTGCATTATATTGATTCAGTGAAGACAGACAGGAGCTAAGAGGGCAGTTCAGAAGCATCAAGTGCCCTCTGATTACAACTATTGCTGGTATACATGGGTGACAGTAAAGAGCTTGTAAAAACCTGGAAATCAGGTAGCTTTCTATTTCAGAGGCAGCCAGCTCTCTCCAGATAATACAGTGGCCCACCACATTTCCCAGCCTCCTTTGCACTTAGATTGGTCACATGACTGGCTCTGGTCCATGAGATGTGGACAGGAAGTCAGGTGTCACTTTGAGGCTCTTAGGAATCAGCACTCTCCTCCATCTTTGTCTCTGGCTGCTGCAAACAGTGGCCCACCACATTTCCCAGCCTCCTTTGCACTTAGATTGGTCACATGACTGGCTCTGGTCCATGAGATGTGGACAGGAAGTCAGGTGTCACTTTGAGGCTCTTAGGAATCAGCACTCTCCTCCATCTTTGTCTCTGGCTGCTGCAGTCAGCCCGTTCAGTTTGGTTCAGTTGCTCAGTTGTGTCTGACTCTTTGCGACCCCGTGAATCGCGGCACACCAGGCCTCCCTGTCCATCACAAACTCCTGGAGTTCACTCAGACTCACGTCCATCAAGTCAGTGATGCCATCCAATCTAGGTTGGTCATAACTTTTCTTCCAAGGAGTAAGCGTCTTTTAATTTCATGGCTGCAATCACCATCTGCAGTGATTTTGGAGCCCCCCCAAATAAAATCTGACACTGTTTCCACTGTTTTCCCATCTATTTCCCATGAAATGATGGGACCAGATGCCGTGATCTTAATATGTAGAACACAGAGTGGATGGAGCCTGGATCCAGACATATCTGATGGAGATGGGTCCTGCCATCTCACATTAGACCTTGCAAGGATATGACACAAATGTTGTACTGAATCGAAGAGGTTTGGATTTGCTTGTTACCTCAGCATAGCGTATCGTATCCTGACTATCATATCCTCTCAATGTGGAGCTAGTAAAATTTGCATATGATGGTTTGATTAGCAATCTGAGAAAGGGAAGTCAGAAACAGTCTGTTTGTAAACTTGCAGGCATCAGACATCACACCCAGGATGATTCAGTGAATGAGCTCATGGAGGCAGAAATAGAATATGATTGTAAACAAACACACAAACAAACAGCAGAAATTGAATCCATTGTGATGTACCGTGATTCAGAAAGGGGGCACAGAAAGGGTGATGGAGAACCAGAAGTCAGTCGTGTCCTTGAGAGAGGATGTCTTGGCTGCTTGGAGGAACAGCATCCGGGCCTTTTGGACTATACTGTGGAGATGCAGGCATCAGCCTGTTGGGGACCAGATGTCATTTCACATTCAGGTTATGTGACTTCCTGCTTCTGGTGTGAAGCCATGCATTCAGTTTGTGTATGCTCAGTCGCTTCATTTGTGTCTGACTCTTTGTGACCCCATGGACTGTAGCCCACCAGGCTTCTCTGTCCATGGGATTCTCCAGGCAAGAATACTGGAATGGGTTGCTATGCCCTCCTCCAGGGGATTTTCCTGACTCAGGGATTGGTCCTGACTCTCCTGTGTCTCCTGCATTGCAGATGGATTCTTTACCCACTGAGCCACCTGGTAAGCCCGTGCTTGAAGTATAACTTTCAGATAATATTGAACTTGCCATTAATTTGTTCAAAAGGAGAGAGGACCCTCTGTGCTATCACACATACTAGCTGATTTAATCGACAGATCATTTTCACTGCCAATGAATTCTCTAGCAATCTAGTTATCTGTATCAGCCTCTGTAAGGCAGTAAGTTCATTCATGGAAATCAGAATGAGATGGAAATCAGAATCAGTCTGTTGAATCTGTTGAAGTTAGACCCAATTCACTGGTAAGCCACCTTGTGAGGTCTTTAGGCAGCCAGGTGGGCAGCCAGGCGTCCAGGTCTCAGACCCTCTCTGGTTCCACCACTCAGCTTTGCTGTGGGAGTTGGGCTTGCTACAGTGTGTATCCTTACCATGTAACCTTCAGGGACTTCCCTGGTGGTCTGCTGGTAAAGAATCTGCCTTTACATTGGATGCGGCTTCGATCCCTGGTTGGGAAACTAAGATCCCACTTGCCTCAGGGCAACCTGTGTGCCACAGCTACCAAGCCTGTGTGCTCTGGATCCCAAGCACTGTAATGAGGAGCCACATAAATAAATAAATTAAAAAAGAAAAAACATGTAACCTTCAGATGCTTCCAGAAATGGAGCTGACTGGGAAACACAGTTACTTTGGCTGTATGATATAATGAGTCTTTACATTAAGGTTGGAGACCCCCAAACACCCCTTTAGAGAATCTCCTTGAAAATAAATTTGATTGCTGACTTGAAAACGATAGACCCAACCATGAACAGAATTGATTCTTGTTTGCTTAAATAAATTTCAGGGAGCGGAGTCATACAAACATACTCTAACTCTGCCGTTTCCCCCAGAAATCTCAAAGACAGTTTTGGATCATCAACAATATATATATCTGCAGCTGTGTGTTTGAAAGCTACCAGCAAATTCTTACTCAAATAGTTTCTCACGTAAGAATCATGTTTTGGAGATTTTCAGTTCCCTTTAGTCTCCTTTCTGGTTCTAGACTTGAAGTGTTGGTTATGTCTCATATCCCAAACACCCAGCCCCAAACTAAAAATAGAACACAAATCTTCGTTAATTTTTTGGATTTATTAAAAAAATTTTTTTAATTTATTTTTTGTTTTAGTCATTAATTTACTGGCCACAATGCCTGGCACGTGGGATCTTAGTTACCTGACCGGGTATTTAACCTGAGCCCCTGGCATTGGCAATGTGGAGTCTTAACCACTGGACTGCCAGGGAAGACCCTGTTAATCTTTTAGAAAAGTTGTTTCTTTTTGGCTGTGCTGGGTCTTCGTTGCCCGTGGGCTTTCTCCAGGGCAGCAGGGGCTACTCTAGTTACGATTCTCAGGCTTCTCTAAGGTGGCTCCTCTTGTGGCAGAGCAGGGGCTTTAAAGGATACAGACTTCAGGAGTTGCACCTCCCGGGCTCCAGAGCACAGACTCAATAGTTGTGGCGCATGGGCTGTGTTGCTCTGCGGCGTGTGGCATCTTCCCAGGTCCGCTATCCAACTCACGTCTCCTGCCGTGGCGGGCAGATTCGTTACCACTAAGCCACCAAGGAAGCCCCCTTTTAATTTTTTTTTAGTGGTAAAAATAGTCATATAAGAAGAATTTCTAGAAGTATAGAAATAATAAAAAATAGAAAGTAGGACCCTTCCTAGTTCCATCCCCCAGAAAAAGCCATTGTGACTAGTTTGGTGGATATTATTCCAGATTTTCTCCCTACACATATACAACCATATGTTTTATTATTTACAAAAATGGAATAATTTTATGCATGCTGTCTTACAATATGCTTTTTTTTCTCTCAGTAACATATCTTGGGCATATTTTTTATGTCAACGCACATTTGTATTTTTTAGTGGCTGTGGAATATTCCATTTTATATGTGTACTATAACTTATTTAACCAGTTCCTATTGCATTGCTCTCAATTTTTCACGTTTATAAACAATCCTGAAATGAATGTCTTTATCTACAGATTTTTGAGTACCATATGGCCTTACTATAGTTAAGTTTCTAGATGAGAAAATATTAGGCCAAAAGATTTCTATATCTTAAATTTTGATAGCTTTTGCCCAAAGGTCTGTACAGTTTACGTATTCACCACCACCATGCTGACCTCTTGGTTGGATTTGCATTTTGATAGTCTTCGGTAATAGAAATCTCAGGGCTAGAGTCTACTGTGCAAGGTAGAGGTGTAATTTTTTTGAATTACTAAAATGCAAAAATTACCCCATACAGTGCCATTTTGGTTGTGGTTTCATAAGCACAAAATGGTAACCATGACTCATGAGTGAAAGCAGAAGTGTAGCCCATTCTGACATTCTCAGTCGAGTTCCCACCTTGTGGCTCCTCCACCCCCACAATGACAACCGTACACGTGTGACGAGGTTTGTTGGGCTAACAGGAGTAGGAAGTGCTCTGCTTTAAATCTGCCTTTTACAGAGAAGTCAGTGGGCTGAGATGGAAAAGTCCTTAACTCCCACATTTGCTGGCTATGTACCCTTGGTGCATCACGAATTCTCTCTGAACTGATTTCTTTATCTGGCTTATGGCATTTTGTGAGAACTAACTGAGAAAGTAGATGGAAGTTCCTAACCCAATGCCTGACATGTAGCATTTGCTTGTTTTCTCCATCAGCTGAGCATCCTTCCTCTGTGGAAAATAGAGCTTCTGTTCAAGGACCAGACTTCACCATGACAAACGACTCCGGTTTTAAACCATTTTCAAGAGAAGGGTAAGTCTTACTTGTTGGGAAACTCTATTCCTCTTGACTTGTTTGCAGTATATTGGACATTTAGATATGTTGTTGAACAGGATGCTTTTTTGCTTGTTTTTTTTCAGAGCAACTTTCTCTAATGGGCTTGTTGTTGTTCAGTTGCTAAGTTGTATCCGACTCTTTGCGACTCCATGGACCGTGGTCTTAACCGTATCCATTTGGTTTTGCCAAGTGCATTATGAAATAGGTCATATTACTGTTTAGCCACATTATGTAGATACATACAGCTCATTATGTTTAAAGCTGCCTATTGTTTTCAAAGGTGGCTCTGTTGACAGTGGTTCCAGTGGGAGTGACTTGAGCTCAGTGAGACCGGGTGGGTATGTGAGGCTTTTCACTCTGTGCACATGTGAACTTATTTCCTGGGTGAGCTGCTCTACCTAAGATTGGAAGAATCTGTCACTCATGGTAATTTCCTTCTACCTAGTGGCTTAGCTAAATGCTTGCTATGTTTCTAGCCATTCAGATTACTTCTGCTGCTGCTGCTGCTAAGTCGCTTTCAGATTACTCCAGAGGGTTCTAAACTACATGGCTGTCCATCTGGAATATCCACAAAGTGGATATGTGGGAAATGCCTACAGGGGGGATCATTCCTGGAGAAATGAGAAGAGCCCAGAAAGCTGGTGGCAAAAATAAGCCCTGGATTGAAGAGAGGCAGCACAGCTTAATTCTTCAGTTCAGTTCAGTTCAGTCGCTCAGTCGTGTCCGACTCTTTGCGACCCCATGAATCGCAGCACGCCAGGCCTCCCTGTTCATCACCATCTCCCGGAGTTCACCCAGACTCACATCCATTGAGTCCGTGATGCCATCCAGCCATCTCATCCTCGGTCGTCCCCTTCTCCTCCTGCCCCCAATCCCTCCCAGCATCAGAGTCTTTTCCAATGAGTCAACTCTTCACATGAGGTGGCCAAAGTACTGGAGTTTCAGCTTTAGCATCATTCCTTCCAAAGAAATCCCAGGGTTGATCTCCTTCAGAATTCTTAGCTTGCTTTTATTTAACCACCATCAAAGGTGGGGCAGGTAGTGAATAGTAACCTTAATTTTCAGATGAAGAAATGGGAATTCGTAAGTTTAATGACTATGCTTAATGAGATTTGTAAAGTTCCAGATTGAACTCAAGACCTGTGGTCCAGTTCCCTCTCTATTGAGGAAGACTGGGATGGTAGTAGCACCCCCCAAAACTGTCCCTGGGCTGCAGATCCAGGAGGCCCAGATTCAACATCCACAGCAAAGTGTCAGGGTTCAGCCAGGTGAAACTCAAAGGGGACACGACCTGGTGGTAAACTAGAGGGAAACTAAGGCAGACAGCGAGTTCTATGAAGTGTGTTGCTGAAGCCAGAGATGGAAGGACCAAGGATGTCCAGGGGCTCACCTCCGAGATAACCAGTCACTTTCAAGATCCATCTGGAAGAGGCTGGAGGCTGTTAACTTATCCTAGTTCATCAGATTTCACTGGGTATGAAGCCTGGCAGAGCTCAGGGGAAATGAGGCTTCATGATTTCTGGTCAGAGGGGCTGAGAACAGCAGAGAATGTATGCAGGGTTCAGTTTAGCCCACAGAATTGCCCTATTCTAGGTGCTTCTTCTGCCTTCCTTGCTTCCCCTCTGCACTGTTGATTGAGTGCGGCCAGCAATGCCAATGATGCCAGGCTATGCTGAGCTCCATGCAAGTGTTCTGAGCCCTCTTGACTGCTTTCTCTCCTTTTCTGCTGGACTCATTCAGCTCTTCATTGACATGTGTGTTGTTCACGTGACAGATTTCTGTTTCTAAGGCCGAGTGAAGTTTAGGCTGCTGCATGGCTTCGACTTCCTTCAAATTTATACCTGTTCATAGCTCTATTTAGTTTGCATCATGGTTTGTAGATAACAACACCTTTTCTCTGTTACATTCTCCAACGATCTAGTTACTCTAAATCTCTCCATACAGGTTCATGATCTCAGATCATGCTCATGACCAATCCATGGGGAGATTTTCTATTACCCTCTCTTCCCTGCCCCTACTCCTGAATACTCTAGCCTCAAATTAATATCTGACATCTTTCTTGAAGGCTGATAACAAAGTATTTTTGTAAAGAACAAAGGCTTTTTTTTTTGTCCTAAAGCTGACTTTTGGTTAACCACATTTGTTTTCTGTTGGGGCAGAGAATAACTATAGGAGGCACAGGCCTGGATGCTCAAATTATTTCTCTTAAAATGAATGTTTTACTGCTCTAGAATAGACTATGCTGAGAGTGATAGAGTGGGAAGGTCCAGGCAGGGCCTGCTGTTTAGCTAATCTGTCCAGTTCTTGCAGTGCTTTGGAGAAAAAGAAAATCATGTGTTGAAGGGCAAGGGGATCTTTGCAGGGATGCTGTGCCATTTTCAGTCCTGTTTATCTCCTGGTCCTTGTTTTTATTTTTAAGGAGTTAAAGGTTAATAATTTATACTGAAATACATAAGGATAAATATTGGGTGGAGCTTCCCTTGTAGCTCAGTTGGTAAAGAATCTGCCTGCAGTGCAGGAGACCTGGGTTCCATTCCTGGGTCAGGAAGATACCCTGGAGCAGGAAATGGCAACCCACTCCAGTATTCTTGCCTTGAGAATTCCATGGACAGAGGAACCTGACAGTCTACAGTCTATGAAATTGCAAGCATTGGACACGACTTAGCGACTAAACCACCACCAAACATTGGGCAGGGTGTTTCCAGACACTTTTTTTTTCTGGGACTTTTTGAAACTTTTGTGTAAGGAAACCAAATATATTTCCAATGTTATATGAACTTGAAGAAATTGAAAGCCAGGGGAGAAAATACAATCAGTAATGTTTTGCATTAATCAAGCTTCTGGACCCAGTGACCAATTTTTAGGAAAACAAATTTATAGGGAAACAAGAAAGAGGAGTGTATTAAGAGACATCATGGAATACAATTAGCAAAACTCAGATATAGGTACTTCTAAGAGCTTCTTGATGAGGGTGAAAGAGGAGAGTGAAAGGCTGGCTTAAAACTCAACGTTAAAAAAATTAAGATCACAGAATCTGGCTCCATCACTTCATGGCAAACAGATGGGGAAAAAGTGGACACAGTGATAGATTTTATTTTCTTGGGCTTCACTGTCATTGCAGGTGATAACTGCCTGCATGAAATTAAAACATGTTTGCTCTTTGGAAGGAAAGCTACAACAAATATAATTAAAAAGCAGAGACATCACTTTGCTGACAAAGGTCCGTATAGTTAAAGCTATGGACTTTCCAGTAGTCGTGTATGGATGTTGGACCATAAAGAAGGCTGAGTGCCAAAGAACTGATGGCTTTCTAAGAGTTGTGCTGGAGAAGACTCTTGAGAGTCCCTTAGACAGCAAGGAGATCAAACCAGTCAATCCTAAAGGAAATCAACCTTGAATATTCATTGGAAGGACCGATGCTGAAACTGAAGCTCCAATACTTTGGCCACCTGATGCAAAGAGCCAACTCATTGGAAAAAACCCTGATGCTGGGAAAGATCGAGGGCAAGAGGAGAAGGGGACGCCAGAGGATGAGATGGTTGGATGGCATCACTGACTCAATGGACATGAGTTTGAGCAAGCTCCAGGAGATAGTGAAGGACAGGGAAACCTGGCGGCTGCAGTCCATGGGGTAGCAAAGAGTTAGACACTACTTAGGGACTAAACAATGATTGAACAACAAAGCATAGATAATCTAATTTCTTTTTCTTCTTTGATAACAATAATGACAAGAAGACATGGGAAAAAAGAAATGGAGTAATCCATAATTTAAAAGAGAATTAAGATCTATAACTAATAATAGTGTATAGACCTTACCTGGATCCCAGTGCTAACTTCTACATAATAAAAAAAAATTTTTTTAAAGGATAGGTAAATGTGAACACTTACTCAATGTTTAATTATATTGAGTTAATGTGATTTTTAAACTTTGTGGTCATTTCAATTTACACATTTAAGAAGATAAAATAGTTTCGGGGATTTACTTCCAATCATAAATCATTGGTGTTTGTGTGGACAAAAATGAAATAAAAGTGGCCATTATTGTGTAAGTTTGAAAATTTCCTAAATTAAAGGTAACATACAAAAAGTAAGTTAGACTGTAATTGAAAAAAAGCAAGGGCTGCAGCTTAGAATAATTAATGTAAAAATGCCTTGTGTCCCTGACTAAGTTGGAAGAAAGCCAAATGTTCATTTTTATTATTATTTTTCATGCTAAGATTTTGGATAATCAAAACCTAAGCACAAATGCACTTAAAGTAAAATTAATAGAAATATATAAACCTGTTGACAGTGTTGTTTGTAGCAATCCTGTAATAAAACAAGGAATTTCTCAGCCCCACTCCCTCCCCCTATATCATTTGAAGGTCAGTAATGCTGTTGTGTTTGACTAAGATTTCTAGTGTCATTTATATACACTGCATGCTAAATTAATTTCCGAAGTTAAACTTGACGTTTATCAGAGTTAGACTTTGAAATTCATACAAGAGAAATAGGTCAAATCACATATTACAAAAGAGAAAAGATAAGCACCCATTTGTTTAAGCTTCAAAATGTCCTGGAAGGGGCTTTTTTTTTTTTTTTTTTTAAATCAAAACAATAGGAGCTACAAAAAAAAAAAAAAAAAAAAAAAATTGTTTATAAAAA
>SJYT01017551.1:92285-154489 GCA_006410635.1 Cephalophus harveyi
AAAAAAAAAAAAAAAAAAAAAAAGACTTGATTATATAAGGTCTTTAATTGTAGATGCAGAAAAGTAGATGGAGTGGGTGGCAGGAAGACATTTGGCAAGGTCAGAGTCAGAATTTGTGGAGTTCAAATGTCTTGTTCAGTCTCCATTCTACTCTGCTCTGGTTGGAGACGTTGGGAATCTAAAATTGATGCATGGCAGATGTCCTTGCGGTGAGGATTCTGAATGAGAATTATGTTCTTAAATTATACACTCCTAGGCTTTGGATTTGGAAGGCAGAATGAGCTTTGGTTTTTCCAGTAGTCATGTACGGATGTGAGAGTTGGACCAAAAAGAAGGCTGAGTGCTGAAGAATTGATGCTTTTGAACTGTGGTGCTGGAGAAGACCTTGAGAGTCTCTTGGACAGCAAGGCGATCCAACCAGTCCATCCTAAAGGAGATCAACCCTGAATATTCATTGGAAGGACTGAGGCTGAAGCTCTAATACTTCAGCTACCTGATATGAAGAGCCGACTCTTTGGAAAAGACCCTGATGCTGAGAAGGATTGAAGGCAAGCGGAGAAGGGGGCAGCAGAGGATGAGATGGTTGGATAGCAACACTGACTCAATGGGCATGAGTTTGAGCAAGCCCTGATGGAAAGTGGAGGACAGAGGAGCCTGGCATGCTGCAGTCCATGGGGCCACAAAGAGTCGGACATGATCGAGGGAGTGAACAACAAAAGCTGGTGATTGTAACCTTCCTGCCTTTTGGTTAGTTAGTAGGAGACAACCAAGGAAGAAGACCTGGGAAAAGGCTGTAAGGTACGAGTGAATCAAAGGAGCCAAAGGGCAGTGGAGGTGAGCTGCTGGTGCTGATGCTGGGTGGCAGAGAGGGCAGCGCCCTGGTGATGCTCGCTGGGGCAGTGGCAATCCTGGTGGGCCTCACGCTGCTGGTTTGTCTGCTGCTAGTGCTCAGAAGTAAGGCAGTGGGTTGAAAGCTGCTGAAAGATTTGTTGTGACACTTAGCCTGAGCTGGTTATTTCTGCTCACTCCTTTAATTCTATGATGAACCTCCCTCTGCAGTAAGTGAAGAAGCTGCCTTCTGACCCAGCAAAGCCCACACAGCTCAGCCAGGCTGCAAGGTTGAGGCCTGGACCCCTGTCCTTGCCCTGTGTGTAACTGACCCTCCAGTCATGGACTTGGGCCTCCTGTGTTCTGTCCTGTAACTCTGCTGGCTCCAAAGAACCAACATGTGACTCCATGGGTGCTGTGTTTCTACCCCTTCCCCTCCCAACCCCCAACCAACGGGCCTGGGAGCCAAAATGCACGGCTCCGAAGGCCAGTTCTGCAACTTTCTGTCTCTGTGATTTTGGCTCAGTTTTGTAACCTCTTTGAGCCTCTGTTTCCTTATCTCTGAAATGGGGGGAAGTAGCACTACTTCTCAAGGTTAGAATGTGGATAATAAAGTGAGTTAGTTATCGAGAATATGGCAGGTGTTTGTCCACAGTATCCGTTATATAAGTTGTACACACTCTGAATGGAGTCAGTGCATCATTCCACTTGGGGAAACTGATGAGAAAGCAGGTTGGTATCAAAGGGCATTTCTTCACTGATCACAACAGACTTTCCATTGAGAAATTCCCTCTCACACACGTGCAGGACAGTCCGGTTCCTCTCAAATGAAGTGTTGTTTTTTTGACTTGGCAAGGGCATGGTGTACTCGGAGCCACTTACTGTCTTGTGTCAACAACAAAACAAAACAACACAAACAATCAGTGTTTGGCCTTGTGTGACTCTGATCTCAGGTTTCTGCCCACCACCTGATCAAGCTCTGAAGTCTTGCTTCATGTAATCCTTAGATAAATACAATATTATTTCCTCTTAAGAGAAACCCATCAACCTAATGAATTATATTAAAGCAATTTCTGCTTACACACTTGCCAAATGTTAAATGCTCATAAACTATATTCTGAACAACGCAGGTGCCATTAGACTTAGAGTTGTTATAGTAATTTTATCATCTCTCCTAGTTCATAAATGTTTGTCTTTACTTAAAAATAATTTACACGGGGACTTCCCTGGTGGACCAGTGGTTAAGACCCCTTGCTTCCACTGCAAGGGGCACAGGTTTGATCCTGGGTGGGGAACAAAGATCCCACATGCTCTGTAGTACTGCCAAAAAATAATAAAAACTTAAAATAATTTACACAGAGCTGAGAGCTTAAATTTTATATTTTCTAAAGGGAAGAAAAGCATAATCAATTGTGTATCTCCCCATTTCTATTTATAGACCATCTCACAAAATATCTAGATCTGAAACTCTACAAGATTGATGATATGAAAATAATCTATGCTATCGGAAGTTGAAACTAACGTGTTTAAGTGGGCGTTTTATATGAAGTGCTCATACACTTTTTGATTCAAAGTTAACAACTGGTAAATATCAGTTCCTTTTGAATATTTACTAGAGCCTTAGATTGATGATTCTAACTCATACTATGAACAGAAATTGTGTTTTCTTCATTTTGAAAGGGATTTTTTTTTTTCCTTTGCCATCCACTGGATATTGAGACTGTGTCATGATGTGACTTAAACATGATGTAACCTGGTGGGGGAAGGAATTATGTGGTGTTAAACAAGGTCGGGTCGAATGGAATGTTCCTGAAGGAAAGGAGATATTGCCTTTTATTTGTTTACAAGTTATGTTTCAAGTGTTTTCTTTGAGGCTAGGAGTTAGGTCATCCCTTTGCTATACACTTAATAATTTGCTAATTCAGTCCCCAAGCTTCTAAGTAGTATTTAGACAATCTTATTTGTCTCCAGTCCCCATTATAAAGTGAGTTGTATGCTTACTCTCCAGGTGCATCATGGATATCAAGACATACATATTTGCTGGGGGCTTATTTTAGCAAGAAATACACACAATCATTAAGACATGGCCCCTACCTTCATAGACGTGACTATCGAGCCTTAGAGACAAAGTGAAAGAAAACATTATGAAATTTCTTTTTGTTGTTCTTTGGAGATTGGATATAGATACAGATGGAGCCGCTACTTCGGTGAGAACGTTGAGTGCACATCCAGCTCCCTGCATAGTCTAGCCGGGCTCCTTCTCAGCCCAGACCTCTGGAAGCTGTATGTTGGGTTTGAGATGACAGCCTTTCCAGATAAAGCAAGATCATTCTTTTTTGTCAGTATACATACAGCTGGCCTCCCAAACCAGAAGTTTCCAATAAGCACTCAAGGTCCACTCAAGGTTCAAGAATGAGAAGTGAAGTCGGATCACAAGCTGCGGGTTGAGCTTTTGGGTCTTGAGTTGTGCTTAGTGATTAGTTTCTGAGAAGCCTTCTGCTCCCCCAGCTATAGCACATGCTGGTCTTCTCCGGGTCCCATCAGAATTATGGTCTCCAATGAGGCAATTCAGTTTCTGATAATGTAGTACATGGTGGGTGGGGGTCAGGAAGCAAGGGCAGAGGATGTCCCCTCGAACTATGAGATAAGAAAACAAACAAACCCATGTGAGGCAGGAATGACATTTGTTCTGATGCCTAATTTTAGAAGCAGACGTGAAGAGATGAGTTGGAACACACATGGGCAGCTGCAATAAAATGTTGAGGTGGAGTGTCCTTGCTCTTACTCTAAATGTTAGACTGTAGGACTGACATGCGCAGGGTTTTGCAAAACAGGTAATTGCTGATATATTATTGTTTTCTACTAGAAGGTCTGAGATCATCTGGCTCGGTCTCTGTGAATAAAAATATAGACTTGATAGGAACTGAAAAGTAACTTTCCTGCATTAACCGTGTAGGAAGCAACTAGGAGGGAAGTAGAAACTCCCCCCAGATTGAATCTTCATGGTGCTCTGTAATTAAGGGCCCTGATGGGGTGTCTGAACATTCAAAGGAAACTGGAAGGCTGAAGACGATCTAGACAAGGATGGCAGATACATGGTATAAAGACCACTCTCTTTTTTTTCCATGTCATGGCAGATCTCACCTGTGAACCATGGCACTTTTTTTTCCTGCTAAGATTTTCAGTTCTTTTGTGTTGAGATTTACAAAATTAGGAAGACCATCTCACCCTGTGTGAGTTCTTATTTTATACTTATGGTTGTAATAAATTAGAAGCCACAAGACATCAAGAAACTGATATAATTCAAAAGGTTTCACTTCCTCTTTATTCTAATTTATGGTGGTGATCATGAAGTCTCTTAAAGTGAAGTTGATGTTGGTGATTTATTCTGGTTGAGGGACTGGTCAGATTTTTTTTTGTTTGTTTTTACATAATGAGATTAAGGTTAATTTTCAGAAATAGACTCATACTAACCAAGATTTCAAAAATTATATGCATGCTCAATTGCTCAGTTATAGCCAACTCTTTGTGACCCCTATGGACTGTAGCCCACCAGGCTGCTCTGTCCATGCAATTTCCCAGGCAAGAATGCTGGAGTGGGTTGCCATTTCCTCCTCCTGGGAATCTTCCCAGCCCAGAGATTGAACCTGCATCTCCTGCATTGGCAGGCGGGTACTTTACCACTGAGCCACCTGGGAAGCCCACTTAGGAAACTAACATTGTGTTATAATAAGACATATACTTGGTCTCTGCTCCCAGTTCTTGGCACCATTTGAGTTTATGCCAATGTGGTGACTTAAGGCATATCCCCTGGATAGCCTGGGCTGGGGCAGGTCATTAGAAAGACCAAGTGATTAGTGAGTTGAGACTTTCAGCTCCCCAGCCACAGCCTCTAGAAAGGGGAGTGGGACAGATGCTGGAGATTAAATCTCTATAAAAGCTCTCAAACAGTGAGATTTGATGAGCTTTCAGGTTGGTGAACACTTGGTGGTGCTGAGCGGGTGGTGCACCTGGAGAGACCCTGGAAACTCCATGCTCCTCCCCCCATGCCTTGCTCCAAGCATCTCTCCCAGCTGGCTCTTCCTGAGTTGTATTCTTCTAGAATAAATCAGTAAACATAAGTAAATGTTTCCCTGAGTTCTGTTAGCTATTCTAGCAAATTATTGAACCAGAGAAGGAGGTCAGGGGAACCTGATTTATAGGTGGTTGGTCAGAAATGCCGGTGACAACCTGATTTGCAGTCGGGCTCTGAAGTGGGGGTGGATGTGGGGGCGAAGGGTGGCAGGGAGTCTTCTGAGACTGAGTCCTTAACCTGTGGGATCTGCTACAATCTCCAGGTAAATAGTGGTGTCAGAACTGAATTTGTAGGACGTGTTTGTGTCTGCTGAGACTGGGGAGTTGCTTGAAGTAGGGAAAGCCCCCACACAGGAGAGAAATAGTGTTTCCTTTATGGATAAATAAACAGAAATGCCACTCTATTTAAACTCAGTGAATACTATCTTTGCATTAGCCTGACCTGATTCTTACCTACCTGAGAAGTAGAATCATAATGAGAAAGTTTCCCAAGAATTATGGAACCGAGGGCTTCCCTGGTAGCTCAGATGATAAAGAATCCACCTGCGATGCAGGAGACCTGGGTTTGATCCCTGGGTTGGGAAGATCCCCTGGAGGAGGGCATGGCAACCCACTCCAGTATTCTTGCCTGGAGGATCCCATGGACAGAGGAGCCTGGTGGGCTGCAGTCCCTGGGTTCGCAAAGAGTCAGACATGACTGAGCAACTAAGCACAGCATGGAACCAGAAGTAAAAGAATCCGTTGCATGAATTCCTTCACTTGTTTAATGTTTTGATCATTCTACACTGAAGACAAAGTGTCCGCTCTCTTAGGGCTTACATGGTGAGAAGGTGGCTGATGGTCAACAAGGATATGATGAATAAACATGATCATTTCAAATAATACTTAATTGATACGAAGAGTATAAAACAGGATGTTGTGGTAGTGAATCAAGCATTTAATTGATTCCTGCTCTGTTAGTGGACGGGCCTTTCTGCAGCTGGTAAACTCCTGACACCAGAAGCAGAATGACTAAGACCTTGGGCAGGACGTGCCTTCTGTCTTGGACGGTACACTAACTGGACTGCCAAAACATGCCTCAGCAAGTTCACCACTCATAGCCCCTTTAGACAGATCAGCAGTTCTTGATGCTGGGGAGCAGCACTAAGTCCTGATTAAGAGCAGGAACCCTGTGGTCGGAACAGACGTGTAGACATCTTATGCCACCTGTAGACATTTTGTGCCACTTGTAGACATTCAACAAATGTCCACTGAGCTTCTGTTATGCACCAAGTGCTGTGCTGGTGCTAAAGACAGGCCATGAACAAATATGAAACATGATACCTTTGGACACCCATGTTCACAGCAGTATTATTCACACTAGCCCAAAGGTAAGCGTCACAAGTGTCCGCTGATGGATGAATGGCTACACGAAAGGAGCCATAAACACAATGGAATATTAGTCAGCCTTAAAAAGGAAGGAAATTCTAATACATGCTACTGTGTGGATAAAGCTTGAGAACACTCTGCTAAGTGAAATAAGCCAGCCCCAGAGGAACAAATACTATGTGAATTCACTTATAGAAGGCACCTAGAAAAACTCACATCAGGTTCACATAAGTTCACAGAGATAGAAAGAAGAGGGGTGCTTGCTGTAATCAGGAGAAGAGATGGGAGCTAGTGTTTAATAGGCACAGAGTCTCAGTTTTGCAAGATGAAAGGAATTCTGCGGATGGATAGTGTGATGGTGCATGACAATGTGAATGTACTTGAAAAGTGAAAGTGTTTGTGTTCAGTGGCATCCAACTCTTCATGACCCCAATGGACTGTGTAGCCCGCCAGACTGAATTGTACACTTTAAAATCATTAAGATGGTAAATTTTCTATTATGTGTATTTTATGACTGGTGCTACTATAAAAGTGACATCAGTCCCAAAGAGGTGATGAACACTAAAAAGAATAAGGCAGGTACTGGGGATTGAGAGTGGCCTGGGGTGGTTGCCATTTTGGGAAGGATGGTTTAGGCACAACCTCTCTTAGGACAAGACAGAAGAGACCCAAAGGAAATGAGGGGACCGGCCGTGAGGACATTTGAGAGAACATTCTAGGTAGAGGGAAGAGCAGGTGCAGAGAGCCCGAGCTGGGAGTATGCTTGGCGTGTTCGAGATTCAGCCAGGTGGTCCTAGACCAGAGTGGAGTGGGTGGGGTGAGCAGACAGGAAATGGAGTTTGAGAGGGAGACCGAGGCCAGAGCAGGTCACATCCTGTTACCGTGGTAAGGACCTCAAGGTGTTCTCCAAGTCGATTAGGAAGTCACTGTGCTATGCTAAGTCACTTCAGTCGTGTCTGACTCTGTGCAACCCCATAGACGGCAGCCCACCAGGCTCCCCCGTCCCTGGGATTCTCCAGGCAAGAACACTGGAGTGGGTTGCCATTGCCTTCTCCAATGCAGGAAAGTGAAAAGTGAAAGTGAAGTCGCTCAGTCGTGTTCGACTCTTAGCGACCCCATGGACTGCAGCCCACCAGGCTCCTCCATCCATGGGAGTTTCCAGGCAAGAGTACTGGAGTGGGGGTGCCATTGCCTTCTCCGATGAAGTCACTGGAGGGTTTTAAAAATGTTTCTTGATTTATGTGATTATTTTAGTTTTCAGTTCTGGCTGCACTGGGTCTTCACCGCCACGCGTGGGCTCACTCTCGTCTCGTGTGGTGCATAGCCTTCTCATTGCGCTGGCTTCTCTTGTTGTGGACTCTAGGCGCTCAGGCTTCAGTAGTGGTGGCACATGGGCTCAGTAGTTGCGGTGCGTGGGCTTAGTTGCCCCACAGCATGTGGTATCTTCCTGGACCAGGGATCAAACCTGGGTCCCCTGCATTGGCAGGCAGATTCTTAACGCACTGGACCACCAGGGAAGTCTGCTGGAGGGTGTTGATTGCAGGGCTGACATGGCTTCAGTTATTATGTTAAAGGGATCACTTGGGCTCCCTGGCGAGGAACAGACTTCAGGGGACCAAGAGTGGAGGCAGGATGATCAGTATGGAAGCTGATGCAGCTAGAAAGCAAGTCAAGGCGAGATGAAAGGGGCTTGGACTAGGGTGGTGTTGGTGGAGGGAGCGGGAGGTGACTTGATTTTGCTTTTTCTATATTGAAGGTAGCCCCCCAGTGGGATTGTAGTAATAAAGCAGCCTTTAGGCAGCACACTGATGGGCGTCTCTTCCGGTCTAACTGTCTCCCCACTGTGATGTCTTCACTGACAGTAAGATCGGTGCCCACTCAGCTGCCTCTCACCACCTCTGTTTCTTATCACCCAAAGGCACAGGTTACTCCCGGTCCCTGACATACGGTGCGCCAGCTATGGAGATCCGGGGTGCTGCCTCCAACTGTCCAAGAACCTGCCTCCCTGCCACTTTTGCTCCCGCTCCAGGGGGGCAAAGGCCAACTGCCGTCAAGGTCCCTAGAAGGTCCCACCCGTATCTGACCTGACGCATCTTGAGCCCTGTCGCTTTGAGAGATGCTGGCCTTTGGGGTATGAGGTTTGCAACCTGTAACCCCTTCTTCATCTTCCTTCTCTCATTCCTGGAGGGGACCTCTCTCAGGGGAAACTCCAGCCTTGCTGCTTGAAATGTTAAAGAAGGGGAGATAAAGGGATTTTGAAAAACCCTTTTCTCTCTTGACAAAGCCTTTGCATGGGTTTGATAATCTTACTATGGATGTTAAAGGCTGAACTTCAATCTTCCTTTTCCTTGGCATCCTTACTTGAACATCCTGATGTTCTCTGCAATACTTCCCAGCTCAACTAAGATGCAGGTCTTTCGCAGAGAAAGGCCAAAAGGAAAAGCAGAGCGATAGATTTCAAGACACTACGCCTCTCATGTAATTGAACTTTAATAACCTGAAGCAGTTCCCATAAGTTTCCTGGGGCGAAGTGGCCTGTGCCCACGAGCGGTCTCCAGGGCTGCGGGGAGTGATGGTGACTGGTCTCCTCTGCCTGGTGCTGGGTGGGCGCCAGGCCCAGCCCTTTCCCTGATAGTTCGGTTGAGGACATTTTTGGAAGCTCTCCAGAGAAAATTGTCAAGGCAGGAAACAGGAGGTTTGGAAACGGGCGGCCGTGCTGTCAGATGGAGAATTCTGAAAGTTCGAGGGAACCATGGTTACAAACACCGCCTGTAAGGTCAGGCCCTTGGGCGCAGTGTGGGGACACTGGGCGGGAAGAGAAGGACCCCAAACTCCTATTGGAACCAGGTCGGTCCCCATTTTCAAAACTGGACGGGCCTCTGGTCCAGTGGGCTAGAAGTGAGTTCGGAGAGTGACGAGGTGCAGCCCTTGTGGGCTGTGGTATTTATTGCCCCTCATGAACCGTGTGGTTAAATTCTGAGGTACAGTTTCTTTCTTATAAACTAAAAAAAAATTTATTTTTGGCTGTGCTGGGTCACCGTGGCTGCGCTCCAGCTTTCTCTAGTTGCGGCTGGTGGGGGCTGCTCTCCGTTGGGGTGCACGGGCTTCTCACTGCGGTGGCTTCTCCTGCTGCAGACCACCGGCTCTAGGCACACGGGCTTCAGTAGTTGTGGCTCAGGGACTTAGTTCCCCTGCAGCACGTGGAGTCTTCCCGGACCAGGGATTGAACTCGTGTCCTCTGCATTGGCAGGCAGATTCTTAACCACTGGGCCACCAGGGAAGTTCAAGACCGTTTCTTTATCAGGAATATAGAAACAGTATCGTAATCACCTCTGTCCAGCCAGTTTCACAGAACTCCTGACCACTGAGGTTGGGACAAAGGAGGGATGGGGGGCAGAAATTACCCGGAAGGCAGAGACATCATGGTTCAGTGTCCTGCCTGGGTTGATCGCCTGGGTCCAAGGGCTCAGTGGCTGCTCATCCCTTACCAGGGGCAGGGGGACCTGGGAGAAGTAGAAAGCTCTATGTAATGGTCCCTGGCAGGGTTGTCTGGGGCTGCTGACTGCTCTTGCTTAGTGAAAGGCGTTTCAAATGCACAATGCATGATTGTAGCCCCTAGGAACACAGCATTTTTGAGCAGCTATGTACAGGATGCCAGCTGTAAAACATTGTCATGTTCATACTAGCACTCAGGACATGTGAAGAGAAGTGACTATATTATTGCTGGAATACTTCTCTATTGAGGAGAACCTTGCCTTTCCCCTATGGAGCCTCTGGAAGAAATTAGGATCATTTTTAAGAGGCCTGCGTGAACACAGTGAAGCATTCATGCCTTTTATTTTATTCCTGACACATTTACAATTGGAAAGTTTTATTATTCTGAAATTATTAAGTAGTTTGGGGGGAATGATTATTTATTTTTAAATTTATTTTTGAGAGCTCCTTTCCTTATTTCTTTTCATGTTTAAAAAATGTATTCTCTCAGAAGCCAATTTTTTGTGTGTGTGTGTGTGCAAGTGTGTGTGTCTTAAAAACCTTGGCCTGAACATGAGAGGCTGACCTTTAACTTCAGAGGAGGAGGAAGTGCGGTTCGGGGCAGCTGGGGAGGGCGAGAGGGAGGGCGGAATGAGTCAGAGGCTTTGCAACGCCCTCCCACCCTGCCCTCCACCCCCAGGCAAGAGCCAAGCCCGTCCATCCAGTGCTCAATCGGAAAAAGGAATCCCGTGGAAGCGACCCCTGTGGTGATGACGGCGTGAGGGGTTCCTCTGTTGAAGCCTTAACGCTCTCAGAGCTGCGGGAGCAACAGTCAGCTGTGAGGAGCCGGGTGTTTCCTCTCCAGGACGAAGGAGAAGGGCCGTGACCGTGAGGGAGCGTCGGCCTTAGGAGCCGAGCAGGGCGACCCTCAGAGGTCGAGGAATGGAAGGCGTTTCTGGGTGGGCCGTGGGTCACAGTGACCTGGAACCGTGACTTCAGCTGTTGGCAACTGCCTCTCCAGAAGCGGGGCACTGTGTTACTGTCTGAGAACCGTGGTGCCCTGTCTGAGCAGCGCGGCCGTGTCCACTCGGCAGCCTGCAGTGGGCACGCTCTACCGGGGACCAGGGCCTTGTCCACCTGTCACCTCCTCCATCAGATGGTTCCTGTCCAGCTTGAAACCGACGTGTGAGCTCCCTGCTCTTACAATTCTGAACTCCAAGTCACATACCCACTGTCTTTCCTTTTTGACTGCTTAGCAGTGATTTTGGGCGACGGTTTCCTCATCCTCTGCAATGGCAAGCCAGCAAACGAGGAGGAGTGGTTATGTGTAAGCTAGGTCCTAGGCCCAACAGATGGAGAAAGGGAGAGAGAGAGGAAAAAGAGAAGGAGAGAGGGAGAGAGGAATCTTCCTTTAGGGTCTTAAAAAATATTTGGATTCTTTCCCCTAAATGCCACTAAAACTCTTCCCACCTGGGTCACACACGACCTCCTAACCCTCAGTTCCAGCGAACACTGCCCATCGCCTTCACTGATCTGGAAGAATCAAGCTTGTATTTGGAGATCTTTTCTAGAGCTCCCAGGACACCACTCTGCCTTGGGTCCTCTGTCCTCTCTCACCTACGCCTTGGGGTCCACTGTTCTTTACCTCTGTCTCATGAATGAAGCTGCTGTTTCTCAGAGTTCCACTTTTTTGTCCTTCTTCTCACTCCTCCATTTTTTTTTTTTTTTCCCCAGAGCATGTAATTCTACATTTTATTAAGCTTCCCAGGTAAGCTGATTCCCAAGCTGTTTTGAGCTCAGAGGTTAAAGCGTCTGCCTGCAATGCTAGAGACCTGGGTTCGATCCCTGGGTCGGGAAGATCCCCTGGAGAAGGAAATGGCAACCCACTCCAGTATTCTTGCCTGGAAAATCCCATGAATGGAGGAGCCTGGTGGGCTACAGTTCACGGGGTTGCAAAGAATCGGACACGACTGAGCAAGCGACTTAACTGGACTTCTTAATCCCTCTGGTTCTTAGCTTCCCCATCTATAACACAGCGACATTCACGGTACTTGCCTCCCTGGACTGTCATCAGCATGGAGTGGGTTCATAGATGTAAAGCACTTAAGCGGTGCCATGCTCATAGTCAGGTGTTAGAGAAGACTCTTGAGTGTCCCTTGGACTGCAAGGAGATCCAACCAGTCCATCCTAAAGGAGATCAGTCCTGTGTGTTCATTGGAAGGATTGATGTTGAAGCTGAAATGCCAATCCTTTGGCCACTTGATGCAAAGAGCTGACTCATTTGAAAAGACCCTGATGCTGGGAAAGATTGAAGGCAGGAGGAGAAGGGGATGGCAGAGGATGAGATAGTTGGATGGCATCACCGACTCAATGGACATGACTTTTGGTGAACTCCGGGAGTTGGTGATGGACAGGGAGGCCTGGCGTGCTGCAGTCCATGGGGTTGCAAAGAATCGGACACGACTGAGGGACTGAACTGAACTGAACATGTCAGTTGTTGTTTAGTTCAGGACCGAAAAGAAATCGGCAGAAAACAAAAGCCTCAGGAATATGTCCTTTTAGGACTTAGAGGAGGAACAGAAATCAATGCAAACAGAAGAAACAATAGGAGAGATAGTAGGGAAATATGGGGAAGTTCTCTACCATGGAGAAGAGGAGGAGACGAGAGAGACCAGGGGCTGTGGACGAGCTGAAACAAGTGCGGTCTCAGGAAAAACTGTTGACTTTGAGGATTAAGAAGCCATCGGAGGGCATGTTTATAGAAGGACAGTTGGAAAAGCCAGATTCCTTCTTTAAAGCTCGGGGCCCAAGAATATATGAAGCTCATTGGTACAGCATCCAGCAAAACTTCTGGTGCATTACAGGCTATAAATAAATGCACTTTGATGCATTTTATAAATTGAAAGTGCTTTGGGGATTACTTGACTGTGTCTAAAGAAATTGGGTCATTTACTGATCTTCAAAACTGTGTGGAGGCTGGAGCTACTTAATCTATGATGAGAGGAAGAGGATATTGGGGTGCTGGGGATTGTATATGGGGCAAGCATCTTGGCCCACTTGATTGAATTGTCATCCACCAATGAAGGAGTTAAGCCCATCTCGATTCAGGGACGTGTATGTGCCTCAGGTTGCCCTTTGATTTGTAGATGCTGCTGCTACAGTCCAGTCTCGTTTGCTCCGTGGCTCAGTCCTAGCCCTTGCCTGCAACAATAATTTTGTCTTCAGCACTCTGTGTTGGTCTCTATGTGCCCCAACTGTGGTGATGCTTTTCTGTAGTTCAATGTCCTGAGAGTTATGCATGAAAGTCCCTCAAAATATTTCTCCACTTCATGATTACCACCTCTTTTGGGAAAACGGGGGATGGTATATTGGAGGAAGAAGGAGAAATCAAAGAATGCCCACCATTTTATTTTTTAATTAAAAAAAAATATATATATATATATTTTTGCCACACTGTGAGGGGCAGGTAATCACTGGACTTCCAGGGAAGTCCCAGATGCCCATTATATCAAAAACTCATTTAGCAACTATTTATTGGGCATCTCTAGTTGCCAGGCCTTTCACATGCTATATCATTCTTCCAAAAACTTTCTGAGAAGTTATCATCCTGCCGATTTACAGATAAGCTCTTCTGTGTTCACTCACTGCCCTGCAGGTGATTTCTAGAACTTTATGATGGGTAGGGCTTTCTTTTTTTTTTTTTTTAAGCATCACATATGTTTGATTCAGAGTTGACCCTCGAATAACAAAGTTCTCCAAGGCTCTGACTGTAACATCCTGAGTGAGTCCTAGAACTAGGACTACATCTGGGATTTGGAAATCATCTAGAGACCAAACCAAAGGCAGGACCATCTCCTTGTGGATCTGGCTTCCTGTCAAGGGCTCCAGTTGTTTCTACACCTGGTTTCTTGATGTAGAAATATATGACTTGGAACACTGGCTCAAACTGTCACCATTGTGCATTCATTCATTCAACAAAAATGTGATAAACTCTCACTCTGGTGAACACTGGGATTGCAGAATTAAATAATCTTTTGTCCTTGCCCTCAGGAGTTTGTTCATTGCAGAGCAAGCCGAAGATCAGAAAGTAGGTCATTCTCAGCCAAGTCAACATCAGTGATCAAATACTTAGTACTACTTTGTTGTGTAAGCTGTGGTTTCTGTGCAATTATGTTCTGTGGTTATCCTTATAATATTTCCTCCACTTATTTCATATGACGTCACCTCCCACGAGGTGTAAGTGCCTTGAGAGCTGGGACTCTATCTCGTATGACTTTGTATCTGCACCAACTGGCACAGTCTCTGGCATATAATCTGTGTTCATCAGATGCTCGTTGAATTGATTGATGAGGTATAAGGACTTTTTGTTAATTAGTAGTAATATTGCTGTATATCAAACATGAGGCTCTAAGACTGACTTAGCAAATTTAGAACATGCTACAACTCAGATTTTCTGTTAGTCTTATAAAATAATTTTCTCATTTCATTTTTGACCTTTAGTGTACAGAGTTGAATTTAGTAAACTTCTTGACTTGTGTTTCACCAAAATCATCATTCTGCGCAAGGCCCCTCTTTTTGTTCTATTTTATTCTTTCCCTCTTACATTTCTCATTTCCTGTGCCTGCCCCCTGACACCCACTCTGGCTTGTTGTTTGAGTCCTTAGATATACTTGTATTAATATTTTTGATGAGTAAATAGTGTCTAGATTATGCACGTGTGGTACTTAATTCCCAGCATTTAGAGATTTTCTATCGTTGATTAAAGAATGTTCATGGTAAGATTTCAATCCTTTCAGGTTTACTAAGGCTTGCTTTTTGAACTAGCATATTTTGCTAAATTTCCCATGTATATTTCAAGAGTATGTATTCTGCAGCTGTTGGATTCAATGTTTACTATTTCTTAATCAGGTCAAGTTTATTAATTGTGTCATTCATATTTTGAATATTTTTATTGATTTTGTCTGCTTGAAATGTGTTACAATCTACAATGATTATGAAATTCTAGTTTTTTTGTTTTTGTTTTTTTCCTTTTGCTTTATATATTTTGAGACTATGATGTTACTTGCTTAGAAATTTATAGTTGCTATATCTTCCTAGGAGGTGGAAGCTTTTATGATCATGAAATAACTCTATTTCTCTAAGTACTTCTAAATCTATATTCTCTAATATTGATGTAGCTACGTTAGTTTTCTTGGGGTTAGTGTTTGCATAGTATGTATTTTTCATCATTTTACTCTTAACACTTGTATTTCTATATATTTAAAGTGAGTCTTTTGTAAGCAGCCTGTAATTGGGCTTTGTTTTGATTTCTCAGTATTTCAATTGAAGTGTTTAGTCATCTTGCATTTAATATAATTACAATATACTTGAGATAAGAAATGTCATCTTCCCAGATTTCTCTTTCAGTGTGTTTTACCTTTTCTGTATTTCTTATCTCTCCTTGTTTGCCTTCTGTTTCATAGAAGTTCTTTTTGAAGAAAATATTCCCTTCTTCTGTTAGCTTATACATGCTTTTACTAATATCAGCGCTTACTCTGGAGATAGCAACATTCTTGACTATGTAAAATCTAACCTAAGTTCACATTGTTATCATTCCCTAGACACAATAAACCTCAGAACATTTTAACTCCCATTAACCCGACTTTCAACTTATTTACTATTTGTCATGTACTTTAATTTTATATGTATTTTAAACTCCACAAGACCATTACATAATGTTGTCACTGTTTATTTAGATAGTTATGTTTGTTATCAGTTCAGTTCAGTTCAGTCGCTCAGTCATGTTCAACTCTTTGCGACCCCATGAATCGCAGCACGCAGGCCTCCCTGTTCATCACCATCTCCCGGAGTTCACCCAGACTCACATCTCCTCTTTCACTTTCATCCATTATGTAAATTGTGTTTATAGATTTACCATTTGCTGCTTTTTATTCTTGCCTACATTTCTAAACTTTTATCTAGGATCATTTTCCTTTGGTCTAAAGAGAAGATTTTAGTATTCTCATTAGATTTGATGTTCTCTTAATATTCTGAGTTTTTGTTTGAAAATATGTTTACTTAAAACTTTATTTTTGAGGGAGTTTTGCTGAATATAGAATTCTAGATTGGGAGTTATTTTCTTTTAGTACTTTGAAGATACTATTTCAAAGTCTTCGCGATTCCACTGTCTTCTGGATTCCATTGTTTCTACTGAGAAGTATTGTGTCAATAATTCATTCTTTTTCTCTGGCTGCTTTTAAGATATGTCTTTGGTTTTTAAGTAGTTTCACTATGTGCAAAGATGTAATTTTCTTTGGTATTGGTTTCTGGTGTTTATAGTACTTACTGAGAGATTAGCTTGATATCTCTTGTCACTTTTGGGGAATTCTCAGCTATTCTATCTTCCCTGGGATTCTATCTACATTTAGGCCATTTTCTTGTACATGTTTCCTATACATCTATACTTCTTTACATTCTTCTCTATTTTCTTCCTTTTTCCCTTTCTTGCTTTGGTTTGGATATTTTCTTCTAATATCATCTAGTCCACAAATTCTCTTTTGAGATAATTTCAGTTATTGAACTTTTCATTTCATTTGATTCTTTTAAAAATAAACCTTCCAAGCTTTTGGCTGAGCTCTTGGCCCACATTCTCTCTCTCTTTTAAGCTCAGAAAACATACTAAGCATAGTTATTCTAAAGTCAGTGCTTGATAACTCCATTATCTGAATTTCCTCTTGGCCAGTTTCTATTTTTCAGTTTAGTTCATTGGCAAGCCCTTGATGTAGGCAGTGCTGGCCTGAGAGAGGCTGTTTCTGTCTAGATGAGAATTCTGTGTTCTTCATTTGCACTTAATGTCCTGGTCCAGATGCAGACAGGGAGTTGGTGAGCTTCCCAGAGAAGCCCCAACTCGGTCAGATTTAACAGTGCCTAAGAAGCACTAGGAACAAGAATTTAAGAATTCTTATTAAGTGCTATAGTTGGTGAGCAAAGCTGCAAGTTATACATAGAATCAAGAGTGAAGTGGTTTTTAAGAAATTCTTTTATCTGTCCTTCATATCATATTTTAGGTCTAGAACAATAACAATGAAAACTAACATTTATAAGAGCTGAATTTGTACCAGACAATGTACTAAGTGTTTGTCTGCATTATCTCTTCAAGGCACACAAAAATCATGAGCTAGTCATAGTTATTATTCCTATTAGATGCATATCCAAGAATTAGTCCAAGACTGACTTGTCCTGGGGTCACACGGAAGCAAGTGGCCAAGTTAATCTGATTGACTCGGGATACCTGTGCTGAACAGCTATCCGTATTGTGGCTTAGACTTTAGGCCCTTTTGTTCTGAAGAGTAAACTTTTAGTATTCTCCATGAGAATATGTGCTCTTGTACCTTTTCTGAGTTGCTTGCTTAATGGGCCTTTATTAGCATAAGCATCTGGTTCTTGAGGGATTTAGTGTTAAAAAAGCAGCAAAGGTAATGGAGAGGGAGAGACGTTTAACAGGCTTCCTTTCTTCTGCTGCCACTATTGGCGTTTTGCTTCTGGGCCTGTTTCATTTTCCCTTGGCAGTGAGCTCGAATACATCAGTGGGGACGGACTCCGCCAAAGTGCAGCTACCCCAGGTCAGTGGGTAAAATGGCCAGACCTTGGCGGCTGTGGGGGACGAGCGGAGACACAGGTGACCTTCAGAAACTCAGCTGCACGATTGGCTTCTCTGAGCACCCCCAGTGTGAGCAAAAATGCAAGTTTCACTTAGATTTTCTTTTGCCCTTTTAGTGTTTGGTATTTTCCTCATCCGGGTCTGATGATCCCAGGCTGGTGTTTTCTCTGCACTTTGCTGATTCACGCTGTTTCTTTCTGAAGTAGATGAAGCACAGTGTTTCCAGCCCGGTTGGAAACACTGCCTTTCCATTTCTCTTAAGCCAGGTATGTTTATAGAAAGGTGGAATCATGTGCTTCTTATTCCTCTTAGATTTACCTTCGGGGACTCCCCGGGTATCTCGAGGAAGCTGGTGGGACCATTCCACGCATTTTCTCTTTGAACCGAGAAGTTATATTTAGTCCAAATGAGATGGCACAGTTGCTGGAGGCAGAGGGGGCTGAACGAGTGAGTGAGTGGGGATATTGTGAAGTTTATTCTGTAAAGCTGGCCCTAAACCTGAAGTGACCCCTCCTGACCCCTGGCGCTTACTTGAGAACATTTGAAGGACGCTCCTTTCAGGGCCTGAACCCAGGCATGAGAACAGAGGAAAAGAGAAAATAAACCCCAACTTTATCACTTAAGACCTGGAACTCAGAAAAACTTTGACTCCAGTTTGGGATGAAGTCAGAATGGATTCTTTTGCTCATATCTGCACAACCTTCTTTCAAAGCAGAGAGGGGGGAAAAGTCCATTTGTATCTTTTTTTTTTTTTTTAGATTCTGCAAATAAACGTTATCATGTGATATCTGTCTCTCTGTCTGACTTACTTCACTTATGATAATCTCCAGGTTCATTCCTGTTGCTGCAAATGGTGGTAATGAGGGGGTGGGAGGCTGGGGGAAGTCAGGGGGAGGGAGAGATTGGGAGTCTGGGATATACAGGTACACACTGGTATATTTAAAATAAAGAACAAACAAGGACCTACTGTATAACACAGGGAACTTTATTCAATAGTCTGTAACAACCTAAATAGGAAAATAACTTGAAAAAGAATAGTCCATGTGTATGTATAACTGAATCACTTTGTTGATTGTACACCTGAAACTAATACAACATCACTGATCAACTACGCTCTAATGAGGTGGTGGTGTTTCTGTTTAGTCACTAAGTCATGTCAGTCCCTTTTGCGACCCCGTGGTCTGTAGCCTGTCAGGCTCCTCTGTCCGTGGGATTCTCCAGGCGAGAATACTGGAGTGGGTTGCCATTTCCTTCTCCAGGGGATATCTTTCTGGACCGGGGATCAAACCCAGGTCTCTTGCATTGGCAGGTGGATTCTTTACCACCGAGCCACCTGGGAAACTCAATACTCCACTATGAAGTTTTTAAAAAATGAAAAAACAAAGAAGAGAAAAGATAAAAGAGCCTCAGTGAGGTGATGTCATCTTGATTCCCTTTGCCACTGAAAATCTCAGTCTTTTTTCATGAACCGGGTGCCAACCTATCAGAACTCTAGAAGTGGCATGTGACATGGTGACATCTCCTCTCAGTTTCGGGGGTGAAGTTCGGGGAGACTGTTCATACCATTTCTCCTGATAGGTTTTCAAGTCACACACACCACTTGGGGTAATAAAGAGAAGGCGTGAGTTCTGCCAGGCTGTTTTCTGGAAGTTGTTGACTTTCAGGTTGTGCTGGCTGAGCCTTGCCTACAGGCCAAGCCTGGCTGATTGTCTTGCTGGCTCACAAAAGAGAGAAAGTAGGTGTCTTGGTGGGAGCAGAGGACAGCCATCGTCTCCCAGGGTGTGAGTGCAGCGGACGTGAATAGAAGTGGTTTTCTGTGGAATCCTTATGATTGGTTTTTTTTGCTTTTATTCTTTGGTTTCCATGGGAAGTCTTTTTAGAACACTAAGATAGCAGGGCCTTTACAAGCCCAGGAGAGGAGTGTGGACGAGGCATCAGCAGAGGCTGGAGAATTTACAAAGCAAGCTTATGGACAGTACTTCACTGGGTCCTCACAAAGGCCCTGTGATGAAGGTAAGGATTGTTATTCCCATTTTGCAGAAGAGAAAATTGAGGCCCAAGGAGGGTAAGTGGCTTACTCCTGGCAACACAGTGAGAATGTCATTCATCAGGGGGAGTCAGGGTTTCCCACAGGGGCTTTCCCAGGGCACTCGGCATCCCTTAGGCTCAGGGCCATCCTGTCAGGATCAATAGCGGCCCTCACTGGGCAGATCTAATTGTGCAACTGTGATTAGGTGAATTCTCAAGTGGGATGGGTACCTGCCGGGAGCATTTGGGAATGTGTGGAGGCTTTTTAGTTCCAGTCGCTTGAGGGTGGAGGGAGCCATTGATACATAGAGACAGGAGCCAGGGCTGTCAAATGTCCTACCACGTGCAGGACCATCCCACAAAATGAAGACTGTGCCCACAGTTGCAATAGCATCCCTCTTGAGAAACCCAGAAGAGCATCCTTTTCTTCTTTTTAGAAAAATACTTATGGAATTTCAGCCATAAAAAAAGAGTGAAATAATGCCATTTGCAGCAACATGGATGGACCTAGAGATTGTCATACTGAGTGACATAAGTCAGACTGAGAAGGAGAAACAGACTCACAGACTTAGAGAATGAACTTATGGTTGCAGGGGACAGGATGGGGGGATGGGACAGTTAGGGAGTTTGGGACGGACACACTGCTATACTTAAAATGGATAATCAACAAGGTCCTACTGTTTAGCACAGGGAACTGTGCTCAGTGTTGTATGGCAGCCTGGATGGGAGGGGAGTTTGGGGGAGAATGGCTGCGTGTACATGTGTGGCTGGATCACTTCGCTGTGCACCTAGAAGTATCACATTATTAATCAGCTATACTCCAATAGAAAGTAAAAACTTAAAATATACATATGATTCTATCTGAGATGAAGAGGTTTCCCTGCTGAAAGGAACCTTTGAAAATGCCTGGGCTGGCTATCCTCTAGGGCACCTCCGGCTTGAATTGCCCACTACTCTCTGCATCCTCGTTTCTGGAATTCCTCAGAGTACCACAGAGAGGGGCGGGGGCCTGCTCTTGCTGGTCTAAAATCCCCAGGTGGAACCATTTCAGCCTTTCCAGCCAAATACTGCAAAATGTTTGAGTGGCTTGAGCCCTGTGCAAAGGGATTGACCCTCGCTGAACTGTTCAGGTCAGGAACCCTAGGTCCTCCTCACCCATGAGAGGGAATCAAGCTGTCTAAAATCGTGAGATCCAGCCATCCGCCAGGTTAGAGACGAGGGCGCCAGCGCTCCTCGCTACCCTGCAGAGAAGACCTGGATCCCAGCATCCTCCATGGCCTCAGGAGCCGCTGTTTTGTGCGGCATCACATTTTCCCTGCTGAAAGTGTCGAAGTTGGGGGTGGCAGCAAGAGGGTGTCTCAGGCGCCCGTCTGTCACAGCCAGAAGCTGGTGAGAGCTGAGCTGTGACAGTTTTTTTTTCACAAACCCCCAAGAGCGCTGCCGGCAGCATTTCAGCCCTCCTCTGATCGTCCCGGCTGCAGGGTTCCTTACATCTGCCTCCCCACAGGAACTGGGGGCCGCTGGAGAAGCCTGGCATTCTCTTAGCAACTCCTGTTCCCACTCAGTGACAGAAAGAGGCTTCAGCGTGGATAAGGGTGGAAAGAGAAAGCTCTTCGGCTGCGTCAGAATCCTATCAAACGTCATAGGCCCTACAGTAATGCTGGGCTCACAAGAGCCCCGAGGGTGGGCATGGTTATTTCCAGGTTACAGATGTGGCAACTGAGTCTTGAAATAAAAACTTAAATCAACAAGACCACATGGCTTCAAGGCAGGACAACTAGATTACTCATTGATTTGTGGATTATTCTTTGCTCTCTAGTGCCCCAGGAGGGCAGATATTTTCATTTGTCATGGCCCGACATGTTGTTAAATGCTTGATAAATATTTGATGCATGAAAGAATGAATGAAGACGGTGAATGGGTCTCACTGATGAGCAATCTAAAAGCCATAAGGAGGAGTTTTAATCTAAGGGACAGTAGCTACAGTTGGTTTCTGGACAAAGAAATAACTCCCTAGCTCTGACGTATATGGGCATACACTGTGCTGGGTGCTTTCTATAGATACATTTATCTCTGTGGATCCTCCCTACCGCCATTGTCGTTATGTTTTACAGATGAAGAAAGCGAGACATGAAGAAGTTAAGGGTTGTGTCCAAGTGCAGGGGCTTTGAATCAACACCTAGATCAGTCTGAGCCTCAGTGAGGATGCTTAATGTCTGTAGGATTGTTGGGGAAGGAAGTTAGAGACTGGAAGCTGGTGGAAAAGCAGAGAAGGGGTATGTGAGATGAAGGAGGTGGGATGTGATGCTGTGGAACACTCTTACGCCATCCACTGTCACCCCGCCACTGAGCCACCCCATCTCCCTGTGATCAGGCCACAGATCTGGGGAGGACCATGTGGGCTTATTGCCAGTTAGTGGAAAGGAGGTTGGGACCAGTCTAGGAGTGGCTGGAGGACAACTCTGCTGGGAAAAAAAAAAACATGTTCGGGACTTGAAAAAAATGTGATTTTAATCAGATTAGCAGTGTCATCTTTTGTAATCACGAACAAACCTGTACTTGTTTATGGCTCCAGCTTATTCTCAAGGTCCTTGCTGGCAGCCCTCAGATCTGAGGGAGCCATCTGGTCAATCTTAGGGAGCTCTTTGAGGGACAAGGGCATTGTAGAATGGAAAGGGAGAACTGTTAGGAACCCAGAGAAACCTGGGCTGATGTCCTGATTCTGCAGACGTCACCCTTCTGAGTCCAAATCTTGAGGGCTCTGATGATTAACCCCTTTCTCCCAGGGTGCTGTAAGGGTTAAAGGAGATGATTTATACAAAGCATCTAGTATCTTACCTGGCACCAAGGAGGTACTACTTGGATGTTCGTGTCCTTGACTTTTTTTCTTTTTTTTCTTTTTTTTGAGTTATTTGTAGGGAAGATAGGAACACGTGGAGGATGAGAGCTGGAAGTAGATGGACACCTAGGAAACACTGAGAAATAGGGCTATAGATGACCCTCACTAGTGCCACTTGGTTATACAAGCACACACTTAAAACCGGTACGTGATGATAAAACAGTTTATAGAATGCTATTTCTCTAAGGAATTCAAACCACTTTTATGCATGTGATCTCCACAGTCCTAGCAGACTCCCTCAGCAGGTGCTATCATGTCCATTTTCAAGAGGGGACAGGAATCCTGGAAGCACCAAAGACCCATCTGGTCCCCGTATTTACTCCGCTCTGCACTCAGCCCTGTCTTGAGGGCCACCCAGCCAGCAAGGGCTGGCAGGTCAGAATGCCTTCATGTACCCAAATCCTCGTAATCTTAAGCACCTTAATAAAGCCATTCTTTCTTATAGGGAAAGTAGGGCTTTCCAGGAAAGTTTTCTTCAGGTTATTGGAAATTACTGGAACAGCAACTTCATCTTATTAGCCTGCTCTGATAAAGTCTATGAGGGGATTTGTTTCATTCCAGAGATTGAGGGGGCAAGTTGAGACATGACCGGTCAGTGTTAGCGGTTTTTGACTAATCTGCAGAATCAAAATTATCTTGAACCATTGGTTTTTTTCTTTTCCCACTTCTTTTTTTTTTTTTCTTTCCATTTTCTGGGGGCAGATTGTTGATCCAGGACCATTAAAAAGCGACAGCTCTTGGGAGGGAGTTTGATTATGAAGAGGCCAGAGTTCAGAGCACAGACTTTCTCTAAACTGCAACTTTAGGTAGACTTCATGTGCTAAGTGATGAAGATGACTATTGATTTGTCTTAACGTTGACCCTAACTGCAGACACATCCATCAGGAGGCCTCAGTATATCTTCTACTCAGGCTGTTGGATGAGTATCAGGCCTGTGTGCCGAGGTGTGTTTGGCTTGACTTCATCAGCCTATGTCCTAAAAACCAGAGGCGACAACTGTAGGAGGTGGATACTGATATGTGATCCCTATTGCATTGGACCGGCCACACTTCCTGCAGCCATTCAAGTCCTTCACCCTAAACTGAAACATTCAGCAAGCAGTCAAATAATAAATCATATCATCGAGTTTTAAATTCATTCCCTCAAAAAACATTCCAATACCAGGTACTGAAGATTTCCCAGGTGACTCAGTGGTAAAGAATCCGCCTGCCAATGCAGGAGACACGGGTTGGATCCCTGGGTCAGGAAGATCTCCTGGAGGAGGGCATGGCCACCCACTCCAGTGTTCTTGCCTGGGAAATCCCATGGACAGAGGAGCCTGGCGGGCTGCAGTCCACAGGGTCACAAAAAAGTTGAGCACGACTTAGCGAATAAATGACAAGAACAACCAGGCACTGTAAGAGATGCACGTGATGTTAGGATGAGGGCAGCACAGAGCAGATTCACAGATTTTCTCTTAGTCCTCAGAGCAATCTTAATGTGGATAAACATACGTTGCTCCCACTTTGTAGGCGAGGTGACTGAAGCTCTGGGAGATGACTAACATTCACTCAAAATCTCACACAGAGGCAATAGACAGAAACCAAACTCATGTCTTCTGAAAACCAATCATTCTAACAACTAATGTTATTTAACATTTGCTATGTGCATAGTTGCTTTATATGTACAGGATTGCTTCTAACTCTTTAAAACAATCCTAGGAAGCAAGTGCTATTTTTATGATGCCCAATTCACAGAAAAAAATCCTATTTGCTCAAACAGAGGCACAGAAAGTTAAGTGACTTATCAGAGGAAGGGAGAGATGGAGCCAGGATCACACCCAGCCAGCCTGGCTGAGTCTTTGCTCACAGCCCACTCTGCTGCCAGTTACAGAGGGGACCCCGTAGCCCTCTGTGAGTGGGGGGTGCCTTTGAGTTTCCTCTTGGGAGGAATGAATTGGATGCTATGTTCCAAGTCTCTCCATTTTGGCCTGTCCACAGAAGTGGTCCTTTTCAGGCTGTGCTCAGTGCCCAGCCTGTGGGAGAGAGCTGACCCCGAGAGAGAGGGGTGTCAACTGGTTTGGTCCAAACTGCCTGGTCCAACAGGAGCCTCATGCTGCAGACTCAGTTTTCTTAGGAATATTCAGTCCCAAGGGCTCTCCCCACACTGGGACTGTCCGCTCTACCCGGATGACCTTGAGCATAGGCTGTTCAGGGGTTTGGAGAAGCCCTTTCTGGAAGAACAACTCTGGGGATTTCTCTTGTGTGTGATTCTGCAGGGAGGCCCCCAGGGGAGGTGGCTGCTGGCGAGGGGAGGATGAGAGAGGGCAGGTGGGCATATGGGTGAGGGATGTCTGTGTCTCTCTCTGAGTGAGTAACTCAGTTTACTTATGATGCTACAATTAGGCCATTTTTTTTCTGGTTTTATTCAAAGAAAGATATTATTCTGGGGGCTTGGGGAAAAGGCAGGGAGATCCAGAGGGCTTATTTATCTGAAGCTAAAGGAGCAGCCTTAATGTTTTGAATTTATGAGACCCAGGGTGTAGGATTGATGGGGCTTCCCTGGTGGATCAGATGGTAAAGAATCCACCTGCAATGTGGGAGACCTGGGTTCAACCCCTGGATTGGGAAGATCCCTTGGAGAAGAGAAAGGCTACCCACTCCAGTATTCTGGCCTGGAGAATCCCATTGACTGTACAGTCCATGGGGTTGCAAAGAGTCAGACACAACTGAGCAGCTGTTACCCCACATCTGTTGACTTGCCTTGGCCAAGATAACCAAGCACTGCAGACTGGGAGGCTTAGCCAGCAGAACTGCAGTTTCTCCTAATTCTGGAGGCTAGGATTCCAAGAGCAAGCTGTTGGCAGGGTGGTTTCTCCTGAGGCCTTTCTCCTTGATGTGCAGACGGCTGTCTTCTCCCTACATTTTTAAACGGCCTTCCCTCTCTTTGTGTTTATGTTCAATTTTTCTCTTTTTAAAAGGACATCAGTATTATTGGATTAAGACTTGCCCTTACAACCTCATTTTACCTTAATTTATACTTTTTAGGCTTTAAAAAGAAAATGACATCTTACTGTGCTATGATGTTAGTATTTGGGGTACAATTTCTCCTCTGTTCACCCAGTTTTCTATAATGTAGTTATATCTTTACCCGCTCCCCCCGCCTCCAACCAATTACTTCCTGAAAGACCCTACCCATCAATATAGGCACATTGTGAGGCCCTGGGGGTTAGGAATTCAATATGTGAATTTTGAGGGGATATGATTCAGCCCAGAGCTGTCCCTGGTGATTCTGATGGTAGAGAACCCACCGGCCAATGCAGGAGATGTGGATTCGATCTCTGGGTTGGGAAGATCCCCTGGAGGAGGTCATGGGAACCCACTCCAGTATTCTTGCCTGGGAAATCCCATGGACAGAGGAGCCTGGAGGGCTACAGTCTGTGGGGTTGCACAGAGTTGCAATTCTGCCCAGAGCAATAGTGGAGCAGCAGGTTTCCCTGCCAAGGAGCAGCTTTAGTTTCTCTGAGTCCTAATGAAACGAGAGAATGACAGGCAGTGGGCATGACTGACTGACAGGTGGGGAGGTCAGGTCAAACCCCTTCCCAGCTCTGGCCGCCTGAACACAGGCTGCCCAGCTAAGGCTTCAGAGTCGGTGGCTGGATCTGAATCGTCCTTGGCTTCTCTGATGTGCACTGCCGGGTGCCACCTGCCTTCATCCTCCCCCAGAGCCAAGTGTGACAGTGGGCACGGGGCTGGTCCTGGGAGCTGGTGCTGAGACCATGGAGCCCCGCTCCCATCTCCACACTGAGGCTGGTGCAGGACTGGGCCAACGCAGCCTTTGTTTAGGCCCAAGGGGATTGTTGGTTCCCTGGGCAAAGATGGGGCAGCAACAGGGAAAGTTCCCTTTCCTCACTTGATGGGGTAAGAGCTGGCAGAACACACTGTCCCTGGGGAGGGAGTAGAGGATCCGGGGCAGAGGCGGATAGAGGTGCCAAGTCAGTGGGAGGGAAGTGTGAGCTGACCAGCCAGGGGAGAAGGCGAGAGGCAGGAGCCACTCCAGCCTTGGCCACCGACCATCAAGATGGGGATGGCCTTCAAGTGGCCTTTTCTAGCTTTTGTTCCGTAAAGAACTGGAGCGCTTGTCACATGGGGCACAGCACCGGCGCCTATGACACAACTTAGGAGACACTGGAGAAGCTCGACAGGTTTGGTTTCCAAAGTGAAGACAGCCTTGGTTTTGAGCAATGCTTTTAAGACTTGCTCATGAACTTGATGCTTCAGGCTGGACTTTTCTTATTATCTCATCCTTTATCTATTCCCAATTTATTTAAAACACACGCATATATATATACCAATATAGGTAATGATAACAATAAGTAGATATTTGAATTGTTTTTCTGATTATAAAAATACATATTGTAAAAAATATGAAATGTATATATACTCAAAGTCATAGAGGAGGTAATTTAAAATCACTCATGAAGTCAGAGATAATAATTTTAAAGAGTTGGCATGTAGTTTGCTAGTGTTATCCTTTTGTGTTTATATAAATACATATATGTACTGCTGCTGCTGCTGCTAAGTCACTTTAGTCGTGTCCGACTCTGTGTGACCCCATAGATGGAAGCCCACCAGGCTCCTCCATCCCTGGGATTCTCCAGGCAAGAACACTGGAGTGGGTTGCCATGTCCTTCTCCAATGCATGAAAGTGAAAAGTGAAAGTGAAGTCGCTCAGTCACGTCCAACCCTCAGTGACCCCATGGACTGTAGCCTTCCAGGCTTCTCCGTCCATGGGATTTTCCAGGCAAGAGTACTGGAGTGGGGTGCCATTGCCTTCTCTGACATATATGTACAAATACATATAAATAAATACATATCATCTATAAGTATATAAGTTTGTTATATAGTTATTTTTACAAAAGGAGACATTCAGTACATACTTTTCAGTTGATATATATTGAACATTGCAGATAAGTTTGTATATCATGGTCTTTAAATAGCTTTTTAGTCATCCATTGAATGGATTTACCACAATTTTAATTCTCTATTGTAGGAGAATTTGTTTCCTCTTTTATAAACAGACAACATCTCTGTAGAAATCTCCTGTTTTGTAACAGATGCAAACCTCAGCTTGGATTCCTTTGATTTTCTGAATCGTGTCCGGGAAGGAATGTGTATTGGGAGTCTTAGCTGGCTGATGGAAATCAGGGTGGGATCCTGGAGCCTACGGCTTCGTGTGGCTATGTCCCAAATTGATTCAGGTTTATTCAGAATGAATTGACACAATGTCCAGAGCATAAAGCGTCAGACTGTACCTGGGGAATTGTGCAAAAGTCTAATGTTATGTGTAACAATGGAAATGGCAAACGGGAGCTTGTCTATAGAAGGCCTCAGAGTGTTAAGAGATCCCTCCAAGCAGTTATAAGTTTATAGACTGAGGCTGCTCCCTTGACCATAGAAAGGGTGGACTTGAATTTTTTTGCTCTTAACGGGCCAAAACATGGGAGAAGGAATCCCATGGGGCTTAAGTTCAGTGACTTTCTGTAAAAGAAGTCCAGATGGCAGGTTAGGTGGCTCCATCTTCATCAGATGCCTAGATTCTCCCTTGCCCATTAATTAGTGTCTGGCTGCCATCTTGAAGATGGTACTTCATGGTCCTGAATGGCAATTGGAACTCCAATCATTACATCTTTATTTTAGGCAGGGCTAATATTTACTAAGAAGTTATAGGGGTGACCAACTCGTTGTTAAAATATCCACGTATTTCTGAATGAATGGGCAAATAGCTTCTGCCTCTTGGTATCTCTGGACTGTCCCCCAAATCCAGCAACTAAAGAGTTAATACAAGTTGCAGAAGAATCCTGTAGGACTCTGCTCGAGCTAAGGTTGGTGTCCATTGGAATGGTTGAACGTGTTCAAAATGGCCCCCAATTCTAGGGGGGGAGGTTCAAGCAAAAGGGCTCACTTCCCAGGTAAGCTGGCTTCCTCTACACAGTGTTTCTCACAAGCCCTGTGCATCAGCTTCCACTTACAGCTCATTGGCCGCCTCTTCCTGCAGTGCAGGCTGGGAAATGTAGTTCTTTACTTGTCAAGATGTCATCCTTCCAACACTATAAAGTTCTCTTTCTAAGGAAGCAGGAGTGTTGATTAGGAAACCCTACTCAGAACAACAAAGTCTCTGATGGCCACAGTGGAGAAGGCTTAATCTTTTAAACCTTAGTGTGAATCATGTCCTAAATCAAGTCAGCAGCATTTTAGAGGCAGATAATTCTTCTCCACTATTATTACTGTTGCTTTGTGTGTGTGTCTGTGTGTTTGTGTGTGAATATGTGAGATGTGGGGAGGAAAGGGAGGAAAAATAAGAGGAGGAGGGCTTATGCAGCCGGGATGTTGGATCTCCAGGAAAAAAAAAAAAAAAAGGAACAGCATTTGTAGCTGTTTCTGTTTGTCAGGGAAAAGCATGACTCTTTCCTCTGCCTAGACTAACTGCCTGAGAAAACCCCTCCTACAGGTTTTGAAAACAAAAACAAATAAATATAACAAAAACAAACCTCTCCCCAAAGCTGGTGGGAGTGTAAATTAGATGACAATTAGGCAGTGTTCAGCAAAACAAAAAATTCACACCCCATTTGACCCAGCAAATTCACTTCCTGGAATCTCATCTAAGAAATATTCATCTGCTTGTAAGAAGATGTCTGGACAAAGATGTTGATTGTGGTTTGGCCTCCAAAGGGGGAAGATTGGAAACTTCTTGCACATCTATCAATAGGGGATTTGTTAAACCAAATTAGGGAATATCTGTTCTGAAGGATTAAAGAAAGAAGTAGATGTACCATCATAGAAAAATCTCCATAGTATGTTTGGAGAGGAATAAACAAACTCCTTAATAATTTGAATGCAAGTCTAGCATGATAATACTTCTGGAAAAATAATATATACATACCTGTCTGTAAAAGGGAACTGAGTGAGGGGTTCTAAGTTGACAGTTAAGATGGGGTGAGGAGTGAGTGTTGAACTTTTATGTTTTGTTCCATCGGTAGACAAACTTCAGAGATACTTTGGGTTGGGTTCCAAACCACCACAATAAAGCTAATAATTATATCACAATAGAGATAAAGCTAGTGACACAGCTTTTTTGATTTCCCCCTGTGTATAAAATTATCATCACACTATACTGTAGCCTATTAAGTGTGCAATAGCGGTCGCACAGAGTCAGACACGACTGAAGCGACTTAGCAGCAGCAGCAGCAGCATGTCTCCACAATGTGCATACCTTAATTAAAAGTGTGCTTCATTGCTAAAAAACGCTGACCATCATCTGAGCCTTTCGAGAGTTGTACTCTTTTCGCAATAGTAACATCAAAGATCACTGATCACAGATCACTGTAACAAACACAATAAGAGTGAAAACATTTGAAATATCACGAGAAGTACCAAAATGTGACCCAGAGACATAAAATGAGCAAACACTGTTGGAAAAAGTTGGTGCCGACAGACACAGTGTGGCTGAAACAGAATCACAGAGAGAGTCGGCTGGCTGCTTCCCTAACCTGTAGGTAGCCCGAGGAGAAGGCTCAGTGACCGGGGAAGAAGGGAGACGGCTGGGAACTCTGCTGCAGCCCCTCCAGCCACACTGGCCCTGGGGCCCTTTTTCTAAAGCATCAGGCTCGTCTTTGGCTTGTTTCCTCTGACTGAACAGCTTTCTCTCAGCTCCTTAGGTCTTTACTCCATGGTTCCGGGGAGGCCTTCTGTGTCACCCTCTAAAATGACACCAGTTCCTTGTGCCCCGTAGCACTTGGCGCTGGTCAACATAGGAAATGCTTTACTTCTTCCTCTGGGCTCCGGAGCACTGAGGCATGGGCACTGGACCATTCACTGGGGCAGAAGCACTGGGTGATGCCCTGAGCCATGAGCTCCAGGGCTGAGGCCGCTCGTGTTCCCTGCTCTGTCCCTGGCACCACGTGAGTCTTGCCACATGAGCAGGACTTCCGGTTGCCGCTGGTTGATGGACTGAGAGGGCAGGTGGGAAGGGCGGCCTGGGAGGGGTGGGGAGCCGAGTGGAGAGCTTTGGGTTAGGGACCACAGAGTAGGGCTGAAGAGGGTGGGAGGAACCCTCTACACACGTGTTCTAAATATGTTTTCACTGCAGGCCCGTGGCCCCTGGCCCTCCCCCAGGCCTTACCCTGCTGGGTGGATAGTGTGGCCCGGCTTCCCTCTCTGTGTGGGAAAGGGCCGGGCGGGCAGTGGGAGCCACAGAGCCCTCGAGAAGGGCATGGGTGCTGGGCCAGCTCCCCACAGCCTGGCCTCAGGGTCCAGGGAAGGCCGGGCACACAGCGAGCTCTCTGTCACTCGGCGTGTGGGCTAAGCGTTGTCCCCTCTGGCCTCTGGTGGGAGAGGGTAATTGGCATTTCCTGCTCCCTCGTGGCCCTTGGCTCTCCAGGGTCCTGCTCCGGTCTCTGACCCCCGAGACAGGGACATCCTTTCCCATCAGGGCTCCAGAGACCCTCTGGCTTCGGGTCACCACATGTTCCCTTGTCTTCTGTAACTGCTGCTGCGCTCCCTTTCCTGGCCCCAGGGTGTCCGGTCCCTTAGAAAATCCCCAAGAGCCACCCTTTGTCTATCACTCAGCCGGGCCCTGAGCGTATTACCTCTCCCAACCCTTGGATGCCCTTGTGAGGCAGATGCTGTGATTTCCCCTTTTGACAGGTTGATAGGAACGGTTTTCATCATTTCTGGAGACTTCTTCCAGTGCCAGGCAATGTCCCAAGCACTTCTTCTTTGAAACAGATTCTGATCTTGTTCCTGAGTGCTTGCTGCCCCTCCCGAGGGGACAGTCATGTTCCCCACCCTGAGAATGGCTTGCAGGCCTGGGTCAGTCAACGAGACGGGATTGGAAGAAACAGACTTCAGCATCGAAGTTCCAGGAGCCATTGTCATCGGATTCTGCTTCTCTTCCCTCCAAGCCAGCCCCGCCGGGCCCAGAAAGGGGTGGGTCCAGGTTGTGTCTGGTTCCCAGAATAAAGACACACGGCCAAACCACAAAGAACATGCAACAGGAACAAGAAATCAACCTTTGTTGTTGTAAGCCGCTGAGATTTCGGGTTGTTTGCAGCATAATCTAGTGAAAGCTGGTGGTTACGCCATGCATCACCACATTTAATCCAAAGACTAGCCCTGGGGGGTAGGTATTCATATACCCATTTTCATCATTAATACTCTAACCCCTTGAAATCCTACAGAAGTAGTCTGAATGGCTCCGACTCCAAACCGAGTCAACTTTAAAGAAACGTGGGACGAGAGCCAAACTAATTAAAAGGGAATTTTATTCTTGTTCCTTTAGGAAAAAACTGGAAAGGGGTCCACATGAAACTCTTAATTGAATTCCTTCTCTTTCCTGCCCTCTATCCCCCCACTCCCAGCTGCTCCCCAGCCTGTCCCAGGTTCCTCAGATTCTCTCCCACCTTTCCTCTCCTCTGCTCTCCTCTCTCCCTGCCAAAGCAGGCTAATTTTTTCTCCCCAATATCTTTTTCTAATAAAAGATATTGGAACCCCCATTGTGTGGGGTACACCAAATCTCTGCTTTTTCAGGATGGATCCTTTTTGCATACCCTGGAGATGACTGATCAAGAAACCTTCCTTCCACCCCCATTGGCCCAACTCCATCATCCAGGAGAGATTGGATGACTCATTTAGCTTCAGCCTCAGAGAATGAGCCTCTTTTTCTTGCAAAAAGGAGAAAGAAAGTGGAAAACCAGCACAATTCTCTTGGATGGGCAGGGGGAGGGGCAAAAGCTGTGGTCATACGAAGCTAATAATATTCATTAATAATAATAATAACGCATTCTTAATAATAATAGTAGTAACAGCATTACATATTTATTAAGAGTTTACTACATCCCCAAACCTGTGCTAACCATTTTATGTACACTCATTCATTCTGTATCGTAACACTGTAAAGTTCACGAAACCCTCATTTTATGGAAGAAAACTAAAGCCTAGAGCAGTCGAGAAACTTGCCCAAGGACTTAAGCTTAAAAGTGAAAGAGTGGAGGTTCAAAACAGGTTCTGAATCTACAATCTTTTTTGGATCCTGGTGCTATGCTGGGTCGATGTGGCTCATTGCTTACAGACCTCAGAGCTGCTGGACCCTGGACATGCGCCCAGCCCCGAGCACGCCCGGAGGTTCTGCAGCCCTGTCCCTAACTCCTTCAAGCAGCTTCATCTTCATCTTCCTCATCTTCATTTTCCCGATCTTCATTTTCCCCGTCTCAGCCCTCACGGCATCTCTCCAGTTTCTCTGCATCCCAGGGGCACATCCCAGGCCCTAGATGGAGTGCGTACTCAGTAAATATTTGTTTAATGAATGGCTGATTGATGCTTATTTATTCAGTTTACATGAAGTGGATGGTTTGGTTGCTTTTACTGTTAGGTGAAGGTTTCAGGCCACATCTGGATTTGATAATCTGTCGTCTGTGGCCTGAAAGCCCCTTGATGAGCAACGTCTTCCTTCCTGCCCAGGACTCGACTTTTTCATATTTGCCACATGACATGTTTCACCTTTGCCACTTCCAGAGCAGACTAATTTTTTTTTTTTTTTCCATTAAAAGAAAATCTTGAAGATCCCTTGTCTGAAGGACTCAGTCATTTTTCTTGTTTGTTTGTTTTCAGGATGGACTCAGTCCACACACTCAGAAATGACTTGTCAAAGAACTCTCTGCTCATAGCCCATGACCCAAGGTCCAGCCCCTGTCTTCTCACATGAATGATGGGAAGAGGTCATGGGCCAGAGAATGATTGACTGGCATCCCAGATTTGTCATGTAACATTTTTTCCAGACCTCAGACATCCATGGCAGCAACAGGGATATTGTTCTCATGAAGGGATAAAAGAAAATTCTTTCACAGCTTGCAGCCAAAGCAAAAGAGCCAAATTACCAAAAGAAATGGCACATTGGAGGCCTCACCTGAGGGCCTTTCAGATTTCCAATGCAGGGAAGGAAAAAGCAGGCAGGGATACAGTAAGTCCCCTACATACAAACAAGTTCCCTTTCAAGAGTGGGTTCAGAATTCCAATTTGTTTGAAAGTCCAACCAAGTTAGTGTAGGTACCCAACTAACACAATCGGCCATATAGTACTGTGCTGGAATAGGTATACAATACTTTTCACACAAATAATACATACATAAAAAATACAAATAATAAAACGTTTTTAATCTTACAGTGCAGTACCTTGAAAGCTACAGTGAGTGCATGCTGCTCAGTCGCTTCAGTAGTGTCTGACTCTTTGCGACCCCATGGACTGTAGCCCGCCAGGCTCCTCTGTCCATGGGGTTCTCCAGGCAAGAATACTAGAGTGGGTTGCCATGCCCTCCTCCAGGGGACCTTCCCGACCCCAGGGATCGTACCTGTGTCTCCTGTATTGCAGGAAGATTCTTTACACTGAGCCATCGAGGAAGCCTGAATCACCAAATAGTCGATAAAGCAGAAGTAGAATCACCAAGACGGCTGTTAAAACACATTGCAGGGCCCCATCCCTAGGGTTTCTGATTCAGTCATTCTGGGGCAGAGGCCAGGGATGTACATGTCCAACAGGTTCCAGGTGAGGTTGATGCTGTTGGGCCAGGGAGCACACGTTGAAAATCACTGCCAAGTGTGCATTCATATTCTATCCTCGCAAGACTTGAGGCCCATGAAGGTGAAGCATCTAATTCAAGGTGACATCGCCAGTAACCTGCAGAGTGGGGAGTCTAACCCACTCCCAGCTCTTTCTAGAGCTAGTTCTCTTTTCCATGGCCCTTCCATCTTCCCATCACGCTTATTTGCCCTGGGAACCTTGCCCCAAGACAAACCAACACACCACAAAAACAAAATTACAAACACTTAAGGGGCCTGTTCCTTGGGGAGCCCACTGCTATTTTATTTCTGTGATAGTGAGAAGCTTGAGAGATTTAGAGGTACAACAAGCAAGTAACAATCCATGACCACAAATCAAATGCATGACAGAGTTGGGGCTTGAGAGTGCGATTTCTGCCTGGTGGGGAGGTCCCAAGGCCACAGTATATTTTAATCGATGTGCAGAATGATCAGGATGTAGTTCTGAATCAGTCTTTGCAGGGTGGTGACACGGCAGCCTTCCATATTGTTTCAGCACTCCAGTAACCATCTCTCAGTATGGCAGGAAATAGACGCACAGTTCTTGCTCTGAAGTGGCCTCGAGTATGGCCTTATATGAAGCCTTGGCATCCTAAAAACTTGCTTACAAGCTGCTGAATTTGTAAATTTGCCAGACAACTGGGCATCTCTAGCTCTAATGCAATGGACCAACAGTGAGAGATGTGGAAAGTGGACTTTTGGGGTAACTTCACAAGGCTGAGCAAACAGCATGTCCCCGTTGGCCTTGCAGATGGTTTCTACACAATGCAGACATCATACTGAGAAAGGTCTAAGGGCACACAAACTTCTTTTGAGGTCACTGTGGAACCCATGGTCACCTACCCTGTCAGTCGCATCACCTTCCATTTCTGGAGCAAAGGTTGTTACATCAGCACTCTGCTGCTTTTGACCCAGCATCCTGCATGAAGACCGGGGATGGGCACCCCCACTCAAAGATGTACCTTTATTTACCAAAAAAGATGAAAATATTTCCAGTGTACAAGAGGTCTTCTTACCTAGAGACAGCAACAACAAGCTATCAGAGGGGTTTGGTTCACTTTTTTAAGTGATCAAGAGAGTTTTATGATGTTTCTTGATTTCCTTTGCAAAGATGTTCTTCTCAAAAAATGACAGTAAGAGTAAAAATAATAATGACCAAAAAGACAAGCTAAACTCTATGAAGGAACAAAACTAGCATCTTGGTTGGACATTAAAAATAATCCTGAAACATACTCAAATCTTTCAAAGATTATAGACTGCATAAAAGCTTGAAGAATTCTTGGGAGAAACTTTTCCAAATAGGTTTAAGAGCTCTGCTGAGCTGAGTGATGGGAGGATGTAGACATAGATACATGTTTTTTTCAATGGGAGGAGAAAAAATGTACCACTATTCTGGGTTCCACTAGAAGCCCTTTTCCTTAGTTGGAAGTTACCATTTTCCCTGGGCCTCTGGGGCCTTCTTTTCCTTGAGCTTTCTCTGGGGTGAACCCTGACAATTCAGAAATGCTGGCTTTTGCTTTTGAAAAGCCAATAATGAGTGATAAATAAGGAGATGGACAAAATCACATGTGTAGATTCAGCACGTCTCTTTCATGAGGCATGTGGAGAGGACCAGGAGTTGCATCACCATCCACTTAGACAATCGTGAGTTCCCAGCATGCCCCACTGTCATTGCCCCAGACAAGCATTGTCCAGTTGCTAGTTTATTTTTTTGAGCATCGTAATTTTTCTCTCAGTCTTATTGGCTGGGTGTCTTTCTAAGAGACCACATTTCTGGTCTGCCTTTTGTTTCTGTTCCTTGTGTGTGTGCATGCTAAGTTGCTTCAGTTGTGCCCACCAGGCTCTTCTGTCCATGGGATTCTCCAGGCAAGAACACTGCAGTGGGTTGCCATGCCCTCCTCCAGGGATCGAACTAGCGTCTCTTCAATCTCCTGCATTGGCAGGTGGGTTCTTTACCACTGGCACCACGTGGGAAGCCCTTGTGTTCCTTATGAGCAGAAATTATTTATAGTTCAGGGGTTATCCACAAAAGCCCTGGCTTGTCCATCTTTGCTGGTTGGTTTGACTTTTGCCTAGTCTACTGCTGTGAATTTTTCCTAAAGGAACGAACCTTACCGATCTTCCTTGTTCCTATGTGGGAGGGTATAAGGGTGTGGAGGTGATAAGGTAATTTCAGGACTAGGATTTATTTGCCGACTCATACGATGATTCGTCACCCATCACAATGTGAGTCAGGCAACACTTAACCGCTCTAGAAGAAAAAACTCAAGAGACTCATTGTTGTTGAGGACTCGCACGTCTAAAGATGATTTTGCTTAGGAATTTGAGGGGGAAAAAGCTCTTTTTGATTTTCTGTCCTTAAATGTCTGTGGTCCATCAGATGGTTACAGAGTGGAGCAGAGCTGAGTGTCCGCCATCACCATTTATTCACCTGGAGCCGGGACCCCTAGCGGTGGTCTTGGAGGTGGCTGGCCTTCATTTCTGAGCCAAGAATGAGGAGTAGGTGTGGCAGACCTGCCCTGAGGGCCAGGAGTTGAGAAGGTGGCCATCATGTCTTCCCAAGTCTTCCTGGTCAGTTGCCTTCCCTACGCTTCCTCGGAGGCCACGGTTTCCTGACCCTCCCTCCACTTGTTTGCCAACTCAGGATTTTCAGCCTTCAGCAGCTCAAGCCTGAGTCTTAATGGCAGCTCTCTGAGATGCTGCTTCCCCAGCCTTGTTCTTCCTTCCTTGACAGTGATGGTCATGTAAAGCCATTTTCTGACTTCATATGTGTTCCCTGTAGACTCTTGTGCTGTGTGACAGTCCTCTTCAGCGTGGTCTCTAAAGAGCGTGTGAGTTCATCTTTAGAATGGGAGTTATTCATAAAGGAGGCTCCCAGGGACAGGGAAGGGGAGGATTCTCTCCAAGTCTTACAGTCTGTGGAAGATGAGTGATCTGAATTCAAATGACTCAACTGAGAATCACATAATTTCTGACCATAAATAGCCTGTGGAAAGCCTTTATTTTACAGATAAGGGCACAGAAGTTGGGAGAGAGAAATTGATTTGCCTGGTGCCATATAGCCTGTGGGTGACCAGGGCTGGGGGTGTAAGCTGGCTTTTCTCATCCCAGGTGGCAGTTCTTCCTGCCCCCTCCCTATCTAATTTTCTTTTTTCTAATTTTCCTTTGGTCCCTGGGGTACTTTCATTTCCAGTGGAATAATTTCTTAACTACTGTGGCCTACCAATTTGGGAGGAATGAAAAACATACCAGCATGAACATCAGTGGTGAAGGGTTTTCAAAAAAATATAAAACATAATGAAAGGTCCTGAAATATTCTTAACTTTTCACTTCCCATCCCTCTGCTATGCAAAGCTTATTAAAGACTTAAACATTTCGAAAGAAGTGCTTAGCTTTTTACCATGGAAACTATTTGGCAGTTCCAAAACCGTGATTGTTTTTAACTTCAAAGAGTATTAAAAATCAGACAAAAAGTGTTTTACCTGTTCTCAAGTTAGAGGGAATAAAAAGGATGAAAGAAAATGTGTGTTGAGGGTTGGTTACCCTAAACTAGGCAACAAGAAGTTCAGGGTCAGTCGTGTTTCTTCATTGTGAAAGAGCGAGTCTGAACCTTGAGCCCAGATTACAGATGAACCTTGGCCCCTGATCTTAATAACTAATTTCTCCTAAGTTAACTTTCCCTCCATTTATAACATACAGATTATGCAGGGATTTCTCTAGGTGGATAGGGACATTCTAGCTCAACATTCAGAGAAAAGCTCAGGTTTAATTTGATCCCTGGTTTCATTAATTTCCCATAACACTCACAATTTTATTAATTCACCTGACTAGTGATAAGTTTATTTCTGATCAGTTTTTCCTTTCTTAACATAAAACTTAGTAGGGATATTAAATTATAAGTTATGCTTTGTAGTTAGGGTTGTTAAATAATGCATGAGATATATTTATACTTAAAAATTATTTCTTATTGACATGAATTTCAAACTTAACTGATTATCCTGTATTTTAATGTGCTAAATCTGGTAATCTTATTTGAACTATGTAATAGATACTCTCCTGAAATTTTGCATTTGGAATCAGTTTTTTTTTTTTTTTAATAAAATCAGATATTTAAGTATTTTAGGGAGCTAAATGTCTATTTTTTGATAAAGATATGCATAATAAATCTGGATTTTTATATATCTGGCTTGCTTTCAGTGTGATATACCCATATGTGTATTATAGATTCAGTTTTTTAAATGTTCATTTTGTATATCAACCACTGCTCACTCTCCCTCCTCCAAGCACACATTATATACTATCTCATCATTTATAGACGTCAAGGCACAGTTCAGAAGTGTATCAGTTTCCACTCATTTAGATGCCTCCATTTCATGGTTTTTGAGATCTGTTTCAGGGAAAAAGACTAGCCTGTTTTGAATGCTGTGAGACTTTTTTTTTTTTTGAGCTCTGAGCCATTAACCCAAAAGAGTTCCACCAAGGACTTTGGTATCCATAGTGAAAGTGAAAGTCACTCAGCCATGTCTGACTCTTTGTGACATGTATAGTCCATGGAATTCTCCAGGCCAGAATACTGGCGTGGGTAACCTTTCCCTTCTCCAGGGGATCTTCCCAACCCAAGGATTGAACTCAGGTCTCCCGCATTGCAGGTGGATTCTTTACCAGCTAAGGCACAAGGGAAGCTCAAGAATCCTGGAGTAGGTAGCCTATCCCTTCTCCAGCGGATCTTCCTGACCCAGGAATCGAACTGGGGTCTCCTGCATTGCAGCTGGATTCTTTACCAACTGAACTGTCAGGGAAGTCCTATCCACAGTAACAACATTTATTAAATGCTTACTGTATACTGTATATGTGTGCTTTCTGTATGCATTGTTTCATTCAGTTTAAATGACCCTGTGAACTAGGGACTCTTAGCATTAATATCTCCATTTTACAGATGAGGAATCAAAAGTACCAATAATTTGCCTCTGGTTTCACAACCAATAAGCTAAAGTGCTAGGATTCAGACCCAGATCTCATGCTTTTAACTCTTACCCTAAACAGAACATTTCCCACTGGCGGACCCAGTGGTTGCGGGGCTTGCTGTGGGCCTTGTGAAATACGGAAAGTGCAGAGGCTTACTGAGAAAAGGGAGGAGCTAGGACGGTTCATTGTGTTCCACTGGCCAAGTCTGGTTTTGTAGCAGCTGACAAAGAGTGGAGTTGGTTGTCTCTGCTCTCTTAAGAGGTGGGTTTGCAATCCAAAGCCCAGAATTTGAAGGCTTATCAGAAAGAAAATCACCAAGTATTTACAAACACTTTGAAATTAGAGTGTCTGTTACTTTCAAGTATATAGTAATAGAACCAGCAGAAGAACTTGTATAAAGAGTGCTGAGCCCACTCTCAGAGATCCCGATGAAGTTCTAATATGGTGGTTCTGCATAGAATCTGAAAACTCAGCTTGCTGCCTGATATTTGCAGCAACCTCCTAGAAGTCAGGTGTTCCAAGTGGGTGCTAATAGGTACACACTTTGAGAAGCCCTGCTTGAGCTGGTGAGTTCCCAGAGGGCAGGACTGTGTCTCACCTCTCTTTGCATCTTCAAACCTAGAACAGAGCCGGATTCGAATCCCCTATCAGCTGAGATAGTATCACGGGGAATGCCGAAAGGGAGTGGTTTCTGTTGACATTTCAGGCTGCTGAAAGCAACCAATAATCATTCTAATCATAATGAAAGAATTTTCTTCCAGCCTTTATAAGTGCAAAGTGTTGACTTTGATCTCCAGGGTCTACATTTCTAAGGGGTTGGTGGGGGGCAGACGGTGGGGGTGACCATATATTTATGAACAGCAAAATCCTCATTATGCTTTATCAGTGAAGCCAGAGCACACGTGTCTTTGTATGTGAATATGCATCCATGTCTTCGTCCCTTCCACAGCTGACACTGGAGATTAGACTCAAGCTTTAAGCTCGTAAAAAGCCTTTGAGGGAAACCCTTAATGAGGAACTGATCCTTTTCAACTCAAGTCTAATTACTTTTACAGCAACGTTTCTATTTTGGATGCTTCCCACGAATAAAGTCTCTTTTATGCCACTGATGCCAGGCTTGCCCCTCAGTTCCAGCAGAAAGAACACCCAGCACGTGGCCTGACTGAGAGACCCCAGTGAGAAAGCCAGCGACTCTTTTCTGCTTGAGCAGCTGGCTGGATTTCAAAGACCACCAGGAGAGAAAAGCTTGGATTCCATGTTTATAAGCCCTTGAAAATGTTTCTATCTTTTCTTTGTTGTTTAGCCATGTGCCTCCTCTTCTCATGGCAGGTGACAGGCATCCTGAGGTCATGAGCCTTTTAGAATGATCTCCTTTGGGACCAAAGAAGATTGGAGGGGTTATTCTGGTCATTTCAGCGACACGGTTACTTGCTTTTTCAGTGTTCAGTATTTAATGGAAGTCATATGGGGGCTTCCCTGGTGGCTCAGCAGTAAAAGATCTGCTCACAAAGCAGGAGACTTGGGTTCGATCCCTGGGTGGGGAAGATCCCCTGGAGAATGAAATGGTAATCCACTCCAATATTGTTGTCTGGGAAATCCCATGGACAGAGGAACCTGGCGGGCTACAGTCCACAGGGTCACAAAAGAGTTGGACACGATTTAGCAACTAAACAACACATGAGGGTCACCCTGACAATTGCGCTTTTACAAATTGGACTTGGGGACATCACTTTAAGGAGATCCTTGGGAGGTGGTTCCCTCACCATTGTGTATGTAAAAAGCCTCCAGGTTGATATAGGGGAAGTTAGATCTGAATTTGTCTCTACCAACACACCCTGGCAACACAGTTCCAACTAATTTATTTTTTCCCACAGAAAGTTCATTTTTGCCTAGAGATAGCAAGGTCAGGTGAGAAGTGTACTAGATTAGGAATTAGAAGGCTTTCAGCTTTCACTAATTTACCAAGCTCACCTGAGCTTCGTAATGAACAAACCTCCATGACTTACAAAATTTCAATGAATGTGAGGTGTTGTAATCATGGCATGAGTGACAGAGTGTAGGGTGAGGTGTGGGTGAGTAGATGTCACAGAGATGAATTCCTGTATTCTGGGAAAAACCTGCCCCCTGCAATCCCACCAAGCCCCTGGGGTAGACAGGAATGTTGCCTTGACCACCCTTTGTTTGGGGTTCTGGAGAAAACGTGGCCAGAAGCCTTCAGCTAGTAAGGGGGGTGAGGGCAGGGAGCACAGGCTTGAGCTCAGATGGGGGCCCCAATAAAACAGACCCCAGATCTGCCACGTGTGGCTGTGTGACTGTGGGCGAGTCAGTGACTCTCTCTGAATTCCCATTTGCTCATCTGCAAGCGCCATGTTACAGGGCACCTGGTGCTAGGAAGCACCTTGCCCATTGCAGGTGCTCATCAAGTCAGGGTTGTTATGAATTACGAGCTGTGGTTCTCAGGGTTGAGCTTTGTCTTGGGGTTCCAGCTGCCACAGTCTTTGTCCAGTAATTCCAGCCATTGTTTAGTTAAATTAAGTCAAGCTTTAATGCCCTATCCCTTAGCTCTTCCAAACTGTAAAGGTGGTCCACTGGGACACTGAGATCTTTCTCCCATTCTTAGCATCAGGATTGTTCTCATCTGTATTGTTGAATAGTTATTAAGGTGGTTGAAGAAAAATGGCTGAAAGGCCAATAAGAGCATTAAGACCTTAAAAGTTAATCAGTAAGTCTGGTGTCAGACTGCCCAAATGTTGATACCATCAGTTACTTACTGGATGACCCTAGGCAAGTTACACAACTTCTTTAAGATGTACTCATTCATAAAATGGACATAATAATGTTTATAGAGTGTAGGAGATGCTCACAGTGATAAGAATTAAATGCAAACATATGTACAAAGTGCGTAGCATAGTGCTTGAAATATAGCTACTCTTTGATAAATGTGATCCTCTATGAGAAAAGGGTTAAAAACCTAGAGATAAAAACCTAAAAGCCTCTCAAAGACTATCTTCAAGTATATTATACAGCATGTAGAGAATGATAGAAAATAAGGCACAATCATGACAAGGACGATTTAGGTCATCATTAAGAATAGCATGATGTTAGGGTGATTAAACACTTAGGTATAATTTCTTTCTTTTCATTTTTAAGGAAACTTTTCATTTTGTATTAGAGGATAACCAGTTAACAGTGTGATAGTTTCAGGTGAACAGCGGAAGGACTCAGCCGCGCATATGTATGAATCTGTTTTCCCTCAAACTCCCCTCCCGACACTGGGATAGAATTTTATCCTTCTTAGAGTTCTCTCCTTCTGGTTCTTAGCTCTCCTGGAGCTGCATATTAATAGAATAGCAACCAAAACAAAGGGTTTAAAAATATAGTTAGAGACATTTGCTTCAAATACAACTCCTAGCAAGTAAAATTACAGTCAATAATACTGTAATCATAGAATTTAAAAGTTCTCCTGTGGCTCAAACCAGCTTCTAAAGATCTCACAGGGAATGGCTGGAATGAGGCTGAGGATTTAGCATCAGCAGTTGGCATCCAAGACAAACCACACCTGCTGTAGGTGTACAGCAGGGTAAGCCACGAAGAACAGTCAGACTAGAGAGGGGATGTCAAGTAGGCAGGGAAGATGGGAACGCTGGTTATCTATCTAGTGGTTTGTGGAGAATGTACTGGGCTCCTTATATTGATTGTTCTTTTATTGTTCATAATAAATATATTATTCCCAGGAAAACAGAGCTTAGAGACGAAGTTAAATAACTCACCCCAGTTACAGAGTTACATAAAGGTGGAAGCAGTGTTCACATCCACTTCCTTCTGATGTCCTGGATGTTTCCTGATGGTGTGTGTCTATATTGCTATGAGGGCTTCGCAGGTGGCACAGTGGTAAAGATTCCACCTACCAGTGCAGGAGATGCAAGAGAATCGGCTTTGATCCCTGGGTTGGGAAGATCTTGCATGCCTCAGAGCAACTGAGCCCCTGCGCCACAACTCCTGAGCCTCTGCCCTAGAGCCTGGGAGCCACGACCACTGAAGCCCCACATGCCCTGGAGCCCGTCTTCACAAGAAGAGAAGCCACAGCAGTGAGACTGCCCGAGCGCATCAGCTAGAGAGTAGCCCCTGCTCGCCGCAACCAGAGAAAAGCTGCAAGCAGCAACCAAGACCTGGCACTGCTGCTGCTAAGTCGCTTCAGTCGTGTCCGACTCTGTGCGACCCCATAGACAGGAGCCCAACAGGCTCCCCTGTCCCTGGGATTCTCCAGGCAAGAACACTGGAGTGGGTTGCCATTTCCTTCTCCATTGTGTGAAAGCGAAAAGTGAAAGTGAAGTCGCTCAGTCGCATCCGACTTCTAGCGACCCCATGGACTGCAGCCTACCAGGCTCCTCCATCCATGGGATTTTCTAGGCAAGAGTACTGGAGTGGGGTGCCATTGCCTTCTCCGAGACCTGGCACAGCCATAAATAAAAACATATTTACCCACAAAAAGACTGATAGCAGGATCATCCCAACATTTCTCTTATATTGTCTTAGGCCAGCTTTGTAACTCTTTTTGCGATCACCCGTGAGGTCGCCTGAGTTACCTACTGGCTAATTTTAAGCATGGGCTGTGAGGGACTTCCCTGGTAGTTCAGTGGTTAAGACTCTGTTTCCAGTGCAGGGGGCTGTGGATTGATCCTTGGTCAGGGAATTAAGATCCCACTTGCGGTGGGGCCTGGCCAGATCCACCACCATCACCATTACTAACAGCAACAAAAACCTGATTGTGGGTTTCTCCTGACTGGAGAATGAGGTGAAGCAGTAGACGATGAGGTTGGGGGCAAAGGTGGGGTGGGGAGAGGTGAGAGGAAGCCCTTAGGAGTGGAGGCGGGAAGAAATGTGGGGCTATGGACAACTGAGTTCTTCAGATTCAGGGTGAAAAGGTCACTCTCAGTCTGGGCAAGGAGCATTTTCTGTGGAGGGACGAGAGTGCTAGGATGCAGTCTCTGGGTTACTGATTATAGCCAGCATTCTGAGCTCCTGACCTCTCTCCTGCTTCTTGCTGATTGAGGGGAACTGTAGCTCAGCTATCTGGTTAACCAGACTCACGGGGGCTGGGAGGACACAGCCACAGCTGGGGAGAGTGGGTGACCTGTGTGGGAACTGACAGCACCTTTGATTTATCTGTTCTACTCCGTGCTGAATGAGAACAAGCCAGGTGCAAGTGGGAGGCGCTTCCCCGGTCTCAGGGTGATTGGGGTGGTACAGCGGGGAGCAGATAATAAATCTTGGGTTTGAGCAACAGCAAGAGCACCTGTGTTGGGATCCCAGGCCCCTGTGTGCAGTTGTGCTAGTGTCTTCTAGACTAGGAAAGCAGGGAGAAGTGCTAGCGAGGTTGGGGGTGGGGAGGATGCTTCTAGGGAGGATGCTTCTAGGTATGGTACCCCTCTCCCCTGATGGGTGGGTATGCTTTAGGCGTAGCTGGCAGTGTTCCTCTAGAAGTTACAATCTTTGATCTACTGCCTTATTGCTGCAACTGCTTCCATGGATTCTGTTCAGAGAAAATTCCCATGTTAATATCTCAACCAATGGTTCTTCAACTTGAGCCTGCAGCAGAAATGCCTGGAGGGCTTGCTCACACATAGATTCCTGGGCCCCCACTCCCAGACTGCGTGATTTAGTGGGTCTAGGGTAGGGCCTGAGAATTTGTGCGTCTAACAAGGTCCCAGATGCTGCTGCTGCTGCAGGTCTATTGACCACGTATTAAGGATGACTGTTTTAGATGTGGCTTTCTCCGTTGTCCAGGAAGAAGGCTGGGGTGTTCTTGGGGCAAAAAGACATTGAACCTGGTGGGAGAGCCAGAGGATAAATCCTGTTAAAGGACCCAAAGTAAACTCACTGAGGGGTGCAGGGAAATTGGGGAAACAGTAAGATTTTAGGCCTGCAACTTGCCTGGGGAAGAATATATAACATATGTTCAGTTCAGTTTAGTTGCTCAGTCATGTCCGACTCTTTGGGACCCCATTAACCGCAGCATGCCAGGCCTCCCTATCCATCACCAACTGCTGGAGTCCACCCAAACCCATGTGCATTGAGTTGGTGATGCCATCCAGCCATCTCATCCTCTGTTGTCCCCTTCTCCTCCTGCCCCCAATCCCTCCCAGCATCAGGATCTTTTCCAATGAGTAAACTCTTTGCATGAGGTGGCCAAAGTACTGGAGTTTTAGCTTCAACATCAGCCCTTCCAATGAACACCCAGGACTGATCTCCTTTAGAATGGACTGGTTGGATCTCCTTGAAGTCCAAGGGACTCTCAAGAGTCTTCTCCAACACCACACTGCTTTTTCAATGATCCACATTTATTAGCTTGTCTTATTAAAGTGTCCTGCCCTCTTGTATGCTAGGACATGGTGATTTCTTTGCTGCATGTCATGTAGAGAGATTTCTCCTGATTTCTGGGAGAGACCTCACTAAGAAAAGATAGGAAGGCAAAGAAATATGCGCCTATTACACTGAGACAATACAAGTGTTTTTAGAAAAGGAGGGGTTGTAGAGCATTCACTAGACGCTGGGCCCTGGGGTATTAACACTTTACATACATCACCTCCTGTGCTTTGTCTGTATTATTTTTCACTTTATAAACAAAGAGACTGAGGCTCAGTAGCATTAACAAAAGCTCCCTGAATCATGAAGCTAGTAATGGGCAGAGCAGGACTTAAAAATATGTATCATTCTTATTCCAATTCTGTGTTCATTTGATTTATTGTTGTAAATTCAGAGATCTTTATACAAATGTGCAGTTTTAATTTATTTTATTTTTTAAATTAATTTTAATCAGAAGATAATTGCTTTACAATGAATGTTGTGTTAGTATCTACTGTACAGCAAAGTGAACCAGCTATACATATACATGTATTCCCTCTTTTTAAAAAGTTTCCTTCCCATTTAGGTCACCACAGAACAATGAGCTATACAGTAGGTCTCATTAGTTCCCTATTCTATACATAATATCAGTAGTATATATATGTCCATCCCAACCTCCCAGTTCATCCCATCTCATCCCCCCCTCCCATCTTGGTGTCCATATGTTTGTTCTCTAAGTCTGCATCTCTCTATTTGTTCTGCAGCTAAGATCATCTATACTGTAGTGTATTCTTGCCTGGAGAATCCCAGAGATGGGGGAGCCTGGTGGGCTGCCGTCTATGGGGTCGCACAGAGTCGGCCACGACTGAAGCGACTTAGCATACTGTAGTGTCTAAAATGAAATATTACTTCTTAGCTTAAAAACAAGAAGAAGACTCAGACAGGAAGGAGTGCAGATTATAGATGAAGAGATAAAGAAAGTAAAACATGTAGAATCAGGACTTCTAGAGATATGTACATTGATCCAATAGGTTATTCTAAAGCTTCTTCCCCCCACTGCTCACCTCGCTGGCTCTCCTCAGATAGGTAAGAGTTCAGAAAAACTGAAGTAAGATGCAGTGGGCAGATCTGGGGAATCTTATATGCCAAGTGTTTAGAGCAGTGCCTGGCACATAGGCAATGCTCAAAAAATGTTAGCTGTCTTTCTCCTCCTCCTCTTCACCTGCATCATCATTACTTGCCTGCACGTGTGCAGGCATGCAGGTATGCCCGCCTGCAAGGACTGTGAGGTTGGGAATTAGGTGGGCACCACAGCAGTGGGTGGAATCAAAGAGGAAAAGATGTATCACAAAGAGTGGATTGCTTTAGCTATGGATGCTGCTACTCACTCCAGTATTCTTGGGCTTCCCTTGTGACTCAGCTGGTAATGAATCCACCTCCAGTGCAGGAGACCTGGCTTAAATTCCTGGGTTGGGAAGATCCCCTGGAGAAGGGAATGGCTACCCACTGCAGTATTCTGGCCTGGAGAATTCCATGGACTGTATAGTCCATGGCGTCACAAAGAGTTGGATATGACTGAGTGACTTTTACTTTCACTTTCCTGAAAATTCTGGGCTCTCATTTAGAAGGCAAATATGATTTTGCTGAAGAATGGGAACTGAAGGAATTTGAGAGGGGGCGTGGAGGCAAGGAGAGGAGGTCTCTAAGAGAAAAAAGTGGATCAGTCGGTGAGAATGACTGTCAGGAAGGTAATTTGAAGTTTGGGTTCATCTTGCTGAAATATAAACTGCCTGATGAGAGGACTCTCCCTCTATCCAACAGAAACCCCAGGTGGTACATGCATGTTGGGTACTTAGGTAGTTCTTGAGAAGGCAGGCTTGGCAGGAAAGCTAGATGAAGAGAAAGCTGCTAAGTGAGCAAGAACCCAGGTGAGGCATGCGGGTATAAACTGGGGAGAAAACACACCTGTGGACTTTTCAAAGTGTAAGTTTAGAAGGTAATGGAGACCGCAAGGGCATGCATACTCAGTCGCTGTCATGTCCGACTCTTTGTGACCCCATGGACTGTAGCATGCCAGACTCCTCTGTCCACGGGATTCTCCAGGGAAGAATACTGGAGTGGATTGCCATTTCTTCCTCCCGGGGATCTTCCCAACCCATGGATTGAACCTATGTCTCCTGCATCTCCTGCATTGGCAGGTGGATTCTTTACCGCTAAACCACCTGGGAAGCTCAAAGGAGACCGCAGGACCTTTATGCAAAGAAAGGGAGCCCTGGAAGATCAAGGCATAGAAGAGGTGGCAGGCTGGGGAGATGGAAAGAATTAGGATAGAGACAATTGTAGCTGCACATGTGGGGACACCCAGGAGAGGAGCAGCCTGGGCGGCAGGAGGGGGCCCATTCCGCAGCCAAAGCCAGGCTGTTTCTAACTGATTTCCACATGGCAGAAGGGAGAAATGCTGGGTGGGTGGCTGGACTCCTCTTTTTAAGAGGCCTGCGGGAGCCGAGGACAGAGAACTGAGCACCGGGAAGCCGCCGAGGACATAAACAACTGGCCAGATGTTTTGGAGACGACCCGAGTGGCAGCTGGAACATATGCCAGTTATCAAGACCTATGAGTCAGCCGGAGCCGGTCGGGGGCGTGGCACTGCTGGTTATGACCTCCTGGGCCCTCTGTGCCCTGGTCGCCGACGGCACGTGAGACCGCGAGACAGGCCAGGGATGCAAGTGAAAGTGATGCTCGATTCTGTAGAGCTAAGTAGGAGCCTGGTAACAGAAACAGGAGCCCAGCAGAAAGGTGAGAGAGGGAGGCTGCAGGAACCAGTCGGAGCCCCAAGCTCGATGTTCTGTGCTGTGATGGATGAATCGCGGGCGCAGGGGCGTACCCATCTGAGGACATCCTGTTCCTGTTGGCTCTGAGAGCAGGGAGGCATTAACAGCCTGGTGATGTGGCCTTGGTTTAACTCTTTTGTAAGGTTGGCCTTTGCAGCCGGTTTCAGCATTCTGTGACCATGGGCATGCAGTTCTTGGCACCAGTCACAGAGGTCCTCCCCGCTGACAAGCTCTCCTTGGGATTCTCGGACCCCAAGGGAATTTGCCATGGCAGTTTTTTGGCCTTCAGATCTGCCCATCTCTGAGGACAGTTGCTGGGAAAGAACCGAGCTGCATCCTGGAGCCAGGCTGGGAGTTACACACCTTCTGTCCAGCAGAGGCAGGTTCGAGGCCCCTTTCGGCCATCCCTATGGCTATAGCCAACCTCCACTGAAGGAACATCCTTTCCCTGCTCCCAAGGGTGAGCTCAGAAACTGTCTTAATGTGAATAAACATGGAGGGAAAGAAAAAAGAGCCCAGCAAGTTAACAGACAAAAATTCAGCTGATGAGACTCAAGACCAGCAGACACTTGGGTAGTGCAAGGCTTGCGGGATCACTTGTCGGTTCAGTCATCATGGAGCGTGTTTCTAGAAGAGGCATTAGTAATGGAAGAAGAGGGAATGAGAGAGGGAAAAGTAAAAGCTGGCAGAGGGGAGGGCTGCTGAGATGGAAAGGGAGAGACAGGAGACGTGATCAGATGGCTGGAAGCCAGGAGAGGACGGCTCCTGACTCCAGCGAGCTCGGGACCACGCGGGGACAAAGGAGCCTGCTGTCCCAGGACCACACTGGGCGGGGGGCACAAGACCTGGAGGCCAGGCAGACAGTGGTTAGGGCTGAGCATGGAGGGCGCTGTGTGGAAGCAGATTATTAATAGGGACCCAGAGCACTTGCTGGGGAGCTGAGGGAGAGGTGTTGGGAACTGGAAAAGAAGCAGGGGACAGGGCTTGGCACAGCCACTGGGACATTTCAGAAGAGCCTGCAGAGTGCTTGCTGAGATTAAACTCCCAGGTCCCCATCTAAACTTTCTCGCAGAGTGATTAGAAAATCTGGCTTGGGTGGCCTTTGCCTTAAGAGAAACTGCTTTGGCAATTTCTTGCTCTCTCTCTCTCTCTCTCTCTCTTTTTTTTTTTCCTCCTCGTTTTGTTTTCTCACCTGAGAAACTGCTTTGCCAGCCAGTCTGGTACCATCTGGGGGTTTCAGCTCTATAGCGTCATTCAGTCACGTCCGACTCTTTGCGAGCCCATGGACGTAGCCTGCCAGCTCCTCTGTCCATGGGATTCTTGGGGCAAGAATACTGGAGTGGGTTGCTGCTCCCTTCTCCAGGGGATCTTCCTGACCCAGGGATCGAACCCATGTCTCCTGCATTGCAGGGAGCTTCTTTACTGTCTGAGCCACCAGGGAAGCCCTCAGCTCCGTAGAAGGTTCCCTTTTGAGTGACTGCCAGCGTCTGGTGAACATGCTCCGTGACTGGGAATTGTGGGTGTCCTGCTGCCCTCCCCTGCCACCAATGGGCTCAGCAACAACCCCGCTCATCTGTATTGGGTATTTCTCCCTAATCCTTGAATAGCATTGAGATCGGGAAATTATCAATGACTTTGGGTCAGTCTATCAGTTTAAGGCAAAGGTTTGGGGTCAGGTATTTTCATGGGTTGGAGGCGGAGCCAAGGATGGGGATCTCGTATTCTCATTGATTGAACTCCATTTATGTTCCTTTTACTTTCTCCCCAATGACATGCTTGTCCTACAAATACACCCTGAGCAACAGCTCAGGCTTCTCAGGGCTACTGAGGTGAAAGCAGCCTCAGAAGCTCCGTTCTTCTTTCTGCAGCAGGGCTTCCAGGAAGTGTTCAGGGAGCTTAACATCTAGTACTAGACCATAGGGCATTTTCCTGAATAATCATAGCATAAAATAGAATGTGATAAGTACACTAAGAAGCATCTAGATTTACTTAGGAGTTCAAAGGAGGAGAGATTTACTACGCACGTTGGGATTGTATTCAAGTACAGGTTGTACCGGGAGAAGATAAATAACCTATCCACATCATAGTAATATAATAAATAAAATATTATTGACATGGCTGGCAAGACAGCTAATACCTTTTGGGTGTTGCGAAAAAGTCTGATGTTCATGAATAACCATGGGTTCGTAGAATCACAGAATCTAGAATGTGAGCCGCCCTGCAAGTGAGCTTGGAAGACATCCAGTTCAACCCCCTCATTTTGCAAATTTACAAACAGATGTCCACATAGGCTAGGTCAATTGGCCAAATCATAGAGATGGCTCGTGGCCGAGGCCGGGGCTGCTTTCTCACTGCTCACACCAGAGTGTTGGCTCCAGCCACTCTCCTGCCTCTGCTTGGCAGCAGGGGGATTTCTGTTCCCACCCCAGCCTTCTTACCACCATGGCTTTTTGTCTCCTTTTTCACAGAGGACTCAGGTGTCCTGGGAACAGCCCAGAGCAAGAAAAACAGAGATGGAGGTCTGGAATATGTGTTGATTTTATTTATTTTTATTTTCTTTATATTTTCTTGGCAGTGCCACACGGCATGTAGGATCCTAGTTCCCCAACCAGGGGTCGAACCCACACCCCTTGCATTGGAAGTGCGGAGACTTAACCCACTGTACCGCCAGTGCTATTAGTCACTCAGTCGTGTCCGACTCTTTTCGACCCCTCGGACTGTAGCCCACCAGGCTCCTCTGTCCATGGTATTTCCCAGGCAAGAATACTGGAGTGGATTGCCATTTCCTCCTCCAGGGGATCTTCCCAACCCAGGGATCTAATCTAGGTTTCCTGCACTGCAGGCGGATTCTTTACTGTCTGAGCCACCAGGAAGCCCTGGACTGCCAGTTCAGTTCAGGCATTCAGTCATGTCCAGCTCTCTGTGACCCCATGGACTGCAGCACGCGAGGCCTCCCTATCCATCACCAACTCCATGTTGTTGAAATCTGAGTTGTGAGGGCTGAGTGACTCCACTCAGTCACTGAATGGGAACCCTGTCTAATAAACTGCTCCCTCTCCTCTGAGGCCAACAGTGAGGGATAAGCCCCCGAGTCCATTGGGCAGGGAATATTTTGATCGTTGGGTCAGGAGGATCCCCAGGAGAAGGAAATGGCAACCCACTCTAGTATTCTTGCCTGGAAAACCCCATGGACAGAGCAGCCAGGTGGGCTACAGTCCATGGGGTTGCAAAGAGTCGGACATGAGTTAGCACTCACACACGCAATAAAGTAACACCGTGGGTCGAAAAAGAGTCGGACACAACCGAGTGACTGAACAATAACGACAAAGCGACCCCACTAGCATCCTCATCGTTTATAGAATTTTCTGCCAGGCATGCTCCAGGAGGACTTCGTGTGCTTGCCCTCATGTATTCCTAACAAGAGCTAGAGAACTGTAAGTACTATTAAGCTCCTTTTTACAGATAAGGAAACTGAGCCTCTGGGAGTTTGAGAAACTCATCCAGGTTCACAGAGCTAGAAAGTGAAAGAGCTTTCCAGTGCAAGCCTGTCTCATGCCAAATCTAGTGTGAATTGTGGCAGAAGGGTGGGCTGATCTCCCTAATGTCTTATTTAATCAACATGGTGGTGGTGTAGTTGCTAAGTCATGTCCAACTCTTGTGACCCCATGGGACTGTAGCCGGCCAGGCTCCACTGTCTATGGACTTCTCCAGCCTAGAATACTGGTGTGGGTTGCCATTTCCTTCTCCAGGGGATCTTCCCAACCCAAGAATTGAACCTGGGTCTCCTACATTGCAGGCCGATTCTTAACCGACTGAGCTATGCACAGTGTGTATATAAACTCCTGATATTCTGAAGGTAGAGATTTGGGGCTGTACTTTGGAGTTTCACTTCTAAAATCCCTGCTCAGCTTATTGCCTCTGTCTCACTCCTGACTGCCTTCACCTTGGGTTGTGACACCCCAAACCTTGTTCACAGGTGAACAAACTGCTAGTACATTCTTGTCCAAAAGGGGTAGCATGTGCCCTTTAGCTGGCCGCTATCATAATGTCCAGGTGGCAGAGCATCATGCTGCTTCTCCACAGCATGTTGCAGTGCTGTGTGAATACAGGATGTCACCCCCTGGTTCCGGAAACTGTGGGGCCACACTGTCAGTCTCAGTCTCTGCTTGGATCCAGTGGCCTTATGAGGAACCCCAGATGAAGCTGTTTTCAGTCTGGAGTGAGTGGCCTGAGGGCTGAGAGCTGAGCGCTTGGCTGCCTCTGCAGGTGCAAGCAGGAGCTACTTGGTGGCTTATCAGTGTTGTTGCTGATCTGTTGATCCACTAGTAGTAGCTGGCTGTAACTTCCCAACTTCTTTCCCTGCGTCATCCTTAAGCTTCTCTAACCTTTGAACCAGGAATATGAGGAAGGGCCTCGGGTTTCGCAGGACAATTGTATGAGTGCTCAAGGTTTCTCTTGCACCCATCTTGTTTCTAATATATTTGCCCCCTGTCCCCTGTCCATCCCTTGGTCAACTCGATGGTATTACCCACAGCTGGTAGTACTCATTTTCTCTTCTTCCAGATTTGCCTTCCAAAAGAAATCATTAATTACCTTGCTTCTGAAGCCTATATCCTACTCTTTGATTCCTGGCATCTAAATTGCCATTAATCTCTTGAAATCGTTCCCTGTGATAATACAGACCAGGTTCCTGCAACATAATTCCACTGGCTGAATTTCTTCCTCTTACATTGCATTTAGATGAGGAATAGTCCCCTCATACTCCTAGAATCTGCCTTCCTGTTCTCAGGGGCTGAGAGCATGGGTCCTCTCTGCCCTTCTATAGGCCCCGCTTGTCTTTTTGGAATGGCCTGGGCTCACAGGTGCTTGCAAGGCACCTTTGGATGTTCCAGTTTGCTTCTGTCTCATTCTCTTTTTGTTTTCTTCTTCTTTACTCTGACACCTCCAGTCTTCACTCTGGCTTTTACATGCTCCCTCCAAACTCCACCTGTGCAGAACTGTCTTCATCTTTCAGTTTATCCTTGGGACTGGCGACATAGTGCTCTTCCTTTCTTTGAGGCTGCCTCCAAAATCTTCATTAGGTGACCCTTTCTCCTCGCCTCCTCCTCACCTCTGGTCATGGTGGAGGACCTCGCTCACATCTGTTTCTCAGCCTTATATGAAAGCAGCTGTCCTGCCTGTCACGCTTTCCTTCAGCGTGCATCATGTAGCTTCTATATGCCACACTGTGTGATTGCAGAGATGGATAACATAGTCTTAGGAATTTTAAAAATTTAAATAAACATTTTTAGAGCAATTTTAGACTTACCGCCAAGTTGAGCGTGAAGTACACAGATTTCCAGTACCTCCCCCACACCCCCACACATGCATAGCCTCCCTTGCTATCAACATCCCCCACCAGAGTGGTACCCTTGTTACAGCAGCTGAACCTACATGGCATGCAAGGCATGTGCCCACTCTGTCACGTCTGAATCTTTGTGACTCCAGGGACTGCGGTCTTCCAGGCTCCTCTATCCATTGGATTTTCCAGGCAAGAATACTGCAGTGGGTTGCATTTCCTGCTTTAAGGTGTCTTCCCAACCCATGGATTGAACCTACATGGTGTCTGCTGCATTGTAGCTGGATCCTTTACCACTGAGCCACTTGGGAAGCCGAACCCACTTGGACATACCATTATTACCCAAAGTTCATATTTGACATCACTCTTGGTGTTGTATGTTCTATGGGTTTGGACAAACAAACGTATGATGATGTGTGGGCTTCCCAGGTAAAGAAACTGCCAGCCAATGCAGGAGACTTAAGAGACTCGAGTTTGATCCCTGGGGAGGGAAGATCCCTTGGAGGAGGGCATGGAAACCCGCTACAGTATTCTTGCCTGGAGAATCTCAGAGATGGAAGAGCCTGGCTGGCTATGGTCCGTAGTGTCCCAAAGAATTGGACACGACTGAAGCGACCTGGCATGCGTGCACGATGACACGTATCCACCACTGCCCTGTCATACAAAACAGTTTCACTGCCTTAAAAACCCTCTGTGTGTTAGGAATTTTAAAGCCTGATAAGAGAGACTGGAACATAATAATCACCATACAATTTAAATAATGGTGAAGTAGAGTTAAGAACAAAAGGCCATTGGAACATGAAGATAAGAGCAGCTAATACTCCTTAGTGAACCCATGGACATTTGGAGCCAGGAGAAACATTTGAATTCTATATATTTGCAAAGGATAAGGGTAGCGTGAGGCATGTGAGGCCAAAGGGCAATTTGAACAGGGCCACGCAGGCCTGAGTACCTGGGCACGTTTGAAGGGATGCATGAGGAGCCTGGCGTGCTGCTGCCCATGGGGTCTCAAAGAGTCAGACACGGCTTAGCAACTGAACAACGATGTGAGTGTATTGACAGTGATCAAGAGCGAGACTGCTGCAATCTCATGGATGGGAATTCGAATATGACCTCTTCATGGTACTTGCTGTGTGATCTTGGCTAAGTTACTGAACCTCTGTAAGCCTCAGTCTCCTTATCTGTAAAATGGGGATGATGATAATACTTGCTTGCAGAGATACTCTGAGGGTTAAATGGTGGTTGAGTCGCTCAGTCGTGTCCAACTCTTTGTGACCCCATGGACAGTAGCCAGCCAGATTACTCTGTCCATGGAATTTTCCAGGCAAGAATACTGGAGTGGGTTGCCATTTCCTTGTTAAATGGATGGATTTAATTAGCCCAGTGTCTGGCCTGTGGCTTGAGGACTCAAATGTCAGCAGGTAAGGTAGAAGCAGAGAGGACTCTGGGAACAGGACTCCAAAGGCAGAGTGAAAGGGCCCTGAAACCATATTAAAGACTTTGGACTCTTGTCCTCTAAGTCTATGATGTTCAGTCTTGAGGGTACATACAAGTCACCTGAGGATTTGTTAAAGTGCAGGTTTCTTAATTCCCCCCACCCCAGTAACTCTGTTTCCATTGGTCTGTGTCAAGCCCAGGAATCTGCATGCTTAGTGGCTCTGATGTGAGTGGTCCACATCACACATTGGACTGGGTCACTGAGAGATCTTGTGTGTGCTAAGTCACTCAATCATGTCAGACTCTGTGCAACCTCATGGACTGTGGCCCACCAGGCTCCTCTGTCCATGGAATTTTCCAGGCAAGAATACTGGAGTGGGCTGCCATGCCCTCCACAAGGGGATCTTGCTGACCCAGGGATGGAACTTGGGTCTCTTATGTCTCCTGCATTGGCAGGCGGGTTCTTTACCACTAGCGCCACCTGGGAAGCCCTCTTGTCATAGTTCCGCTAAAGGAAATCCAGAGTTCACAGATTCAGAGGCTGCAGAGAGAGATCTGGGACTTTCAGCTGGGCGGCAGACCGCTCAGTGGAGCCAGAGCCAAACCTCGGGCAGGATTCTGGATTCCAAGTCTGGGCTCCTTCTTGCTTCCTCAAACACTGTCCACACAGGGCTGAACAGAAGCCCATCCAAAATCCTGGCTCCTCTGGTTCAGGGTCCTGCTTGAATAGCTCGTGTGCCCAGCAGGCTGGGATTCTGTGAGGGGACCGTGCTGTCGACATCTGTGCCCTGGACACCTCTGGTCAGCACGGCCCTCTGGGCACCACTTTCCTTCTGCCCAGTCCTCCCCTCCCTCAAACACTTTCTGGATTATAAGTAAAAATGCCCCCTGGAGAAGGGAATGGCAACCCACTCCAGTATTCTTGCCTGGAGAATCCCATGGACAGAGGAGCCTGGCGGGCTACAGTCCATGGGGTTGCAAAAGAGATAGACATGATTTAATCTCTAAAACAACAATAGTAGATATTCCATCATATGTATATATTCATCATATATACACCACATCTTTGTCGTAGAAAAATTTTGGTAGCATAAATTTCAAGTATATAAAAGGCTATACAATAGCCTTTCAATATATTCTTTCTTTCTGCTTATAATAGAAATGTTAGTTTCAGGTCCTGGACCAAGAACTTTGTCTAGAACAACAGACATTGAAGTAAAATGGATCTTGTTTTCTGTGGAATTGCTAAAAGACACATAATATCTTTAACGGTATTGCTACTGCATGAAACTGGATGTCAGTATTGGACTGATTAAAAAAAAAAAAGTAAAAATGTTTATGAGTGTCCGGGTCCTGGAATCTGACTTTTCGGAGCTGCCTGAGCACAGATTTTCAGAACAGGAGACCAGGCACCCCTTTTTGGGGAGCACACGGCAGCCCCAGGTGAGCCTTGCTAGACTCTCCCTTCTGAGTGTTGGGGACACCTTCCTGTCTGCTTGGCCTCTGGTGAGGATTGTGTCTTATTTCCTTGTGTCCTGACAGCCCTGTCTGGTTCCTGTAACTGGGAGAAATTGTCCCCACCTCTAATATGAGGGGCTCCATGCTGTTTGTTAGCCAGGACTAGTTCTCTGAACTACCCAGCTTCATTAGCACCTGGTTTAGGAAGATAACCCTCTCCCTTCCTCCCTTTTTCTGAAAGAGGATTTCGAGGGCTAATTGAGGTTCGTAGGCCCCTGGTCATAGAGAACTGTTGGTAAATCCTGCCTTAGGAGTCCCTACTCTGATTTCCAGTTTATTTTTAAATCCTCTGGACCAAGCCAGCCCTTCCTCATTTTTAAATAGAAAGCTTTGAATGCTGGAGTAAGCAGGACCACTCTTTCTGACATTTTGGCTCCTCTTGGTTGAGATTATTTGTGAGCAAATTTGTTGATCTGGCTGTTGCTCCCTCTCCACCCCCACACCCCAAAAGTGCCTTTAAGGGGGAGTAAAATCCCACGTTAAGTGGGTATCATGGAGCAGAGAAAGGACCAGCTGCATTGGCCCTGAGTCCCAAACAGAGCTTGTAAATGAAGTGCTGGAGCAACTAGGAAGGCCGTGGCCTCAGGGAGCCCTTGACACTGACAGCGGCCCTTGCTGAGGCTGGTCACCCGGCCAGGCTTTAAGCTTTCTGGACGCTCCAGGCTTTGGAGAAATGACACATCGAGTTTCCCAATGCCACCCGGGCAACAAAAGCCCAGGCCCAACTGTGTCTGCAGCTTTTCACAGGGTTGTGGCAGCCAGGGGCCCGGAGTGTGGTCCTCTCTGTTAACTCTGGTCGTGGCCGGACTCTCCCAGGAAATGTGTGACTCTCCCGCACTTCACCCCCTGCTGCCACCGCTTTCTGGCTCTTAGGCTGTTGTTAAGTAAAAGCAACCTGGTGCTTTATATACATTATCTCAAATCATGAGCGGCTGGGGAGCTGGCCCTCACCCCCATTTTATGTCCAAAGCTAAATGATTGACACAAGGCAACTGCGCAGCTGGGGTTCACCCCCAGGCTGGCACGAGTCCCGCCCTGGTGACCCTTCACCCCGGGCCCCGCGTCGTGTTGCCACCCCTGGAATGAGAGTCAGGTCATTACCCCCAGTGACAAGGAGGTTGCTTAGTTACCGAAACCAATCAAAAAGCGTGAACTGTGGCTTGACTCAGGATAAATCGGTCCCAGGCCTGGCCATGGACAGTTCCGGACATTCCCAGAACTCAGGGAATTACTTGGAAAGGAGGCGGTGAGAGGGAGTCGGAGCCAGCAGAGAGATAAAGTGCCGGGACTATATGTTGGCAAGAGCTGGTCTTAGCTTAAATGTGTAGGTTTTAAATTACACTTGCCTGGTGATTTCCACTTGGGCGGCGGCTGCGGCCTGAGGTTTCAGCCCCAGCTTCCCCAGCTGTTCACAGGACAGGAGCAACAGAGCTCCAGGGTGCCCTCCGGGGCCAGGCAGCTGGGACTCCAATAAACTTGCCTTCCACGGCCAGCAAGTGGGATTTGTAGACACTGTTATTCTTATCAGAGCTTAAGCGTTTTGGACTCACACTTTGATGGGCAACTTTAGCTGCGATTCCAAAACACCAGTGTGCCATCCTCCTCAGATTTTTAGTACACGCTCCATGCCATCCACACATGGGAGTGATGAAGCCGTGAACAATGATTAGAGCTAGTTTCCAAACCTGGGGTGCAGCAGGATCCCTGGGAGAACAAGCAACAAACAGAAACAAACAGCCGCCGCCCTCCCCCAGCCGGCGATTGACAGACAGTCTCAAGGCTTGCCAAGCCCAGAGATGGATTTGGTAGGGAAATTATATATTGAAAACCTCAGCCAGGTACTCATTCTGGGTGATTACCCGGTTTGCCAGGTTTGCCAAATCTCGAATGAGCTGTCTTGAACAAAGAAATTCTCGCGTTTGATTTGCCAGCTTTTAAAAAATTCCTCAGTTTTAACCTACTGTATAGCACAGGGGACTCTGCTCCATGTTAAGTGGCAGCCTGGATGGGAAAGGAGTTTGGGGGAGAATGGATACAGGTATGTGTATGGCTGATTCTCTGCACTGTTCACGTAAGCCTATCACAATGTTGTTAACCGAGTATGCTGCTAAGTCACTACAGTCGTGTCCGACTCTGTGTGACCCCATAGACAGCAGCCCACCAGGCTCCCCCATCCCTGGGATTCTCCAGGCAAGAACACTGGAGTGGGTTGCCATTTCCTTCTCCAATGCATGAAAGTGAAAAGTGAAAGTGAAGTCGCTCAGTTGTGTGCGACCCTTAGCGACCCCATGGACTGCAGCCTTCCAGGCTCCTCTGTCCATGGGATTTTCCAGGCAAGAGTACTGGAGTGGGGTGCCATTGCCTTCTCCGTTAACTGAGTATACACCCACAGAAAATAAAAAAGTTTAAAAAAAGTTGTTAATGATGCAAAAAAAGTTTCCCAATTTTGAAATGAAAAGGTTGTATTACCCAGTTTCCTAGGGTCAAGGTAATAGCATCATATTCTGGTTGGAACCTTGGAGAGAACCTTGGCATAATCCTGTTATCTTGTGGGTCGGAAGTTCTCAGTGACAACAATAAAGAGCCTGTAGTGGGACTTCCCTGGTGGTCCAGTGGTTAAGAATTCACCTTCCAATGCAGAGGATTCGAGTTCAATCCCTGGCTGGGGAACTAAGATCCTGTATACTGCGGGGCAACTAAGGCCCATGCTCTGCAACAAGAAGCCCACACACCGCAGTGAAGACCCACCGCAGTCAAATAAATAAATAGCCCTTGGGAGCATGGGTGAATGACTTCAGTTTTTACTACTCCACTTTCCCCATCTACAAAATGCAGGGCTTATTCTGTGCGAAGGGCCTAAAAGTCTTTGATGAGCATCGTCACTTTCTGGAATATCCTTCCATGGCCAGTGATTTAAATCATATTAGCAAATATTTACTGAACCCTTGCTATGCACCCAGGAAGTGATATTCTTTGAAAAGTTAGTTCTGGGGTTTAAAAAAGAGTTCGTGGGTGGGGGCGGGGGAAGGGGACAGACACTAGTGAGAAGAGAAAGACAGAGCTCAGTGACTAAGAATTTGTGAACCCTAATAGGGCCCCTGCGTTCTCATTTTGAGCCATTTTGTGTGATTAAAGCACAGGTTAGAGTGAGACCATTGACAGAGAGCCACAAACAAATATAACCTGCTGGATGGGAACTGTGCGACTCAGCCCTTTGGATAACAAATATTGCCAGGCGATAAAAAGCCCTAATGCATCTGGTGCTAAAATGCTGCTTCAGGAAAAATGTACTCCCAGAAAGGAAATGATGGCGATTTGACTGACAGCAACAGCTGGAGGCCCTCTATTCATCCAGATAGGAAGCAGGAAAACATAAAAAAAAAAAAAAAGAAGTCGTATGGAAGGAACTGGTGCGAGCCATGTCTCTCGAATGTTCTTGTTGCCCAGGATTTGGGAAGGTGCTAATGACGTTGCCTCTCAGTGGCCTGAGGGGCTCAGGGTCTGGGGGCTCACGGTGCTGAAAGCCTTGGTCCACCCGGCAGTCCCCAGGGCCGTACTTTCAGTGGAGGAGGCAGCAGTCCAGAGTGGGGGCTTTCAAATGGCTTTTAGGGTTCACAGAAGTGCCGAAGGTAGGGGAGGGGAGAGCGAGAGGAGGAATGTGGGGTCACCGGCAGCATCTCCTTAAATCAGAGGTGTGCTGCTCTTACCTTTGGTGTAACTGGGGCTCCACCTGGGATGCTGGGACAGTTTAGCCAGTTGACAACCTCACCAGCTGCTTTGGGGGCATTAGTCACCCATTTGGCAAAGCCAAGTGGGGCATAGACTGAGTGTGCAGTCTGCCTGGTTTGTTTGGGACAAGTAACTAACAAGTGTTTGGGATGAGTTTGTGGGGTGATGTGACCAGGTTTCTTGGACCAGAGAACTGGGCAGGTGGTACGTTTGTTACTGCACACCTTCCCCCACAACCCGTGGCTGTCATATCCCCTGGGGGTGGTGGGGTGAGGAATGAGAGTGGGGGCCGCAGGGAGCAAACCTTTGATTTTCACAACAGCTCTCGGCCAGCTCCTATTAATACACCTTTTAGAGGAGGAAACAGAGGGTCCCAGAGTTCTAGGATTTTGTCCAAGACCAGGGAGACGAAGGAAAATGCTGGAGCGACATCCAGGGTTGTGCGCTTAAGTTGTCTCCTGGAGCTGACTCCAAGCACGCCCCGAAGTAGCCTCGTCCTGGAAGTAACTAGAACCTTCTCTGGGAACCATGCGAATTAGGAGTCTGGGGGGCGGGGAGCTGACCTGGCCAGGGTCTCTGAGAAGGAGGCAGTGTGGGAGTTGGCCTTGGGTCTCAGGAGGACTGTGATATAATCCACAATTCTTTACTAGCTTCAGCTCACAAGCACCAGGGTGCTGGGGATCAAGGTCGGAAAGGGTTCTGTTTAAGCTCAGATCGGCTGCAGCCTCCTGCATCCTCCTCACTCAACCGGGGTTAGAAATGCTGAGCAGTGCCCTAGGCAGTGGGGCTTCCCAGGTGGCATTAGTGGCAAAGAACCCACCTGCCAATGCAGGACAGGCAAGAGACACAGGTTCCCTCCCTGGGTCGGGAAGATCCCCTGGAGGAGAAAGTGACACTACTCCAGTATTCTTGCCTGGAAAATTCCATGGGCAGAGGAGCCTGGCGGGCTACAGTCCATGGGGTCACAAAGAGTCAGGCACGACTGAGGGACTAGCACACACGCTACGTCTCAGAAGGGAGTCTTACTGTGAACCCAAGACACGTTCTTTCCTTCTGTAGAGCTGCTGAAAACTTGAGGTGGTTTTCTTATGTTACTTGTCTAAGGTCTTAAAAAGTCAATAGACTACATCTATCTGTCCCCATCTTCTCTGATTCCGTGGCAGGATCTCAGGCGGCATCTCCCTCTGGTCTCTCTCGGGACGTAGCCCCCCAATAAGACATGTGACCTGACACACCCACAGCCTCACCACAGACACATGTTTAGAATTCCTCCGTCCACTGGGAGTCAGGCAGAGAAAGCCTCAAGCAAGAAAGGCAGACACTGGGCACTTTTGAACTCATTCTGGGTATTAGAGGAGCATTACGTGGGGAAGGATTCGTGGAGACGGCAGCCAGAAATTGTAGCTGACTCAGGAGAGAGCCCGTCCTGGGAGAGAGACCGGGGCTGCAGAGTGAGAGCGGCGGAGTGCACGCTTAGGGAAACATCCAGCTGTCCAGTCCCACGTGTATGCCAGATGTCACTGTGTGCAGAATAAAGCCATCGCCAAAAGGAGGTGATTCAGAGCCACGGTTCTGCCTTCTTCCAGGTAGAGAGAGGCAGGGCAGGTGGGATTTTTCTGCCCAGGGCATAGGGGTGCATAGCCTGGTTCCCTATGGCTGGTGCCCATGATGACTGGCTGGTAAATACTTTGAATGTCACCTCTCGTCATGTCCTCTGTGATACTGATTAGTGGAGGCTCAATAGATTCTATGGAATCCACAGACCTCCGTCTTTGTTCCTGTCCTCGTACTCAGTTGCTCTGTCATATCTGACTCTTTGCGACCCCATGGACTGTAGCCCACCAGGCTCCTCTGTCCATGGGATTCTCCAGGCAAGAATACTGGAGCCGGTTGCCATTTCCCTCTCCAGAGGATCTTCCTGACAGGGATTGAACCTGAGTTTCCTGCATTGCAAGTGGATTCTTTATTTTTCCTTTTAATCGGAGGCTAATTACTTTACAATATTGTAGTGGTTTTGCCATACATTGACATGAATCAGCCATGGGTGTACATGTGTCCCCCATTCTGAACCCCCCTCCCACCCCCCCTCCCCTCCCCCCCCC